>BSBM01000963.1:4230000-4345000 GCA_027924585.1 Larix kaempferi | reverse complement strand
CAAATGTTAGGATTTTGACTTCTTTCTCACCACTCCTTCTTATCTCCTCTTATTGTTATCCATGTTTTTCCGTTAGGAATTGTTACGTATGTTCCCTTATCACAAGACACTCTTCATATAATATAATTTATAGTTTAATATATGGTATCCCATTAACCATTTTGTTCCTATGTAAAATATTAAGTTATGCAAAATTTAAATGAGTAAAAGCATATGCATAGGTAAAAGCATTTTGTTCCATTTCCATCTTATTCCCTTTTTTTACTATAGATGCTTTTATTTTTTCTTGAGGGAGGGAATCAAACTTAGATTTCACTTATTATGGAAACCTCATTGGCAAGACAATACCAAGATGATTACATTGACATCTTCATCATCATCAACATTGTCACGATCATCATCGTCATCATCACCATCATCGTCAACGTCATCATTGTCGTCATCATCATCATCATCATAGAGCCAAGGAGAGACAAGGAGAGCCAATGTGATTTGCTTGCACAGTCTTTGTTATGGGCTTATGTGCTTTTAACCTGCAGAGAGAAACAACGCAATAACTCTTGGACTTGTTGGGACCAGTTTACTCTTATACCAAAACGGTGTGGAACCTTTAGGCTATCGGAATTTGATCATCATATATACTTAATTGTGCGCACATACAATTTGTCTCATCTCAGTGAATAGTGTCAAAACTAGTCCCCGAATTTGGAAAATAGATCGCATTACAGAACAAAAACATAATGAATCAAATAACAACAAGAACAAGAATTTCACATCAGGTAATTGGCATCATAGGCCCAGACAAGGAATCGAGCTCGTCGGATTATTTTGAAGTCAGAAGTATGATATCCAATGCCTCTTGCCATCGGTGGTATGGGGAGGTCGTCGGATTCATCGTCATCTTCGTCTTCATTTAGTTTACCTTATTTTGAGCAAACTCATATGCCCTACTATTCTTATAAGTAGTGAAACTCGTCATCATATGTGGTAGCTAGCACCTCCTACTCACTCCCATGTCCATGGCCTCTCATGTATTGGATCTATGTGTAGTGGTGATTCTTGATGATGAAGATGGTGATGACGAAGATGAAGATGATGCTGATGAAAATGATGAATATGATGTTGATGATGAAGATGACGTTGATGATGATGATGATGATGATGATGATGATGATGATGATGATGATGATGAAGATGGAGATGATGACAATGAAGATGACGATGATGATGATTATGACGTAAACTCATTATGACCATGTGTGTGTGTGTGTGTGTATGCGAGTTGTCTAAAACTGCTACGATTTCTCCTGGAGAAAATCATATTTTCATACACAAATTTGCCAGAATCCAGGATAGAATTTTTAGAATCTCAAATAATAGTATTAATCCTGCATAATTTGGATGCCTTGGAGTTTTCCAGGGTGTTGAATTCATCTAGATGTTCAGAAAAACGATTCAAACAACACAAATCGCCGTATTTTTAGATTTCATAACGCCCGATTCCGATCAAGTTTTGGTTGGACGAGCAAAATCGTCGCACTTTTAGACGACTCCTATATATATATATTTTTAGTTTTAGTTTTGTAGTTTTTTATTATTTTGTTATATATATATTTTGTTTTATATTTTATATATAGTTTATAGTTTGTTTTTAAAGTTTTGTAGTTTTTTATATTTTGTTATATATATAATATTAATATATATATATATATTATTAATTATATATATAATATATATATTAATATTATATATATATATATATAATATAAAAAAACTACATAAAATTAAAAAACTTAAAAAAAACCAAAAAAAAACTAATTTATCTGCTCATGCCCGAACTCTACTCCCTCTCGCTCTCGAACCATTAGACCCGCGCGAACCATTACAGTGAAATATCCCTCCCACCGGCAAAGCACATTTTCACCTTCAGCCTTAATCCATCCAACCATAGCTCGCAGCTTTCTCATAGTTCGCATAAGAGGGCGAGGAGGTCCCAGAGGTTACCACAGAGGTCACAAAGGAGCTCGAGGAGGTCGCAAAGGAGCTCGAGGAGTTTGCAGAGAAGGTTGAGGAGGCCGTAGAGGAGCTCGAGGAGGTTGATGAGGTGAAGGTGGTTGAGGAGGTTGAGGAGGTTGAATAGGAGTTCGAGGAGGTCGAGGTGGTTGAGGAGGTCGAAGAGGAGGTTGAGGAGGTCACAAACAAGGTCAAGGAGGTCGTTGAGAAGGTTGAGTAGCCATAGAAGCTGTAATGCCTCCCAAAACGGTAAGCATCCAATTTCAGTTACCATTTTATGTGCTATAGAGTTTGGTTGGATGCCAATTTTGTGAAAATGTAAGAAAATATGCCCAAGGCAAGTTTACACACTTGAACCTCCTGAAATTATTCTTGGGATCCCAACCAACTAAAACTAGCCCCATCACTTGTTTTTTAGGAGGCCTTAAAATGCCATAAGGAGGAAAATATCATGTTGCTACATCAGTAAATAATTGTAGCTACATCTCATGAGGCCCTAAAACGCCATAATTCCAACTGCAAACCTCAATTCTATAATTCCCTAAGACCATGCATTTTGGATAAGTAGCATCAATTCTGGGCATGAAGACAACCCTAAAATCCAACCCTGGGCAACACTGAGTTCAATTCAGACTCCAAAACAATAGTATACATATTTGATATTGTCTTCTGAAGTAGAAAGTGTGCCAAAAAGGTTGAAAAAGTAGTGAAAAAACCCTGAAAGGTCATCATTTGGAGCCTTGAGTAGATAGCACTGTAGACCAATTTAGGGCGACTTAGTCTTTTCTACTCATCAGCTTCTCAACCTGTCACCTCTGCTTATCAACTCAAGACAGTGAAAAAATCAAAAGGGCATCATGACATTTCTTATAGTCAGCTCCAAATATTTTCTTATAGTGATTTCAAATGTTTAGCTATGACATTTCTCACACACTTTCAGTTACCAATCTAGTATAGAATTGGGATAGATATGATGACATCATTTAGAAAAGAAGCTACCACCCATAGCTCTAATCGCGTAAATGAATGGAGAAGGAGGATTCATATGATTAAATCTCATATTCTTGATGTTTTCCTTGTAGGATGGTTTTTAATTTTTTGTTCCCATGTATATCCAAGGATGGCTCCCTTTCCTAAGTCAAGATGGAAGAAAAAATTGTTGTTAGAGCCCAATAGTTAGAATTAGTTGATTTTAAATTTAGGATTCTATATGACATTTTTCCAAATGTGTTGAGATCTGAAATGGACCAAACAAAGCCAGAGCTAAGACCACATGCCAATGGCATGATTGGTTCTATAGAGAATGATGTAGTAAGACAGATGTCTAGTCAATTGGGAAAAATGTTCTTACACACTAATACAACAACTTTTGTTCAAAGTAATGAAAATTCCACTAGTGCTACACCAAACCTCCAAATTCATCTATGTTCAATAGTTTGATTAGAAAGGGAACTAGTAGGATGGAGGAAAATATAAAGGTAAAAACGAAATTAAAGTATTTAGAAATAATTCAAACAACAATAACAATGTTGGTGGGGACAAAAAAGATAAAAAGAAAGTGAAATTCCCATGCAAGTTATGCCAAGAAGATCATCTCACTCACCAATGCCCCAAACTGGAGGAAGCACAATGCTTGATGGCACATCAAGCCATGACTTAGCATACTATTGTGCTAACAAATCCTTCTCTTCCTCAAGTCTAACAACTTATTTCTAGGGTTCCGAATAACCCAACACTCCTACAAGGGGGCAATCAGGGTACCCCTGCATAAGGGGGAAACGCCTTTAATGCTAATGTCTACATGTATGAAAGGGATATTAACATTAATATGTAGGAACACAACTATGATTATTTAGAACCTGAGTCTAATGATAAATAAGTATCTAAATCATAACTTCATGTTGATGTATATGTAACTTTGGAAGATATTCACTTGTATCTTGTATGTATTACATTTGTACCTTATTGTATTACCAACAGAGATGTATTATTCCTCTGATTAGAAGTGTCTTCATGTGTACTTGCAAGTGTCGCAAGTTATATTGTAAGTGTCGTAACTTAGACTTGATGGGTTATTAGACCACATTGATGGGGTCGGCCCGGTATGATTCATGTGGGTTAAAGGGTTATTAGACCACCCTAGTGGGGGTCGGCCCAGTCAGCATTATGTTAAGTAGTTAAGTTGGGGCCGACCTAGTTATAGTTAAAAGGCAAGTCAAGTTAGTGTATAAATAGAGAGTGTGTCTCTCTCATTTTACACATTCTATTATTCACTCACTTCACATTAGTGAGAGAGAGGAGGAGTGCGCACAAGTGGAGGAGGGGAAATCCACTGAATATATCTATCTCTTGGGTTTGATCATTGTGATCCTTGTATTGATGCTTATTCTATCTCTGAGGAAGTTGCATGGTTTTTCACCTTCTTGGTTTTCCCCGGTGAAATGTTTTGTGTCTCTTGTCTCTTGTCTCTTATGCTTGATATGTTGTACATGTTATTCTTTCAGTTAATATCCTAGATCTATTGAATTAAACTATTAAAATATAACATGGTATCAGAGCTAGCCTGAAGGAAGGCATGGTATGGCTTTTATGAGACTTGTTGCACTTGCGACAAATTGGAAGTTAGGGCTTGATATAGCAAAAACCAATCATCGTGGAACTTTCTCTATAAATCCATTTTGACAAAGGTTTAGTTTCTGAAACTTCTACAGGTCGCAGATAATATCCCTATGTACCTTGTGTATGAAGCACAACATCTAATTTGTTGTAATTTCTGTTTTATGACCTATACAATCTAGGGTTTCGGTCTCTTCTAGATCTCAGTCATAAATAGGTGACCTAGGAAAAAAGGTCACAACTTGGGCTAGGAAGCTCCAAATGAAATTTCGTAAAAAGTGACAGGTAGGGAAAGGAATGAACTTTGATAGGTCCTCTTTTCAGAGGCCGAATTTGAACCAATGAGACGTGGCACTCTGTACAAGTTTGATCTCTTGTTTTATCCCATAAACAAGTCACGTTGCGACACTTGGCATAACTCTCTCTAAGAGAATCCATTTGAGGTTAGACCTGTGGGGTTGGAAAGAGGAAAGGTTAGGATACGATAGGCCAAAGTTTCATACCCTATGGATCCAAAATTTCTGAGTTACACCAAAAACAATCAGGTGCATATTTCTGTCAAAACAGAATTAGATTCTGAGCACCTTCATTCTTGGCTTGCCACTGCTACGGGAATTTAGTGTTTCGGAGAAAGTTGGAATTCTTGGAATTGGAGACCACGGCTAAATTATCCACATCAAAATCGAAATTTAGAGACCAAGAGTGAATTTTTTGGTTGTGTATAAGGCCAGACTTGATCAAACCCTAGTTCGGGATTTTGATCGGAAAGGTGGAAAATTAGGGCTTCTACAAAAGTTGCAATTTTTGAAATCTGTGACCATGACTAGAAGCACCTCAGAAATATCAAATTTTAGAACCCAAGATCGAACCTTTTGGATGGGCAGAAGACTGGGCTTTATCAAACCCTAGTTTGGGATCCTGTCTAGAAGATCCGGAAGTTTCAAATGCAATTTTGAGGGGTCAAATTTTGGAGATTTCAAAATTGAAGTATACCAGCTTGATCGACTCAACAAGGCACATCTTTTTATCCAATCAGAAGTTTTAAATTCAAAGGTTAAATTTTTACGGTTTCTCTGACAAACCCTAATCTAGCTCCAAATCTAGTCTCAGCAAATCAAAGTGGATTGGGTTATTCCTAAGAGAAAATGAATTGGACACCTGCATAAGTGAAGAAGTTCCAGTTCCAGAGGGAGATGAGGCCAAGGCCTTACATAAGAAGACTACAAGCAATCTCGATAGGTATGACTTGAGGAGATACAGGGATGTTCTAAAATCTGTTCATGATTAAGTTTATGATATTTTTGTCTTCATATTATTGAGGTTAGTACAATCTTGATTAACTTTAGACTTCTCTTATCACCCTAGTAAAAGTATGATTGCATGTTATAGAAGACATTCATTCATTGGGGTTATGACACTTATGATTATACTAATGCACTGTGGTGTTGTATGAGGATGATATTGCCCGCTAACATGAAAGGTACATCAATAAATACAAATAAAGTTCTAGATCAAGAACATATGAACATGGTGACATGAAGACAAAGACTCATCCATAGTCATGGATCGCATAGAAGCTCTACTTACGAGGTATGTATAATTTTGCTTCTACAATGGTTAATGTATGAGTTATGCAGGTTACTAGCACAAGTCTTTGAAGAAGAACAAAAGGATATTATATGGGTATGTTAGAAATAACTAGCAATTATGATAATCTAGGTATGTTTTTCCTATATCAAGTTAGAATCCTTGTGTTAGGATCTTATACTTTTGTATGAATGATAATGATTATTCTTGAAGTTATAATTTTAAGAATCAAGGGTTTATGCATATTATGTTTCCTACTTTGATTGATGATATGACTAACCAGAAGAGTCCTATGGTCAAATAATAATATGCATGAGTAAAAGAAGTCTTCCCTGAAACCTTGAATACTAATGCTTATTACCTATGTGTGAAATGATCATGACCATACATGTTAAGTTTATTTAGAATAATAATGTTTTGATCGTATTGAGATTATGCTAATGAATGTATTATTTTGTATGAGATCATGAGGATGACACAATCATGACACTAGTGCACACTTAAGCATGCGTGTTGGTCCAGGATGAATATAAGTTCAAGGACATACAATCCAGGAAGCAAAGATCAAGAGGGAGCACACTCCAGTTGTTCCTGCAAGGAAGCGAAGATTGAGAGGGAGTCCACCCTACAACTTAACAAAGATAAGTATTTGAATTGTCATTTATTATTACTTAAATGATGTTGTCCAGTAATGTACATACTTATGTTCCTAGATTTAGGATGTATATTATGCATATTAGAAAAGTTGCATTTAATGAACAAGATACTACTAATATGCAAGTAATGGGTAAGTGGCTTATGGTACTGTACAACATTCCATTGCTACTTATCTAGAATGAAACCTCTTTGCTGACATGTTGGGAGTTGTGCACACTCTTAACAATGTTCTAGTAGAGATGGAAGGCATCTAGAAAGTTACGAGATGTGGATAAATGTTGTATTGAAGCATTGGCTAAAACAATTGCATGATTGTATGACATATGTTCTTATGTGTAAGAATTTGTTTTTGAAAAACTATGAGATGTTTCTAATCATGCAATTGAATTTGACTTTTAAGAAAGATCGTGTACAGTCACCTACAAAAGAAGGACAACAACATTTGTTCCAACAGCAAAGTTCGAGAAAACTATCTATTGAAGATATTGAAGAATCTAAAGTTCCCAGGATCTGGGATGCAGTAATGGAAGGATGTCAGGATCGAGGAGTGCCAGTCGATCATGAAGAATGATGTCTGTGATGTGGTCTCTAGAACAGAAGGGAAGTCTGTTGTGACTTCCAAGTGGATCTATAAGATCAAGCATGATACAGATGGCAGCATAGAGAAATACAAGTCGAGTGATGAAGTGGAAGATACACGAGATGGATGTCAAGATAGCTTTATTGAATGGTGTAGTCGAAGAGGAAGTGTATGTGGAGCAGCCACTCGGTTTTGAGACACATGACAGGGAGTCATATGTGCATAGGTTGAAGAAATCCTTGTATGGGTTGAAGCAAGCACCCAAAACTTGGTATGGTAGGATGGACAACTTTCTATCGAGTTTGGGCTTTACTAAGAGTAAAGCGGATTCCAACCTTTACTACAAGGTTGAGGAAGGCAATCCTATGATACTACTTTTGTATGTCGATGACCTGTTTGTTACAGGTGAGGATAGATTGATTGCCGACACGAAGAGGAAGCTTGCTGCCGAGTTCGAGATGAAAGACTTGGGGATGATGCACTACTTTCTAGGCATGGAGGTGTGGCAGAGTGCAGATGGGATCTTCCTTGGACAAGGGAAGTATGCAGTAGAGATCCTAAAGCGGTTCAGGATGATGGACTGCAAGGCCATGGCCACACCTATGGAATCGAACCTGAATCTTCTATGTGATGCTTCATATGTCCGGTTGATGTCACGGTGTATCGTCAGATGATTGGGTCCTTGATGTACCTGACGAACACGAGACAAGATATTTTATTTGCGGTGAACCCATTGAGCCAGTTCCTGACGGATCCCAGAGGTGTTCACCTGGTTTCTCTAAAGCATATTCTGAGGTACCTAAAGGGTACAGTTAATTATGGGCTCAAGTATGATGTGAATCAAAATTTTAACCCTGAGGGTTATGTTGATTCAAATTGGGTAGGAAGTGCTACAGATAGGAAGAGCACTTCTGGGTGCTGCTTCAGTATGAGATCAGGTTTGATCTCTTGGTTTAGCAGGAAGAAGTCCTGCGCAGCACTGAGTACAGCCGAAGTAGAGTATGTCGCAACTTGTTCGGCTAGTTGTGAAGCAGTATGGCTGAGGAAGCTATCTTCTGAGTTATTTGATCTCCCGTTGGATGCTACCTGTATCTTCTGTGACAACCAGAGTTGTGTGAAGTTGTCTAAGAACCCGGTGTTCCATGACAGGTCGAAGCACATCAAGATCAAATATCACTATATTAGGGATATGTTGTAGAGAGGAGCAGTGAAGCTCCTGTATGTTGTGACAGATAATCAAGTTGCAGATGTGCTGACGAAACCACTAGCCAAAGTGAAGTTTGAGTACTTCAGAGAGAGGCTTGGTGTTCTTCAGATTGAAGATACTTCGAGGAAGAAGTGATGGGACACATTTGCAGGATCCATTTCAAGCATGGTGAGAGGAGTATCCTTCCCATGGTTGTGGATGTAAGCGTTGTGTGATGAGCATCAGGACGATGCTCTAGTTACTACTTTGGATATGCATCAGTTGGATGCTTTGTATGATCATTTGGATCATGTATATTGATATGCATCAGTTGGATGTTGTGTATGATCAGTTGGATCATGTATATGTGTATGCATCAAGTGGATGCTTTCTATGATCTGTTGGATCATGTATGATGACATGCATCAGGACGATGCAGTGACGATGATCATGATGATCATGTGTGATGAGTATCAGGACGATGCTCTAGATGGCATGCATCAGGATGATGATTAGGATGATCATGTGTGATGAGTATCAGGATGATACTCTGGATGATATGCATCAGGACGATGCTATGATGATGATCAGGATGATCATGTACATCAGGATGATGTATGGTGAGTATCAGGTTGATACTCTGTGCCCATGGACAGGTTGTGCAGATGAGCGTGTAAGTTTACCTGCGAGATCTTGTCGGTCTTGCTGCGGAACATAAAGGATCCTGGGATACTCTTTCAAGGCATTGCTCTGGGAGGAAATGTAACTAAACTTGGGAGATCTGATAGGTTGAGGAGTATGCTCGTAATCAGTCCTGGGGTGCTCTTTTGAGGCTTTGTCCTATGGCATGTAACTAGACTTGGGAGATCTGATAGGTTGAGCAATACGCTTGTAATCAGTCCTGGGATTCTCTTTTGAGGTTTTTCCATGACCACATGTAACTAGACCTGGGAGATCCGATAGGTTGAGAATTATGCTTGTAATCAGTCTTGGGATGCTCTTTTGAGGCTTTGTGGTGACCACATGTAAGTAGACCTGGGAGATCTTGTCGGTCATGCTTCGGCACATAAAGGATCCTGGGATACTCTTTCAAGGCATTATGGTGGGAGTCACATGTAAGTTGACCTGGGAGATCTTGCTGGTCGTGCTTCGACACATGAAGGATCCTGGGATACTCTTTAGAGGCATTGTGATGCACGTAAATAAGTCCTGAGGATTCCATAGTATGGCCAGTGTTGATGAATACCTACAGGTGGTGGGCCTACATCCACAATGAAAAAGGACTTGTTCTGTAGAACTTCCTATGACGAGAAGAATTATGAGATAGCCCAGTGATCGAGATGTCGAGTACAGTAGCAGTGATGATGATGATGCTCCATGATCCAGTGATGATGATCCAACTCCAGAATTGAAGACTTGTGCCTATATGTATTGATGACTTGTGTCAAGAGAATACCTTCCTAGTTAAGAGGGAGTGTTGATGTATATGTAACTTCGGAAGATATTCACTTGAATATTGTATGTATTACATTTGTACCTTATTGTATTACATACAGAGATGTATTATTCCTCTAATTGGAAAGGTCATCATGTGTACTTGCAAGTGTCACAAGTTATATTGTAAGTGTCGTAACTTATACTTGATGGGTTATTAGACCACCTTGATGGGGTCAGCCCGGTATGAGTCATGTGGGTTAAAGGGTTATTAGACCACCCTAGTGGGGGTCGGCCCAGTCAGGATTATGTTAGGTGGTTAAGTTGGGACCGACCTAGTTAGAGTTAAAAGGCAAGTCAAGTTATTGTATAAATAGAGAGTGTGTCTCTCTCATTTTACACATTCTATTATTCACTCACTTCACATTAGTGAGACAGAGGAGGAGTGCACACAAGTGGAGGAGGGAAAATCCACTGAATATATATATCTCTTGGGTTTGATCATTGTGATCCTTGTATTGATGCTTATTCTATCTCTGAGGAAGTTGCGTGGTTTTTCACCTTCTTGGTTTTCCTCGGTGAAATGTTTTGTGTCTCTTGTCTCTTATGCTTGATAAGTTGTACATGTTATTCTTTCAGTTAAGATCCTATATCTATTGAATTAAACTATTAAAATATAACATGGTATCAGAGATATCCTGAAGGAAGGCATGGTATGGCATTTATGAGACCTGTTGCATTTGCGACAAATTGGAAGCTAGGGCTTGATATAGCAAAAACCAATCATCGTCCAACTTTCTCTATAAATCCATTCTGACAAAAGTTTAGGTTCTGAAACTTCTACAGGTCGTAGATAACATCCCTATGTACCTTGTGTACGAAGCACAACATATAATTCATTGTAATTTCTGTTTTATGACCTATACAATCTAGGGTTTCGGTCTCTTCTAGATCTCAGTCATAAATAGGTGACCTAGAAAAAAAGGTCACAACTTGGGCTAGGAAGCTCCAAATGAAATTTCGTAAAAAGTGACAGGTAGGGAAAGGAATGAACTTTGACATGTCCTCTTTTCAGAGGCCGAATTTTAACCAATGAGACGTGGCACTCTGTACAAGTTTGATCTCTTGTTTTATCCCATAAACAGGTCACGTTGCGACACTTGACATAAATCTCTCTAAGAGAATCCATTTGAGGTTAGACCTATGGGGTTGGAAAGAGGAAAGGTTAGGATACGATAGGCCAAAGTTTCATACCCTGTGGATCCAAAAATTTTGAGTTACACCAGAAGCAATCAGGTGCATATTTCTGTCAAAACAGAATTAGATTCTGAGCACCTTCATTCTTGGCTTGCCACTGCTACGGGAATTTAGTGTTTCGGAGAAAGTTGGAATTCTTGGAATCGGAGACCACGGCTGAATTCTCCTCATCAAAATCGAAATTTAGAGACCAAGAGTGAATTTTTTGGTTGTGTAGAAGGCCAGACTTGATCAAACCCTAGTTCGGGATTTTGATCGGAAAGGTGGAAAATTAGGGCTTCTACAAAAGTTGAAATTTTTTAAATTTGTGACCACGACTAGAAGCACCTCAGAAATATCGAAGTTTAGAACCCAAGATCGAACCTTTTGGATGGGAAGAATACTGGGCTTTATCAAATCCTAGTTCGAGATCCTGTCTAGAAGATCCAGAAGTTTCAAATACAATTTTGAGGGGTCAAATTTTGGAGATTTCAAAATTGAAGTATAACGGCTTGATCAACTCAACAAGGCACATCTTTTCATCCAATCAGAAGTTTTAAATTCAAAGGTTAAATTTTTAGGGTTTCTCTGACAAACCCTAATCTAGCTCCAAATCCAGTCTCAGCAAATCAAAGTGGATTGGGTTATTCCTAAGAGAGAATGAATTGGACACCTGCATAAGTGAAGAAGTTCCAGTTCCAGAGGGAGATGAGGCCAAGGCCTTACATAAGAAGACTACAAGCAATCTCGATAGGTATGACTTGAGGAGATACAGGTATGTTCTAAAATCTATTCATGATTAAGTTTATGATATTTTTGTCTTTATATTATTGAGGTTAGTACAATATTGATTAACTTTAGACTTGTCTTATCACCCTAGTAAAAGTATGACTGCATGTGATAGAAGACATTCATTGATTGGAGTTATGACACTTATGATTATACTAATGCACTGTGGTGTTGTATGAGGATGATATTGTCATCTAACATGAAAGGTACATCAAGAAAAACAAATCAAGTTCTAGATCAAGAACATATGAACATGGTGACATGAAGACAAAGACTCATCCATAGTCATGGATCGCATAGAAGCTCTACTTACGAGGTATGTATAATTTTGCTTCTACAATGGTTAACGTATGAGTTATGCAGGTTACTAGCACACGTCTTTGAAGAAGAACAAAAGGATATTATATGGGTATGTTAGAAATAACTAGAAATTATGATAATCTAGGTATGTTTTTCCTATATCAAGTTAGAATCCTTGTGTTAGGATCTTATACTTTTGTATGAATGATAATGATTATTCTTGAAGTTAGAATTTTAAGTAATCAAGGGTTTATGCATATTATGTTTCCTACTTTGATTGAAGATATGACTAACCAGAAGAGTCCTATGGTCAAATAATAATATGCATGAGTAAAAGAAGTCTTCCCTGAAACCTTGAATACTAATGCTTATTACCTATGTGTGAAATGATCATGACCATACATGTTAAGTTTATTTAGAATAATAATGTTTTGATAGTATTGAGATTATGCTAATGAATATATTATTTTGTATGAGATCATGAGGATGACACAATCATGACACTAGTGCACACTTCAGCATGCATGTTGGTCCAGGATGAATATAAGTTCAAGGACATACAATTCAGGAAGCAAAGATCAAGAGGGAGCACACTCCAGTTGTTCCTGCAAGGAAGCAAAGATTGAGAGGGAGTCCACCCTACAACTAAACAAAGATAAGTATTTGAATTGTCATTTATTATTACTTAAATGATGTTGTCCAGTAATGTACATACTTATGTTCCTAGATTTAGGATGTATATTATGCATATTAGAAAAGTTGCATTTAATGAACAAGATACTACTAATATGCAAGTAATGGTTAAGTGGCCTATGGTACTGTACAACATTCCATTGCTACTTATCTAGAATGAAACCTCTTTGCTGACATGTTGGGAGTTGTGCACACTCTTAACAATGTTCTGGTAGAGATGGAAGGCATCTAGAAAGTTACAGGATATGGATAAATGTTGTATTGAAGCATTGGCTAAAACAATTGTATGATTGTATGACATATGTTCTTATGTGTAAGAATTTGTTTTTGAAAAACTATGAGATGTTTCTAATCATGCAATTGAATTTGACTTTTAAGAAAGATCATGTACAATCACCTACAAAAGAAGGACAACAACATTTGTTCCAACAGCAAAGTTCGAGAAAACGATCTATTGAATATATTGAAGAATCTAAAGTTCCCAGGATCTAGGATGCAGTAATGGAAGGATGGCATGATCGAGGAGTGCTAGTCGATCATGAAGAATGATTTCTGTGATGTGGTCTCTAGACCAGAAGGGAAGTCTGTTGTGACTTCCAAGTGGATCTATAAGATCAAGCATGATACAGATGGCAGCATAGAGAAATACAAGGCGAGTGATGAAGTGGAAGATACACGAGATGGATGTCAAGATAGCTTTCTTGAATGGTTTAGTCGAAGAGGAAGTGTATGTGGAGAAGCCACTCAGTTTTGAGACACATGACAGGGAGTCATATGTGCATAGGTTGAAGAAATCCTTGTATGGGTTGAAGCAAGCACCCAGAACTTGGTATGGTAGGATGGACAACTTTCTATCCAGTTTGGGCTTTACTAAGAGTAAAGTAGATTCCAACCGTTAATACAAGGTTGAGGAAGGAAATCCTATGATACTACTTTTTATGTGGATGACCTGTTTGTTACGGGTGAGGATAGATTGATTGCCGACACGAATAGGAAGCTTGTTTCCGAGTTCGAGATGAAAGACTTGGGGATGAGGCACTACTTTCTAGGCATGGAGGTGTGGCAGAGTGCAGATGGGATCTTCCTTGGACAAGGGAAGTATGCAGTAGAGATCCTAAAGCGGTTCAGGATGATGGACTGCAAGGCCATGGCCACACCTATGGAATCGAACCTGAATATTCGGTGTGATGCTTCATATGTCCGGTTGATGTCACAGTGTATCGTCAGATGATTGGGTTCTTGATGTACTTGACGAACACGAGACCAGATATTTTCTTTGCGGTGAACACATTGAGCTAGTTCCTGACGGATCCCAGAGGTGTTCACCTGGTTTCTCTAAAGCATATTCTGAGGTACCTAAAGGGTACAGTTAATTTTGGGCTCAAGTATAATGCGAATCAAAATTTTAACCCTGAGGGTTATGTTGATTCAGATTGGGCAGGAAGTGCTACAGATAGGAAGAGCACTTCTGGGTGTTGCTTCAGTATGAGATCAGGTGTGATCTCTTGGTTTAGCAGGAAGAAGTCCTACGCAGCACTGAGTACAGCCGAAGCAGAGTATGTCGCAGCTTCTTCGTCTAGTTGTGAGGCAATATGGCTGAGGAAGCTACTGTCTGAGTTATTTGATCTTCCGTTGGATGCTACCTGTATCTTCTGTGACAACCAGAGTTGTGTGAAGTTGTCTAAGAACCCGGTGTTCCATGACAGGTCGAAGCACATCGAGATCAAATATCACTATATTAGGGATATGGTGTAGAGAGGAGCAGTGAAGCTCCTGTATGTTGCGACGGATGAGCAAGTTGCAGATGTGCTGATAAAACCACTAGCCAGAGTGAAGTTTGAGTACTTCAGAGAGAGGCTTGGTGTTCTTCAGATTGAAGATACTTCGAGGAAGAAGTGATGGGACACATTTGCAGGATCCATTCCAAACATGGTGAGAGGAGGATCCTTCCCATGGCTTTGGATGTAAGCGTTGTGTGATGAGCATCAGGACGATGCTCCAGTTACTACTTTGGATATGCATCAGGTGGATGCTTTGTATGATCATTTGGATCATGTATATTGATATGCACCAATTGGATGCTTTGTATGATCAGTTGGATCATGTATATGTGTATGCATCAGGTGGATTCTTTGTATGATCTGTTGGATCATGTATGATGACATGCATCAGGACGATGCAGTGACGATGATCATGTGTGATGAGTATCAGGACGATGCTCTAGATGACATGCATCAGGTGGATTCTTTGTATGATCTATTGGATCATGTATGATGACATGCATCAAGACGATGATTAGGATGATCATGTGTGATGAGTATCAGGATGATACTCTGGATGATATGCATCAGGACGATGCTATGATGATGATCAGGATGATCATGTACATCAGGATGATCATGTACATCAGGATGATGTATGGTGAGTATCAGGTTGATACTCTGTGGCCGTGGACAGGTTGTGCAGATGAGCATGTAAGTTGACCTGCGAGATCTTGTCGGTCTTGCTGCGGCACATAAAGGATCCTGGGATACTCTTTCGAGGAATTGCTCTGGGAGGACATGTAACTAGACCTGGGAGATCTGATAGGTTGAGGAGTATGCTTGTAGTCATTCCTGGGATGCTCTTTCGAGGCTTTGTCCTATGGCATGTAACTAGACTTGGGAGATCTGATAGGTTGAGCAATACGCTCGTAATTAGTCCTGGGATTCTCTTTCGAGGCTTTGCCATGACCACATGTAACTAGACCTGGGAGATCCGATAGGTTGAGCATTATGCTTGTAATCAGTCTTGGGATGCTATTTCGAGGCTTTGTGGTGACCACATGTAGGTAGACCTGGGAGATCTTGTCGGTCATGCTTCGGCACATAAAGGATCCTGGGATACTCTTTCAAGGCATTGTGGTGGGAGTCACATGTAAGTTGACCTGGGAGATCTTGTCAGTCGTGCTTCGGCACATAAAGGATCCTGGGATACTCTTTCGAGGCATTGTGAAGCACGTAAATAAGTCCTGAGGATTCCACAGTGTGGCCAGTGTTGATGAAGACCTACAGGTGGTGGGCCTACATCCAGCATGAAAAAGGGTTGGTTCTGTAGAGCTTCCTATGATGAGAATAATTATGAGATAGCCCAGTGATCGAAATGTCGAGTACAGTAGCAATGATGATGATGATGCTCCATGATCCAGTGATGATGATCCAACTCCATAATTGAAGACTTGTGCCTATATGTATTGATGACTTGTGTCAAGAGAATACCTTCCTAGTTAAGAGGGAGTGTTGATGTATATGTAACTTCGGAAGATATTCACTTGAATATTGTATGTATTACATTTGTACCTTATTGTATTACCAACAGAGATGTATTATTCCTCTAATTGGAAGTGTCATCATGTGTACTTGCAAGTGTCACAAGTTATATTGTAAGTGTCGTAACTTATACTTGATGGGATATTAGACCACCCTAGTGGGGGTCGGTCCAGTCAGCATTATGTTAGGTGGTTAAGTTGGGGCCGACCTAGTTTGAGTTAAAAGGCAAGTCAAGTTAGTGTATAAATAGAGAGTGTGTCTCTCTCATTTTACACATTTTATTATTCACTCACTTCACATTAGTGAGAGATAGGAGGAGTGCGCACAAGTGGAGGAGGGGCATGCTATTGAATATATCTATCTCTTGGGTTTGATCATTGTGATTCTTGTATTGATGCTTATTCTATATCTGAGGAAGTGGCGGGGTTTTTCACCTTCTTGGTTTTCCCCGGTGAAATGTTTTGTGTCTCTTGTCTCTTGTCTCGTATGCTTGATATGTTGCACATGTTATTCTTTCAGTTAAGATCCTAGATCTATTGAATTAAATGGTGAAAATCTAACACTAACACAGTCTCTACATATAGACAAAATGGTCATTAATGCAATGCCATTCCTCCCCTAGGGATTTTTATGAACACCCACACATAGTCATAATGCTTGGGATGCCAAAAATAATAATATTGTACATTGAGGATATATCCACCTTCTCACTCTTCACATGCTCATTGTGATCTGAAACTCAAACAAACTCGCTTTATGTTGAATGTTTGAACAATGTCTCATGTTCTGTTGTATTGAGAATTTCAAAGCATCATGTTATGTAACACACATCTTGGGCCCACCTTAAAGAGTAACTCATGTTGGAGATGATGATAATCGCCATTGTCTCCATCTGCCACTTTGTGATGACCTTGTAGTTGTTGATACACCCCTTTGAAGTCTTCGTATTCAACATATTCTTCTTTGTATGCCTCATGGGTAAGTGGATCTTCTCAAGGTTGTTACCTGGTGTTATTGGTCTTGATAAGAAATAAACCAACTTTTTGGTAGTGACATTCTTATATATAATCACCATATAAAATTATAATTGTAGACATCACATCAATCCCTTACTTTCTATAATTTACTCTCATTTTGTAGTTATTCAAGACTATGTTGGTGGGAAAATGGGTAATGGTCTCCTTACCCAATAAATAGTGCATCTACTTTTTCATTGTCTACACTAGGGCAAACAGTTCCTTGTCATAGAAAGGGTATTTCAGTGCCACTTCATCATATAATATGGCTCTTCCTATGTCACAAACATATAAAAAAAAAAAAACAATAACTAGTTTGTAGGAATGCATTGAAGAACCAATGCTCCCTTATGGACCTTATTTCTAATGAATTAGTAATTGATATCAATATGATTGGATAGATCATGAAATTCTTGATTCTCGAAGATTTTGATACAGCCTTGATTGCCATAGTAAATCATGGTAATGCTCAAAGAAGTTGCAGCAGATCCTGAACAACAATAGGGTTTTTTCCTTGTAGAATGTGTAGCACTTCTCTCTTCAACATCCAAGTCACCTTCATCCCATTGGATTTACTCAAAATATTCAATACCAATAGGATGAGTTTTAGGAAGATGAGTAAAATCCCCACCCAATCCAGAAAATTCAATAGAATGTGAATATGCTTTTAGAAATAATCCTACAGGAAAACTTTCTTTTCTCCCCCGGTAGAAGAAATCCCATTCCATTGTATACTTTCTATCTTGGCCCCTTCATTAATTCACATGAATCATCCCTACGAAAACCACCAGACAAAAAAAACAGTAGTATTGTGTATGCAAAAAAAAAGAATAGAGTTATTTGAAAGACTAGGTGGAGGCATGTTACGATCTTCTCTATGAAGAGGAGGGCCAAAATGTTCGGCCAGAATGTTCAATGCATGACAAGATGTGCATTGTGAGAGGATCTAGCAATATATTCAGCATTCCCTTGTCAGAAATTTTTTGTTTCCCAAACTCTTTAATCTTTTGAAGACAAGAAATACAAGATGTGAAGGTGTGGCCTTCTTTATGACAAAAATTGTATGTGAGTTTTTTTTATTTATACTTCTTCAACTCATGCTAAGAAGATGAAAATATAGCTTTTGAATGAGCTTGACCTAAAAAGGTGGTTCCCCCATATTCCTCAATGTGACTTGAAGCTAGAGAAGATTAGATAAAACGTCCTCGGGAGAGGGGCCTTTTCCAAGGACTATGTGGCATTTGCAATATAAATTATTTTTAGGCCTGTACAAAAACCTTCTATTTTCCAAAAAATTGACTATTGTGAGATGGATCAATCTTCAATCCTCACATATTTACTATGTATCTTGTTAGTTTCCTAGAAGAGCATAATTTTACATATTGTATTATCTTTTACATTAGTACTTGTTGACCAAATGCAATGGGGCTTGGGGCTTCCCTATTGTTCCTTGGAAATGTTCAATTATGCCTAAGGATGAGGGATGTCTAGGATTGATTGATACTACCACTTAGTAATTGAAGAAGTAGACACATCCAACGCTCCATCTCAAAGAATATCTTAATAATCTACCTTATAATAATAACAAGATGTGCAATCAATACTATAATGAATGGTGCTAGTATCTCAACTTAGCAAGATAATATCTTTATCTTTATTATATTCACCTCATCTCCTAGCCACTAAACTACCTTGTTCTTAGACATGTCCAATAGGTTTCCTACACTTTAATAAAAAATACATGATCAAGATGATCTTCAAAATTGAAAGGGAAAGTTTCCCAAATAAGATGTTGATTTCAGGATCCACTTAAATTTATAAACAAAATGGTGTTGAGATTAATGTGTGAAAAGTTTGTGTAGAACTGAGCATGTACAACTAGCAAATGGAGTTGTAATGATATTAAATGCTTGTAAAGTAATGAATCCCATATAGTCTGAAAAACATCTAATAAAAAACATAAGTAAACTGGATCTACTCTAATATAAATCCTTCTAAAGTGGTTGAATCTCATATCAATCATGAATATAGAATAACTCAATGAAAAGCATAATATTCAATGCTCAACATAAAAAATGCAAGGCAGGATGTGGAAAATACAATGCTTAAGCTTGAGAACTGTGTGTTTAATAAAATCATATCTTATCATTAGGGATAGGAAGGATAGGAAGGGTTCATTCAACCCTTCTCTTGACATATTTTCATTCAAAACCTCAACCCCACACAGATTTTTATTAACACTCAATCCCACACATTTAATTGAGACCCTCACTCCCACATGTAGTATATTTCTTCTCTAGGGCAGAATAGACTAGAGTCAAACAACCCTTATCCATAAAGTTCATTGGGGAATAATGGAGAAGAGTCGACTTACCCTTATCCATATTTATTTTTGTTTAAGCCTCCTATCACACATAGAGCATAGTTAAATAATTGTCATCCATAAATAGCCCAGAAATTGGTCAACTCCCAGTCAAGGATAGTCAAATCAACACTCTGAAAGTCAACGTTGTCTAAGGAAGGTCAAAATTAATCAAAGAACAGTCAAACTTAGCAAAATCAGTCAACTCTGTGGGAGGTTGAATCTGTGGTCAATTTGTTTGTCAATGGCAGTCATCGCCTCCTAACAGTCCAGTTTGGTGTTAAATGTGGCATCAATTAATTTGAGGACATTGTGTTCATGTAAAATTAGAGCTAAAACATGAGATGTTACGTACATCGTGCTATTATCATTTCCAGGATCCAAATTACAATGTTTAAGTAGTTCTACAAGAAATGATCTAACTTATCAAGGTTTATCCCACAACTGTCTTTATCAATAGTCAGAGATTGCTCCAAGTAGTTCAAAAGGTTCTCCTATTTTTTTCACGAACCCATCTTCCAAGATCTAGTTTAGTTTCCACCAAAAACAGTTTAGTTGCCACCAAAAACAGTTTAGTTTCCACCAAAAACTAAGGTCCTTCCTCCATCACTTTCTGATATACATCATGCTTATAGAAAATAACAATAAAAAATGCTTTAGAGTTGATTTGCATGAATCCACGCATACAAAATTTTAGAAGGAGGTCAAAACCATTAAACCTACATATGATTGCTGCTTTTTTGTAATTAGAGTAAATATAATTGATTTCATAGGAAGACACTTCCAAATATGAAACCTCTTCCACCTTATCCATTGTATGTGCACTGAGCATATATAGAAGGATTCAAATCAAATAGATATGTTGTTTTATTTTTTTACCACATCTTTGAATCTAGGCTAGGATAATGAGGTAGTACCCTTACCCAAAATGTATCCACACGAATAAGAAACTAAAGAGAGGGAAAATCACTGCAAATATTATATTCATACAACACAAGTGAATTCATTAGATGCCTACCATCAAACATTATTATCTAAGATGCCATAGTAGTCCCCATTGATATTGGGTCTATACAGCTTAAGCCCCTCGTGGGAAAAGTGCCCCCACCTCTTAAGTTTTGTCTAAATATACAACTTATGTGTCTTTGTATTACTATCACACATTCATTAGTGATTGATTATTTTTCCCAAGTGCACTAAATCTCTATCTTCACAAAAATATAGTGGCCTCCCATCCAAGAATAGAACCTTTCTCTTCAATATCAATTACATCAATTGAGACAAAGAAAGCGATGGAGAAACAATCTTGTTTTTTTTCAAGTTGAGAAAACGTTGAACTTAGTTTTGTTGTATACTATACCATACAAAAGTATTGTCTTCAAACATTGAGGATACTATACACATTGTGCATACATATTCATATTCACATGGATGCGCATACATATTGCTAACTCTGTTTCCTTAAATTACATATCAACCTCCAGATACAAGAAGATCAACCATGCCATATATGCATCAAGATCACAGCCAAGTCATGCTCACAATGCCAAGTGGACTAGATATCACTCTAATTTCAACATTAAAACTCTGTCATTTCTAAATTTTGATCATGAACTTCTATCATGATGACACTTCTTGACTCAACATGTAGACTAAGAAACTCAATTGATACACCTACATGCCCTCTACACTGAATGCCTGCAATTCTTGAGGTTTTCATCTTTTGGTGACTATGCAGAATATCACAATTTCATGCTTAGGCTTGCTAAGGTTTAAACGATGTCATGCATTTTACTCATTAGAAGTAGAATAAATTTATTGTTGGATTCATTCAATTTGAAAGAGTAGTTATAGTTTGAAAGAACTCTCTCCTTACCTTAGCTAGTATTCATTGAAAGGAAAGGCTTATTTTGATTCATACTCATTTACTATTCATTGAAAGGCCACTTTTGTTTCAGCTCGCTTACTATGACACCGGTCCCAGTACAGTTTTTTGAGCTTGCTTTTTTGGCGTGCGAGCCTTATCTTTTCCTAGCTCCCCTTCTGCATGCTCAGTTGCTTTAGGGTTTTTGAGTTCTTACACGGTCAATTATCAATTATATGATGATGTGTGATGTCCTCTTCTCCTAGGTCTTCGAGTTGGTTGAGTTAGATGGTCTTCTCAAGGGACTAGACACCCCTTGATGGAGACACTAACACTTGAACTTAGGAGTAGTCTAGAGGACCACATGATCACATCATCCGTGTGGAAGTTTCCTTTTACAATGATGATGGACTTTCAGGTTATATGGAACACTGGTACATTTGAGAGAGAGATGATTGGTTTTACCCCACCTTGGTTGATTTATTTTTGGTCCTTTCATTTTGTTGATAATTTTTTTGTGGTACCTTGCCTTTTACCTTTTGGGTCTTTTACTCATCTTGAGTTATCTTTCGATTTGTACCACCTTTTATGTTTTTGGTCTTATGGGTACTATGGTAGTTTTTCCACATTTGAGGTACACCCCCTTAGTCCAAATGGTTATGAGTCTTTATACCCACTTCGTATCACCCTCCAAACCTTATTTAGGAAGATTGCTTGCTATCATACCTTTTAGAGGTCCTATTTGAGTTACAAGAGGTAGTTACAAGGAGTTATTTCATATAAGAGGTATTTACAAGGAGCTATTGCATATATTTGACATTATTTGACCTTCCATGTCTTTGGCATGTCAAATAACAGGTACTTACAAGGAGCTATTGCAATATATATTTGACCTATTTGTACCTTCCCCACAATGGTTGATTTACTTTTGGTCCTTATACCCTGTTGTGGTACCTTGCCTCTTACCTTTTGGGTCTTTTACTCATCTTGAGTTATCTTTTGGTTTGTACCACCTTTTATGTTTTTGGTCTTATGGGTATAACTACGGTAGTTTTCCCACATTTGAGGTAGTACACCCCCTTAGTCCTAAGGGTTATGAGTCTTTATACCCACTCTTTTATTTTTGACTTGTACCTTACTGGTTGGTTTTTGTACCCTTTGGTTGGTCCTTGTACCTTACTGGAGGCCGTGAGTCTCTTTGGCCTAAGTCTGATGGCTGTCATCTCATCTATGAAGGCCAAAATCTTGTATGTGCAGATTGGACTGAGTTTTTAAGTTATTTTGTTTTTTTATTGATCTTTATTTTATATGCTCAGATTTTGTGTGTAGTTCTTGATCTGTGGTTATATATATTTGTTGATTTTTATTTGTGATGCTAAGACTTATTAAGGGATGATCTTTATTGTGATTGTACTGAGCCTTTTGATTGTCATTGAATTTATTTGATTGACTGTTACAACATGATAGGGACATGGGATTAAGAAGGTATATGATTAATGGGCAACACATGGGATAGCATACACTCTTTTACAATAAGTCATCACAAGGTTCCTTTATTAGGTTAGATCATCCTTTTGTTACAAGAGGAATTGGTGCACATATGAGAACGTGAATACTTTGAAAAGCAACCATCTTGAATAGTCAAGAGAAGAGAGAAGAGGTATTCACGTATGTTCACAGAAAAATTTATCTTATATATAGGACAAGGGAAGAGTGGTCAAAGGGAAGGACATAGATGGAGGTATTTCCTATCGATATGAGTTTGGATAGTATAATTGAGTTGGATTTGGGAAACTTGGATCTTACTGCACCATTCCTATAACCAATCACTTTTGATGCTGGTGATCCGATTGGGGATCCCTCAGAATAGTTATATGCAAATATTGGACTGGATACAAGGAGGTGAAGGAGGAGGAAGGAGAGAACTATGGTAGTCCTAGTGGTGGTGATCCAAATGAATTCAATTATGATATGTATAGGAGGATCATTAATCAGCTATGAGTTTCTACTACATTTTTTTTCATTGGAATTCCCATCCATTGTATCTACTATCAACGTATCTATTACTCAATACAATACATTTTGATGACATCGAATGAGAAAATATAGTTTATCATTTCTCTTATCACTCAAAACTATCCTTGACAAATTTAGTCCCATGAGGATCGAACAGACACTTATCCTAAACTGACAATATCACCTCACATAGTCCCATAGCATTGGGTTTTTTTCATTTGTAACTTAGGGCATGGATCTTTACATAATATTTGTATACAATCCACAATATCATCATTTTTGTTTTCTTCTAGTATGGGAAAAAACGATTCATTAGCAAAACACCCATTCTCATATGGACAACCTTAGCTCTAGGAGTAGGACTGAAAGCTACCATTTTTCAAAACAACTTACATATTTACGGGTTCGTCGTTGCTTGATTCAATTACTTTCAGTCCTCTAAGAAGACCATGCTTGATTACAAAACTGCCCATGTGTTACCAATATTCAATGAATTCATCCTTTTCATTAAGAATATTTCAGTTTAAATTTTGAATAATATTATACAAGTTTCACAACATTATATAAAATATTGTTTTTGAAGATTTGTGAACACTTATTAACCACCTCAAATATCTTAGTTTTGAAAGTCATGAAATATTTTAGAAGTTTTCTATAATGGTTAATTATTTTTATTTTATAATATTATTGCTAAATATAAATATCTTACTAAATGTGAGTGTAATTCAATGACCAAGGTGATGAACCCAAACTGATGGTATGAGAGAGAGTTTAGGGCCATGACATCAAAGTTAGTTAGATGGTGTGATATGGGACTCAAAACCCAAAGGAGCAATAAAAGACAGCTCATAATTGCACGAATTTCTACTCCTAAGAAAGATAAAGTGATCCTCTTCCTCATCACTTGAATGACTACATTTTGAGAAAGGGAATGCAGTACAAGTCACCTTATAAAAGGAGTTACACGTCACCTTTTAAGAGGCATTGTTCCTTGAGGTCCTATCTAAACTTTTTTCCCATGGTGCAGGGAGAACCAAACAGGTATTTGTCAAATATGTCTTTCTCGAGTGAAGGGAGTTTAGGAAGGCTAGAGGAAAGTGAGACATCCAGTAGGTCTACAAGAGTTTTATCAACTAGATGTCAACAGATCAGAAGAAAATTCCATAAACGCGTGGAATTGTTTCTCGCTAAAGGGGGGTCATGTTCCTATGATGATGAGACAATAGGAGACATCGAGGTGCCCTTGAGGTACAAACATATAGTGAAACAATGGGTACCCAAGGATCTTCCTCAAATGAACACAAATTTTTGTGTGAACGAGAGGATATATCGAATTGCATCGTCGTCATTACATGGTTTGGGGTTGTTTTTCATGGATGGCATAAAGGTCGGTTACGACAGATGTACATAATTGATGGAGTATGTTGGACCCTGTTACAACTACAAATATTGGATGCGCCTGGTCCAATATACACGAAGTATGCATAGATATGGATTGTCAGCAAACTATTTACAATTGAAAGACAAAGATCAAAATAAAGGAGCAACGTTGTACATTGACGGAAAGCCAAAGGCCATAGGGAATATTGCAGGGTTTATAAACAGTACACAACCAGGGTCTACAATAAAGAAACCCAACTGCGAATTTGAGGGGAATGAAGGAAACCGTGTTTTTGTATGTGCCATTAAATCAATATCTGCAGGGGAAGAGTTGCTTATTAATTACAATTTGAATCGAGTAGATACAAACACGGTTACTATGGGAGTGGTAAATCTAACAATTTATCCAACATTTTATTAATGATTTTAACATCTTAAGGATTTTTCGTTAGTTTATTTCGTTTAAATTTTTTATATTTACTTCACAGGCTAGTGATTGGGGAGATTCTCTGCTAGCAGATGGTCAGAGGAGTACAACTTCCTCAAGGGAGCAGGTATACATCTTTGTAATAGTAAAAATATAATAAGAAAATGAGTTTCTTTTTGCTATGTTTTTTCATTAGTAGATTAGTTTGGTTTATATAATGTTATCTTTATTTGATGCAGAACGTTGATCGAGGAAGCCACCCGAATGTTCATCAGATGTAGCAGCCTCGGGGCAACAGGGAAAATTGATTGTAATTGTACAATTTAAATTTTACGTCAAATTTTTTTTTTATTATATTCTTTCATTGAGTATTTTGGATTTGTTTAGGTAATTTTCTCTATGTTTTTTATTTAGGGTTTTGTAAGGGGCACCTCCCTATTAGCATATCGGGGCAGGTCACCTATGACAATTGGTCCGATGAGTGGATCACGATCCTCGAGGCAGCAGGTATAATTCATTGGAATTGTACCAATATAATATGTAGCATAATGTTTATTTTGTTATGTAACTTTTGTGTGTATATTGGTTTCGTTATGATCATTTTTTCTACTTCTTTTTTGAAGCAGCTGGATGATCGGGGCAAGTCCTTAGCTGTGGATCATACGACACCGTCATCCCAACATCAGATAAACCTAGTTGTAATTTTAGGAATCTATCATGATAGATATGTTTTGTTAATATAATTTTAGGAATCTATCACGATAGAACTCATTAGTGTTTTATATATTTTTGTTGCAGACCAATGAATCGATGTATGAAACAACATCACAACAATCAATAGATTTAGAAGTGGCTGAGATGTTTGTCAATGCTGAAATAATTGGTTCAGCTACAAACCCGGTTAAATTCATAGAGAACATCTTGGAAAGAAATAGTGCAGAACTCATTCATTTGCTATTCCAAATTCCATAGACAGACGCGATTCGAGACAGGATTGCAGTGTTGAATCAGAGATCTGAAGCCTTGCAAGTAAGTTGTGGAATATTGAATCACGATATAATTCATTTATAACTTTATAATTTTCACTTTTATATGATAGTGAACTTATAAAATTTGGTTTGTATTTACAGAATTATCTGAGACCACACACTAGTCATCAAGGCAGTGTTGGCCCAAGTGATGCTTCTGGAGAGACGTCACATCATGAGAAAACGACTCAATGTGCATCGACTCATTCACCATTGTTGTCGACTAAACAGTCAGTAACATGTTCTGCAACACCCCGAACCCCGGGTGTGAGCGCACCGGCCACTAGTGACCGACGCACACCAGATTGTCCAGAAGAAGGGGTCGACACCGAGCCTCCAGCTAGTATTGATATTGCTGAAGTTGCATTTCCAGGATCTTCCCATGTCGCTAGCATGGGAACAATCGAGACAACATTTTGGTGGATGAAGATATCGTCCCAATAAAGATAGAGAAGATCCCAGGTAAATATACGTTGATCAAGTCAGTGTTTATAATTTGATTGTTATATACCGATAAAACATTTTTTTTCAACTAATTATGATCACGGCACGATCATTTTGCAGGAAATGATGTTTTTTATAAACATATGGATGATTTTTCCTTGGAGATATTTGGGCCCACCATCCGCACAAGGAGGGATAAACACTCTAAAAATTTAAAAGATGAGCTCACTAATCAATTGGTTGGCCTATTCGGCAATGAGACCTTCGATAAAGGCTTGGTCCTGAAAAAGGATGGACAACATATGAAGATTGTTCGAGACCAATATAGGGTTCACCTAGAAAGGAACCCTAGGTATGAGCACCCTCCCATGATTCCAACAAGAGAGTGGAAAGCTCTAGTGGAAGATGGAAAGGAGAGGTCTTTGAGAAAACAGGGAAAGCTAACACCAAGCATAGGGAGGTATGCAATACTTTCCACAATGTAATTCTAAACTTTATTATTATTAATTTTATATATCGAATTTGGAACATCTAACGTATCACAACACTTGCATAGGTTGTCAAACACATCAAAGGCCACAAAGGCAAGACTGGAAAAAATTGGTCAGCAGAAGCTTGGTCATGGTGGTTATTCCAATTTGGCGGCACGAATTGTAAGTTTCGAAAGATCAATAATGCATCCAAATAATAAATTGCAAATTATTTTTCCTTTTATTGCATTGCAAAATGAAAATTAACATCATGCAAATATGAAGGCCGACCGATTCAAAGAAGTGCCCACTGAGGAAGACTTGAAGCTTGGCTTCCAACACGGATTTGGAGTTGTTGTTGAATGCCGAAAAATCTTGTCTGGGCAAACAAAGTCTTCTAGTACTAATCCATCTGGTGCACAGGTATACAAAATCTATATAGTTTAATGAAGATTTAATACTTGTGCAATCTATTCATTATAAATAATTGAAATAAAATATTGACTCTGTTTTGAGCAGGAAAGCAATGATCCCCTTAATGTCGAGGAGGGACAACAACAAATCAAAGATTATGCTTCGAATCCTGGTAATGAATTTATTCATATGCTACGATTTTATATATAGAATTGCAAATGGTGAACATTAATTGTACTTCTCCATATTTCAACTACATAGCATGTAGAGGGTCACACTGTACAGGTTGATCCTGGAAAGGAAAATGAAGAACATGATGTGGCCACAACAGGTAAAAAAACACCTTTGTAATGTTTTTTTTAAATGAAAAACATGTCATTACAATAGCAAAATATATCGATGCAACATTTTCACGTTATTGCAGAAAATCCAAACCCCTTGCCTCAAAGTCCATGTCAAGAGCACTCTAGGATGCAGACATCACGACAAGCTGATGAAGAACCAATAACTGGAGGACAAGTTCCAGAAGATGATCTTCTTAGAGATTTTGTAAAAAGAAGAAGAATTAAAAAGAAGTGACTCGAAAAATATTATCTAATTATTTTTTATAATAAAATGTCGTCCATGATTTTTGGCCTCATGAATGAATGAATGGTTTAATGGTTTAATGATTCAATGTAGTAAATTGTTACATTTACTGAATGTTAGCTTTTATTGAATGAATGTGTTCACTAAATGAAGGAATGGTTTATTGAATGTTATCTTTTATTGAATGAATGTGTTGACTGAATGAAACAATGGTTTAATTAATGTTATCCTTTATTAAATATATGGTAAATGTTTGTTTATGATGAAATATGCATGAATTTGAACGTAATTTTTTTTTCAAGTACATGCATTAGGTATAAGGAATTGAGAGTGATGTGAGGGGGGGGAGGGTCCATAAGAACTTATTCTCGAAACAGAGAGGAGATCAATGAATGGCTATGGTGTTGCCTTTCTACAACCCAGTCGCGTGTCATCTAAATTTTGACAATTTCTTGGAGCTTGTTGTGAGGTTTGGTTGCTCCTAATAACCAATTTCGAGTTTCCAAAACTTTAAATGATGAGTAAATGATACACTGGAACCAATATCCTTACCCTTCTCTTTAATTTCCTTGGAATCTCCTTGAGAATATTTGAATGAGATATGTCTCAAATCCTCTAGATCATTTGCATCCTCTCTGATATGTCCAATCTTCCTACAATAGAGAATATATCTCGTATCTTTTTCTGGGGAGAATAATGTGGAGAGTGAAGAGTAAAGAGGATGAGAGGTTGTTTGCATCCCTAACCCAAGGATAATAAATTGTCTAAAGAGTTATAAGAAAACTAAACGTCAACGTTGTCAACGAGGTGGACATAAGTTGATGCTAACATCAAGGGAAACTCCTATTTAATTGTTGTCATTTATCTTCCAAGTGAATATTTCCTTAGTGTATATGTATTAGGGATTGGTAAACAAATGTTAATTATAATGGGGGTTCATTGGAACTCCATAACAGTCGTTGGAGAAAATAGATGCTGGATAGTTCAAGAAGGTTGTGTTTGCACACATAGGTTACCATTCAAATTGACATTGTTATAGAGATTGAGTGAGATGGAAGCATTGTAGAATCGATTCCATGTCATAAGAAATTGATCCTAGCAAAAGAGGGCATACCACACTTCATTTAGTGGACTTGGTGCATGATGGAATATGCTTGTTGGGATCTTACAGAACAAGAAAATGTAAAATTAGTCACAGCAGATCTAATGAACAAGTAAATCAATCACAACAGATGAACTTAAAAAATATGGTGTAAAACTGTGCAAAACATGCATCAGTGCTCAATATCCCAATGAGGGTGAATAATTACAATACAATATAGTAACAATGACTGAGCAATTCGAATTGACTAAGGAGGTCATTCGAATTACTGAATGGTGTAGCTTGGCTCCAACTAGGAGTCCTCATCATCAATCAGTGGTGGTCATCAATGCACAAGAACCAGTCATCCAGGTGTCAATCTGAGTCTAACTGAGTGTAACAAGTGCAACTGAAGTGTATAGCACTGATATAGGGAAGGAGGCTCGGAGGAGGGTGCATGGTAGGCTTAACTGAAGTCAGAACAAGTCATCTAGTCAATCTAGAGGTCCAACGGAGTGAAACTAACCTCAAATCAGGGAGAATCGGAGCTAACTGAGTGTAAACTGAGTGGGTAGGTGAAGAAGTGAGCCCTTCTCTGAAAGTAGGTGAGAAGTGGGTGCCTTCATGACTAGGAGGGCTAAAAATCTGATGTAAGAAGCTCCCGGGTGCTAGAATGAAGTGGATAAGGTGTTGGAGACATCAACCTGGTGACTGGGATGCATGCAAAATGCATGCAAACCCTGATTGCATGCAAGGTCCTGAAAATGATGATGTGGATATCCGAACACCCCCCCTCAAGCTAGACTATGATGTGCAAAAAAAATAATGTAGGGCCCTGGTTACTAAGACCAAAGGTCACCCCAATACAATAATCCAAAAAATGTTGAAAATAAGCTAAGTGAGGAAAGAGGAAAAACCCAATGGGAAGAAAGCCCCCCCTCAAGCTAAAACATAATAATGGATCAATCTGGCTCCACCATGATGGAACTCACCCCCAACAGTGAACGGAGGTAAGAGAACTTCTTCTCAGTGAAGCTCTTGGTGAAGATGTCTGCAATTTGCTCGTCGATAGGGCAATATTGCAGAATGATGGTGCGATCATGCACCAACTCTCGAATGTAGTGCATATGAATCTCAATATGTTTGGTCCTCTGCCGCTGAATTGGATATGTGGAGATCTTGATAGCACTTTGATTATCAGAAAAGAGGATAGTCGAAGTAGTGCCACCAAAACCAAACTCGGAAAGAATACCCTGCAACCAAACTGCATGAATGCAGGCATTGACTGCCCCTCGATACTCTGCCTCTGCTAAAGAAAGTGAAATGGCTGCCTGCTTTTTGCTGGACCAGAAAATAGGGCCATGACCAATCATGAAAACATAACCGGAAGTGGACTTCCGATCAATGCTATCACCTTCCCAATATGAATCAGTAAAACCAATGAAATCAAGCTCAGAATCTGCAGCATAATGTATGCCAAAATGTTTCATACCTTGCACATACTGCAAGATCCGCTTGGATTCCCGCCAATGAAGCTCATGGGGCTGGTGCATATACCTTGACACAACACTCACGACATATGAAATGTCAGGCCTTGAGTGTGTCAAGTAAAGTAGTGAACCAATCAACTGTCGATACATAGTGCAATCTGCAAGCGGTGTAGAATTTCCCTCCTCAAGACTGATTCCTGAGAGGAATGGGAATGGGGATGCCTTACATTCAGCCATATTAAACTTCAATAACAGGTCGGAAGCATATTTTTGCTGAGATATAGTGATCCCATCAAAATTTTGAGCTATCTCCAAGCCCAAAAAGTGACTCAGCAAGCCCAAATCACTCATGTCAAAAGCTAGATTTAAGGCATATTTTAGCTTGTTTATTGAAGTAACAGTGCTACTAGTAATGAGAAGATCATTAACATAAAGTACAATAACCAAAAAATTACCTTTAACTTGATGTAGGTACACATTCGGATCAGATTTGCATCTTTTGAAATTCTGAGAAAGAAGGAAGGAGTCCATCTTTGCATACCAAGCTCTTGGGGCCTGTTTTAAACCATACAAAGATTTCTTCAATCTGCAAACTAATGATGGATATGATGTGTAGCCTTCTGGATGCTTCATATTTACCTCTTCAGCAAGATCTCCATGTAAAAAATCACTCTTCACATCCACGTGATGCACTTCCCAGTGCTTGGATGCAGAAATTGCCAAAACAAGGCGGATGGAATCCATCTTTGCAACCGGTGCAAAGGTCTCAGTGTAGTCCACTCCTTGGACTTGGGAGAAACCTTTTGCCACCAACCTTGCTTTGTATTTGCTGATAGATCCATCAGCAGAAACTTTCGTGTAGTAGACCCATTTACATTGGACTAATTTTCTTCCAAGTGGAAGAGAAACTAACTCCCATGTATTGTTCTTTTCAAAAGAACTGTACTCTTCATCCATGGCACTTTTCCATCTCGGATATCGGTGGGCATGGTAGTATGTTGTGGGATCTGAACCAGTCATCAAATAAAAAATATCAAGAATTAATGGATCAGAAATAGAAAGAGCCATACCTACTCTTTGAAAGTCTACTCTTGTTCGTCTTGGATCAGCAAGATTTCCAATATTCGAACCAGCAGATTGAAGAGTGTTTTGGGCCCACTTTGGTAACTGAGGATCATAATGGTCGGATTCTGAACCTGATATGTCATGATCATAATGTTCTGCTGCAATATCAAAAATATCAGAACCAATACTTTCATTATCGCTGCTCGAATCTTCTTCTGGTGAAGGCGGTGAAACGACAGTTTCTTCCTCAACTAGTTGCAATTCTTGAAGCGGTTTCTTCAAATTGCACACTGCGCTCTATGAATATCTTTTTGGATCTGATATCCATGAGTTTATATGCCTTTGATTCTTATCCATATCCTATCAGTATGCAGTCAATACTTTGTGGATCCAGAGCTTGTCTCTTCTTGAAAGGAATTCTAGCCCATGTAGTAGAGCCAAAAACTCTCAAATTTGACACATCCGGTTTGTGACCAAAGAATGCTTCGAAAGGAGTCATACCTTTCACGGATTAATGTGGAACTTGGTTCTGAATGTATGTAGCAACATTGATTGCTTCAGCCCAAATATTTGCAGCCAAACCTTTTGATTCAATCATGCAAGTAGCCATCTCTTTCAGTGACCAATTTTTCCTTTCTGCTACACCGTTCTGCTCGGGTGTGTAGGGAACTGTATGTTGGATCTGAATTCCACTTTCGGCACAAAGTTGTAGAAAATCGGCCTTGATATATTCTCCACCATTATCAGATCTAAGAGCTTTGATCTTTCTCTCAGTGGCGATCTCAACAGAAGCCTTAAAATCCTTGAATTTTTCAAGCACTTCTGACTTGTTTTTGAGAAAAAATACCCATGTAAAGCAGGAAAGATCATCAATAAATGTCAAAACATACCTTGAACCATTTAATGACATATTGAGAAGCATACCACTGATATCGGAATGTATCATCCCCAAAACTGTAGAAGCTCTGCTAGCTTTGTCGCGGTTGAACCTATGCTCGGGGTGCTTCCCAATAATGCAACCAGTGCATATTCCCTCCGAGGAACGGAGTTGTGGAAGACCATCTACCATGGATTTGTTTGATAACAGCAGCAAATACTTATAATTAAGATGTCCAAATATTTCATGCCAAAGCCTACTAACCTCATTACCATGTGTGCGAAGAGCAGTGGGCTTTGCAAGCGGAATAAAGTGTGAAAACTCATAGTATTTTGCAGTGTGGTTCTCATTTTCGACTGCAATAAGTCTTCCAATTTTGATATCAGAAATTTTGATTTTATTAGGGTTGAATGTAACTTGCTTCAGTTCACCAGTGTGTGTCATTTGATACACAGAAAGAAGATTTGAAGCCAAGGAAGACACATAGAGAACATTCTGAAAGCTTCCATGATATACATGGATTGTACCTTTGCCCTTTGAAGAAATTTTTGAGTCATCTCCCAAGTGGATGGGGATGGAGTTGTTTGGATCGAATGAAGAAAAAGAATCAATATTTGCAGCCATATGATTCGAGGCACCCAAATCTATCAAAAGAGTAGTGGGATTCGAAACAGTTGCCATGATGTACTTGTCCTCTTTCATGATCATCATTCCTATCATTCTTCCTTGCACCGTCAGGAAGAGTAATGTTTATTCTTTTCCAGAAGGAGGGCCATTTGATCTATAGTCTTCTTCATGCATGAAATTTCGGGATGAAAGCCACGGTTGCAATAAGTACATTTAGATTTTTCCTTACCCTTTTTTCCCTTTTGCTTGAACTTTGAACTGGATGGTGCATCCGTCTGCTTGCTTTTCTCTCTTTACTTGTGAGGTTCGAATTTGGGCTTCTTCTTCTTTTGCTTTCCTTTACCATTACGAATTCTTGGGTCCTTGAACAAATAGGGCTGAATCTTTGGATTTTATGGACCCCATTTGAATCAACTTGTCATGCTCTTTTGTGATGGATTCAATGAAGACATTCAAGGTAGGCATCTTTCAATTCATGGTAGTTAACCGACCGAAATTGAAAGTAGAGACAAAAACCGAAGTCTTTACCAAGCTTGGTGAGAATAGAGAGGATCAATTGCTTGTCCTCTTTGATAACTCCACCGTTCTTCAACTATAATGTCAAGTGCTTGAATTTTGTGAAAAACTCATTGATGGTCTCAAAATTCTCAGGACTAAGAGCAATCAATTCATTCTCTAATTGAAAAGCCCTTAAGCTCGTCCTGCTTGCCAAAAAGTGTTTCAAGTTGCTCCCATATTGCTTTTGGAGTCTTCAATCCACTGAGATGGAAGTGAAGATCTTTGGAAATAGAGAGGAAAAGAAGACTATAAGCTTCATCAAGCTTCTTATAGTGTTTTGTTCTTTCTGACAATGTGCTTGGCTCCAATTCGAGGCCTAGCTGTGACTCTATAGAATCCTTTTGAACTTAATATGATCTCCATATCATATTTCCAATCAAAATAATTGAAGGGAGTGAGGATAGGCTTTGAAGAAGAGTATTCCATTACTAGGAGCGAGTGCACTTTGATGTAGAAAGGCTTGCAAAGGCAAGGTAACGAATGTAATTGAAGGAGACAATAACCTGCAAATCACAATCAATACAAGAACAGTGAGGTCGAACAATCCACCCTTTTAGAGTTGCATCACACCTGGGATTGGAGATCAAGCAATGTTGAATGGGTCCAATGTATCAAATCCAGGATTTATGTGGAAACTCAATCTTCTGGAGTGGTATTGAAAGTATTTTTAAGCTTTGCATGCACAGGAACAAATGCTTTTGAGATCTTTTCAACGCCAAAATTTTTGCAATTTTGAGAAAATTCACTCAAATCATCATGTAGAACACCTGTAGAAAAGAGATCTTGTCCCCTGCAATGGCTCTGATTCCATGTAAAATTAGTCACAACAGATCTAATGAACAAGTAAATCAATCACAACATATGAACATAGAAAATATGGTGTAAAACTGTGCAAAACATGCATCAGTGCTCAATATCCCAATGAGGGTGAATAATTACAATACAATACAGTAACAATGACTGAGCAATTCGAATTAACTAAGGAGGTCATTTGAATTACTGAATGGTTTAGCTTGGCTCCAACTAGGAGTCCCTCATCATCAATCAGTGGTGGTCATCAATGCACAAGAACCAGTCATCCAGGTGTCAATCTGAGTCTAACTAAGTGTAACAAGTGTAACTGAAGTGTGTGTAGCACTGATATAGGGAAGGAGGCTCAGTGGAGGGCACATGGGAGGCTTAAATGAAGTCAGAACAAGTCATCTAGTCAATTTGGAGGTCCAACGGAGTGAAACAGTCAGCCGGGAGTGAAACTAGCCTCAAATCAGGGAGAATCGGAGCTAACTGAGTGTAAACTGAGTGGTAGGTGAAGAAGTGTGCCCTTTCTCTAGCAGTAGGTGAGAAGTGGGCGCCTTCATGACTAGGAGGGCTAAAAATCTGATGTAAGAAGCTCCTGGGTGCTAGAATGAAGTGGATAAGGTGCTGGAGGCATCAACCTGGTGACTAGGATGCATGCAAAATGTATGCAAACCCTAGAATTTGCATGCAAACCCTAATTGCATGCAAGGTCCTGAAAATGATGATGTGGATATCCGAACAGAAAAGACCTGAATTTGAGTTGGTTATCATTTACTTCCAAGATGGATTGTATCCAAGTCTAATAATGAAGAGAATACTTGCACACCAAAGATGGGAATTAATTCTAATTGGAGATTTTGAAATATGAATATTGCTTAGAGTCGAGCGTTAGTGAGTAGAATTCTGCACTGTGGGATCAAGTGGAGCTAGAATTAGAGATAGAACCATATCCATAACTAGTAGAACAGTGAGCTAGAGCCAAATCTATAGCTAGGATCCATATTTAAAGCCATGTTCCAAAGAATCAAACAAAATGTATATTGATCTAGAGTTGGAATCAAACTAAATTAATGTAGTATGCCTCCTTTTCTGACTTCTTTGTTTCTTTCACTGGGTATGTTTGACTATGCCCTTGCTTGTAGTATGCATTTTACTTGTTAGATTTTTTATTGCATATATCTAAGTTTTGTGGTTAATATTATCTTAATAGGGATTGTTAATCATTATTGTGGATAATTGTGCCCATGAGATATTTCAGATTTATTAGATTTTCACCTAGTTTTTTACATTGATAGTCTAGTCTATGAAGCTATGTTTATTGATTTCCTTGTTTACTTGAACTCTAAGTCGAATTGAACACTTGATACTAAGCAGTGATTAAAGGTGATTATGATTCCCAACTTGAACACTTGATACTAAGCAGCGATTAGAGGTGATAATGATTCTCAACCTACTTTGATTCTTAGCTACATAATTTCTTACTCAATGCATTTTAAATCAGGGCTAGTGACGATGAATGTTTCTAAGGTTAATGGCATGGATTTTCCTTTGCTTTACTCAATGTTTGGAAAATGAATGTAATGGGAAGAAATTAAACGTTTGTTGTTTATTTTGCATTTCCAATCTAGATTAAAGGAGATTATGATTCTCAACCAGCTCTATTTCTCAGCTACCAAATTTCTTACTCAATGCCTTTGAAATCAAGGTTAGTGATGATGCATGGTTCTAACTTCTAAGTTTAATGGCATGTATTTACCTTTGCTTTCCGTCAATATTTGGTACAACATATAGGTACAACATAGAAGAGCTCAAAGGTAAAATTTGAAGTTTTAAGATGAAGCTAAGAAAAAAGTTGAAGTTGTTGAAGCAGATAAGTTATAAAGTGAGATTGAGGAAGATCAAAGGAAAACTATTGAATCAACGCCCTCTATTGACTAGACTTATTGATACTTGGCATTGTTGTTTTGAATGACCTAGTTTTTAGACTAAATGTATGTTTACAACTTTTGTGGTTGGCATACATTTATTATTGTCAATGTGGTGATTAGGTGTTAATCATGGTTGTAGTAAACCTAATTGATGTTAATGTTTTGATTGAGTTCATGGATTTATGGTATTGAAACACTATATTGTTGCAAAACTACTTATAACTTTCTAAGTGTGACAAGATTACGAGTGCATGTGCATGGATTCTAGAGTGAGTCAAAGCAATCGGTTGAGAGACATATGTTTCAAGTTTGGTGTGTGTGCATGTGTGTGTTAGCAGTACTATTTTGATGAGTTGTCTTGAGATGTGTGTGTGTGTGTGTTAGCATTACTATTTTGATGAGTTCCCTTGAGATGTGTGTGTGTGAGTGTGTGTGTGTTAGTAGTACTATTTTGATGAGTCGTCTTGAGATGTGTGTGTGTTAGCAATACTATTTTATGAGTTGTCTTGAGATGTGTTTGTGTGTGTGTGTTAACAATACTATTTTGATGAGTTTTCTTGAGATATGTATAAAAATAGTAATGGCATTTTCCAACTAACCTTGTACATGGGAAAAGGTGTGTGTGTGTGTGTGTGTGTGTGTGCATGATGTGTGTGTGTGTTAGCAGTACTATTTTGTTGAGTTGTCTTGAGATATGTGTAAAGATAGTAATGGCATTTGCAAACTAACCGTGTACATGGGAAAAGGTAGGTGTGTGTGTGTGTGTTAGTAGTACTATTTTGATGAGTTGTCTTGAGATATGTGTAAATATAGTAATGACATTTTCCATCTATCCTTGTACATGGGAAAAGGTGTGTGTGTGTGTGTTAGAAACACTATTTTGATGAGTTGTCTTGATATATATGTAAAGATGGTAATGTCATTTTCCAACTAACCTTGTACATGGGAAAATGGTTGTATGAAGAGTCTGGCCTTGTAAATGGGAAAAGGGTTGTATGAAGAGTGTGACATGAGTACTATTAGGAATTTAGGAGATGAGGTCTAGGTTACTTACTATTTCCTAGTATCATTCCCTTCCGTGCAATAACTGAAGAATGTATATTTTGACCAAAATTTACACGTTGTCATGAGGATAGACTATAGATTCAACCACTCAATCGGATCTATTGAGGGGTGCACAATAAGGTGCCAATTCTTATTCCTCACCAACCATCGGTATCTCACTAGAAGTATATGGGTTTAGTTAACTTGGTCCCAAATGTGACACTTTTTCTCCATCATTAAAAAAATATACTTGAAGGGCGTGCATGAACATGGCACCCTTGGAACATATTGGTAGGTAATATTTGAAGGGCATGTGCGGACATGGCATCCTTGGTATTGGTCTTGACCAATATATAATTATATTTTGGAGAAGTATCCTTTGGCATATGTGTTTTCTTTTAAGCATGAGAAATTAAATGAATTTTCATGAATGGCTTGATGGATCATATAGACATATATTATCTGAAAAAGGAAAATAGGAATTACCTTCATAATAGAAATGGGAATGCATTAAGGAAATAGATGAATGACATAGAAATGCAATATTTTTTATTGATATAGAAAGTAAACATTTTATGTGCACCCACTCAATGAAGAAAAAGAAGAAGAATATAGGGAACATCTAAGAATAAAAATAGGCGAATAGGTTTGAAGGAGGTGAATAATACTCATTTATGCAATTAAATATTACAAAGTTGTGCATGTAGGTGACATGTGTAAGGATGAATAATATGCATTTATGAAATAAATAAATAATATTTTTTTGTGAAACTAACAATTGTCATGAGCCTCTAAGGGTGGCAAGTCGGGGGGTACTCTATGACCCTAGATGAATTGTACTCTATGACCTTAGGGCATCACATTGGAGCTTTTTTTTTTTTTAAATACAAACACTCTGTCGGATATCCAATGATTACCCCCAAACAGTCTGATGCCTTTGCCATACAACCGATGGCTAAAGGCGTCGGATATTTGACTTTTTTCTATGTAAAGGACGTCGAATATCCGACGTAGTCTTACAAACAATCTGACGCCTTTTCCATACAACCGAAGGCTAGAGGTGTTAGTTATTGGAAGTTTTTCTATGGAAAGGACGTCGGATATCCGACGTATCCTTACAGACAATCCAACGCCTTTGCCATACAACCGACGGATAAAGGCGTCGGTTATTGTATTTTTTCTATGCAGAGGACCTCGGATATCCAACGACTTATAAATAGATTACGGTCGGATATCCGACATGATCCTAGGGAATCATATCCTATCGGATATCTGACATCCTAGGGCATGATATACTGTCGGATATCCGACATCCTAGGGCAGCATATCCTGTCGGATATCCGACGGTTTAGGGCATGATATACTGTCAGATATCCGACTAGAATATTTCATATATCCAACTGGAATGGGAAAACAGGAGAGGTCGGATATACGACTGGAGGATGTCGGATATCCAATATCTTATTTTACTATTGGATATCGGATGACGTGCAACCGACATTAAAAAAATATGGTGTTTGTCATATTGTCAACAGCAATATGTCAAAAAACGTACATCTATGCCGTCGGATTTTGGGTCCAAAAAACCTAGTGATTAATAATTTATCCGGTTCTATATATTAATTCATAGCTCGACATGAACCCGCATCATGCTTGATCAACAGGAGAAACAAACACAAATTATCCTGATTGAGAAACTAATGGATATAGGTGATTGAGATATCTATATAAATAAGCCCTAAGTGACTAATTGGATTTCCACATCAAACAAACTATATTATCGATCATCCCAGCTTTAGATTTCCCCCTTCATTTCCAATCATGAATTATGTAAGAATCACAATCAATAAATCAATGTACCTATATAAAATCACAATCACAATCAATCAATCAATGTACCTAAATAAAATATAATATTCTTTAATTTTTTATACCTAAATAAAATCACAATCACAATCAATCAATCAATGTACCTAAATGAAATATAATATTCTCTAATTTTTTATACCTAAATAAAATCACAATCACAATCAATCAATCAATGTGCCTAAATAAAATATAATATTATTTTTTAAAAAAATATTTCATTTGCCAATCAATCTATATACCTTCCTTTTGCATGGATGACGAACGAATTATTTATTATTTAATTATTTATTTCAATTACTATGCAATCTATTTACCATCCTTTCAACTACGATGAAATTTGAGAAGTAGGAAAAAAATTGAATTAAGCCTTCCCAACATACTTGCATGATTTCGAACTAAGCCTAATTTCAAACTAAGCGTTCTCGACATGCTTGCATGGTTATAACACTAAGCCTTTCGATCTCAATAAACCGATCCTTACGAACATGCTTGCATGCTAACTAGGGCGAACTAAGCCTACTCAATGAACTCAAGAACTAATCCTACTCAACGAAATCAATACCAACAAGGCATCTATAATCAAATCCCATCTCTACCGAGGCAGAATCTAGGTCACATACAAAGCATTTCATATGGATCCACATCAATCATGAATGCTTTAGGTTTCTATGTAAGACCAGATGTCTGGCCACCCAATAATGTCCAAGGCTTTATAACTTATGCAAACACCATGAAACCCATCATATGTCTCTCAAGGGTAGAGAGAGCTTGATATGTTGGTAATGATAGTTGATGGAAGGAACCAATAACCTCAATCTCTTGATCGTCAGCCTCTGCTTCTTCCATGGGATGCTAATGTAGGTGTTCTATCTTCAGTTGGAGTAAACATGCTGATAAACTATCATGATACTCTTAGGCAAGGTATATCATCACCATCACCTATCACTGCCACAGAATGGGACTTCAATCCCAGCTTTGAAACCCCAAATTATGCTTTCATAATGGACACTCTAGAACCCTTAGGCATCCCAATTTACAACTTTCAAGTATTCAAGCCTAAATAGTTTGCACCCCATCATATCACTATACCTCCTCCTTCCTGTATTTGTCGATCTGGCATGTCCTTATGTTATCCTTTCGAGGAATTTCCGCGCCCGATACATTTCCACAAATATATAGCTTGCAATTTCTTACTATTTCTATAGCTAGCATATCCTTAGGTTATCCTTCCAAGGTCTTTCTAATGCGTGATACATTTACACAAATAGATAGCTTTCAATTTATGACTATTTATACAACTAGCATGTCCTTATATTATCCTTTCAAGGCAGACCCATGACATTTCCTCAAAAATATAGCTTACAATTTATGACTTAGCATTCCTCGTAAATATCAAATCCCATAATAAACTCCATTGTCGATAAAGACTCTTGCATGGTTCCATGTTTCAATTGTATGTTTGGAGAATAATGCAGGGGAGACCCACTACTTGGGGATTTTGAAAAGCCTTTCCCATCCATGGCACTTGAATAAATTCTTTAGTTTTTGCATTTAAATTATATTCATTAATTCATTTTTTAATGAATTGTAGCAATGTGTGAAACATGCTAACTATCGAATAAAAAATGATTTAAGTGTTACCATACTTCTTATATGTAATTATGGCAAGGTTGATTAATATATTTCTTTTATTTGAACTTAATTTTTAATTTTATATTTTATGATATTATAAGTATTACAGTACATTTTTTGATGAACCATGACAAAGTTAATTGAATTTGAACTTTTGTGAATTTAATTAGATTTAAATTTTATATTTTATGATGCCTTTTTAAATATAGCTATGTGAAATTTAATTCTTTTTAATATTTTCTTAAATTTAATAAATTTACTTAGATTTAATTCGTGTATTTTATGATATCATAAATTAATTAATAATTCTAATGTAATACTAAAAATATGAAAATATTATTTCAATTTATCTAATTTCGTTATTTAATTTAGTTGTCTCAATCGTAAGAAAACAAAACACATGTATAAATTCACAAACATTGCTTTATGAAATGAGAATTTATCAAAAAGAAAAATAGTGACAATACAAATGTTGGAATTTAATTTTGGTAAAAAAAAATAATTACAAGCTGTCCTTAGCATTGGCTTTGGGACATATATTCAATAAGGAAATCCTACTCTAATTTCATGGAAATAAAGTATAATATTTATTTTTATTAGAAAAATTAAAAATAAATTAATAAGGATTTTATTAAGAAGAACAAAATAATATATGCATAAATCCAAAAAGGTGCTTTACAAAAATGATAATCTAATTTTCATTAAAAATAATCATTACAAAAGCTCCTCACCACTCATCTTTTGGACATGCATTTAAAAATCCACAAACTTTGAAATCAGAACCTAATTTTGATAATAATAAAATTTTCAACCCATGTTTTATATAAATCTGAAATGAGTGCAGATAAAAATGAATTAAAAATAGAAAACAATAACATATTTATTCAAAAGATATATATTTGGAATCTACACACGCATTTCTAAACCCTAACCCCTCTCTCTCTCCCCACCCCCCATATCTCATCTATTTGTATCTCCACCCCCCCCTCTTCCTCTACACCCAAACCCACCTCTTTCCCTCTCCCCGTCTCTCCTTAAACCCGCCTCCATCTGTATAACCCCACCCCCATTGGTTCTCGTCTCTCTCTATGAAAACCATCTTTCTTCCTCTCTACCTAACTTCCCCTTCTCCCTCTCTCGCGAACCCTCCCCCCCACTCTCCCTCTCTCTCTCTCCAACCCCGTGCCTTTCCATAACCCCCCTTCACTTTCTCTAAGCCAAACCCCAACTCCCTCTCTCTCTCTCTCTCTCTCTCTCTCTCTCTCTCTCTCACCTAACCTCCCTCCCTCTCTCTAACCGAACTCCCCCTCTCCCCTCTCCTCCTTTCCCTAACCCCACCCTCCATCTCTATTACCCTACCTCCCCCCTCTCTCTCTACCCCCATCTCTCCCTATACCATAAATCCTAACCCCCCATCTCTCTATATAACCTCTTTGTTACCCTGAAACCGAACCACATCCTTTATATATCTCTCTAGTTCCCCTATATTTATTCCTCTCTCTCTCTCCTCTTCCCCTTATCTCTCTATCTCTCTCTCCTTGTCCACCTGATCCCTAACCCTACATTCCCTCTATCTCTATAACATCCATTCTCTCTCTATACTCATATCCCTAACTTGCCCTCAATATCTATCTCTCTCCCTACCCCCCCTTCTCTCTCAATATTCCCTTCACTCTCTCTATTGATAACCCCACCCTCTCTCAATCACTCTAGCCCTAACCAACCCCTCTCTCCCTCAACTACCCCTTGCATCTCATCTCTCTACTGTCTTTTCAACCTGCCTCCCTTATTTTCGACACAACCCCCTTATATCCCCAAGCCTCCTCCCATATCTCCCTCTCTCTCTCAACCCCATCCCATCTCTCTCTATCCAACCTCGATCTCTCTTCCTCCCCACCTAAACTACCCTCTCCCCCTCTGTCCCTAACCCTCTCTCCCTTAACCTCCTCCCCCCTCTTTCTCTCTCACTATCTCCCTCCTCCAACCCCACCTTTCACTACTACAAAATAGGACATTGGTGAGGGTCAAAAAATGTCACCATAAGCTCATTGGTTACGTTCAAAAGGGCGTTCGTCACCAAAAAAATGAACCTCACCAAAGGTGGCGTCCCCAAAAGTATAGGTAATATGGTGAGGTTCAAGTTCCATCACCAATAATAATTACTGTGACGGGTCATGTCCCTCACCATTTCCTATGAATAATAGTGACAAGTCTTTAATGGCCCTCACTTTTGATCGATATATTGGTGACGTTCAAAAAGGCCTCCGTAATAAAAAACTGAATGTCACCAAAGGTGGCGTCACCAAAAGTAAAGGTGATAGGGTGACATTCAAGTTCCGTTAGCAATAATCATTATTGTGACGGATGGTGTCCCTCACCATTTGCCTTGAATAATAGTGATTTATGGTGATGAGACTTTAATAGCGCTCACTATTTATGCATATATTAGTGACGTTCAAAAGGGCCTCTGTTATAGAAAACCGAGCGTCACCAAAGGAAGCGTCCCCAAAGGTAAAGGTGATATGGTGAGGTTCAAGTTCTGTTAGCAATAATAGTTATAATGACAGATGGTGTCCATCACCATTTGTTATGAACAATAGTTTTTTTTGGTGACGAGTCTTTAATGACCCTCACTATAGTAACTTTTAATGATAGGCCTTTGATGACTGTCACTATTGATGGCATATATGGAGATGGTCAAAGACCGTCACCATATCGTATGAACAATAGTGATGTATGGTGATGGGATTTTGATGACCCTCACTATTGACATCATTGCTATTATCATATCAATGGTGATGGGCCCTACAAGATCATCACCAATTGTCAATTTGAAAATCTTTTAATGACGTGCAATTAAAAATTGTCACCATTAAATATTCCCTTAGGTCTTCAAATATATATTTCAATATCATTATTAACTCTTTGGTTAAATCTTTATGAACATTTTGTTGGTGAAATGTGGCTTAATACATTCCAGTAGCATAATCATTGGATTTCACACATAAGGACGCTACCAGAATCTCGAATCATTGAAGTTCGTGGTCGGTGCCTCTCCAGTTTCATGCACTAGTTTCTATGAAGGATTGGCCTGATATTTTGGCCAAGGAAACTGTAACATCTGTCAAGTTGCATTACTCCACATTATGAAGGTAGAGACCACGGGTTAACCCTAGCTCCATGAGTTCTCATTGCTGCAGAGTATCCCGACATCTGTTCGATGGTTGAAGGAAGCTCATTTTAGACACATTAGGTATACAATGAAGAAATAAACATGAAGAAGAGCATAAAAACATGTAGATTGGAACCAGTTAGCACTGAATGAGCGAAGGACTTCCCCAAATGAGCAGAATTGTTCAGAAGGGTTGGCTGGTTCATTTTTTTTTAGAAAATTACAGATTATAACCTGGAGGTAACTCAATCCTTTGCTCAAAATTATGCAAACTCATTTGTTGAATTCCAAACCCTTAATATTGAGTTAATTGAAGGATTGATAATTGAATCAACTGGTCTAACTATCGAAGGGGAACACTAGTTCAAATAGATTCCATTCGAATTCGACCCAAGTTCATTTTTGTTACCTGGATTTGAATCTCTGGATTGCAACAAGGGCATTCACCTCAGTGATGTCAAACCTGAATAGAGAGAGGTTATCAGGACTGTGCAACATTACATAACATGTGAAGGAAGGTTTGCTACAGTGTATAAATACCACTTTAGATTCCTCTTGCATTTAAATGGCCAATCAAAGATGAATTTACCCTTTTATTTCTTGAAAAGTCTCATCAAAATTTCTAACAGGGTAAAGAGTCATATAGATCATACGAATCAGTTTTTCTTTCATCACGGTCTGGTCAAGTTGATAGTGTCAACGGAGCTTAAGGAAAGGAACCGCTCTTGGCAGCATTTTTTGTTCTGGTCTGGATTTGAACCTGAAGGAAACACCAATCAAGAGGAAGCTGAAAAATCATTTAATAAACATAATAATTTGCAAGGAAAACACTGAATTTAAAGACAATATAGCATCACAAAAAGGTTAAAGAGGAACATGTTTGAGGAGGTGAAATCAGTAGAAGGATGTGACTTAGAACAAAAACTAGTGGAGCCAAAAGAACCAGAACAGGAACATCTACTAGAGGAGGGACCCTTGGCATCACATAATGAATAAATTACTTATGCTCTTGATACTCCTTGTGTCACCAAGGAGAAGCTAACATAGGATGGTATGACTCCTTCCCCAAATTTTGAAGCTGCTAACAGTACTATATATGAACCTGAAAGGCCAAAATGGAGGCCCAAGACCAGGGAAACAAACAAGTTAAGGATAAATATGAGAAGGGCTTTAAATCCTAGTTTGGAGAATGAAGAAATTACAACAATTGAGGATTCTTGGACTGAAGAATAAATCAAGAAAAATATAGAGAAGAATAATCAAAATGTGGCATAATTAATGGAGGAAAGTTGTGAAATTAATGAAGAAGAAAATATTCCAAACTTTGAATTTGGATCAAGCTCAGGAATTGATCATTCAGAAATTCCAATAGAAGACATGAATGAAAAGGAGTTAGGGAAGCTTTATGAAGCACAAGAAGACCTTCTTATTAAGAAGTTATAAATTCCTCCAAGCTCAGATAAGCAAGAGAATCTAGTACATCAAGAAGTAACCCAAATAGATTCAGAAATTGACATTCTCAAGAAGTCATTACAGCAATATAAAGTTCAAAATGAATATTTGAATGATGAAAATGATAAGCTCATGCAAGCCAATAGAATATTAAGAGAAGATATGGAAGAAGTAAATGGCCATTATCAAGATCTCATTTCAGTAGCAAAGGAAGTCTTAAAGAGGAAAAAGAATGCACAGGGATAGATTGAAGAATTAACCAAGCATAATATAGAACTATGAAACAAGGTCCAAGTATTAGAAGCAGATCAGGTTCGACTCCTTAAGAGATCACAAGCATTGGATGGATTGACCATTTTGGGAGAGGAAACTCATCAAATCTGAAGATCCAGATGACCATACAACTGTCCAAGAAAGTTTGATGACACATTTTTGTTGATAGATATGAAGGAATACTTTTAGGAGTTAGTTTTACTATTTTTAAAGACTCCTTTATTTTGTAAACTTTTAGAACAGTTAAAAATCACTAAAAGGAGGACTTTGAACTTATTTTTGTAATTATAAAATAGCATGAATAGGAGGAAGTAGGGGTTGGTTTTTTGTTCTTGAAAGGATTAGATGTTCTGAAGCTTTGTACCAGAAACAGGGGAGGTGCACCATTTATGGGTATAGTTTGAGTTGGATTATCTATTATTCATCCATATTGGGGTGAATCATTGGGGTGTTTTCTGGGTTGTCTCATGCAATTAAATGCATACTAATGGAAGTTTTGTTCAGTTTTGAGTTTCATGGTTGAGGTGGGTTGGTTGATACATGGAAAAAAATTTAAACTCAACATAACTATCTTCATCAGCAGGAGAGTGCACCTTTCACGCTTGTTCAGAATTGTTCATTCAGTAGGTGAACAACAATAGGTAAAGGCATTTTAGTGACTGAGGTTGAAGGTGGTTCTATGCAAACATGTGCACCTTTCACGCTTGTTCAGAATTATTTGATTTTCCAAGACCTTAGTTCAAGCTACCAATTTGTCCACATCAAACCATAATTGAACCCCTTTTGTATAATCAACAATTGTGCTAAGTAATCAAGCCTTAAAATACTAATATGAATTCCTTTTTATACAATCCTTACATAAGAAAGAATCTGATTTTCTGAATTACAAGATAACCTATTTAACGTTTATAAATGGATGAATGAATTATATGATACGTAGAAAATTCTAAATCAACTAAACAACATTATGTTACAGTACTGTGGAGAAAATTATGTGTAACCAATTAGGGAAGAATGAACCTTTCAGTTGCTCGAATTCTAAGATCCTTAATCCCAGTTGGGAATGCACCACTTTAAATGAAAACTGGAACTAGGAACCATCAACAAGAGAATTATAGATATATAAATACAATAAAACTTTATCCCATTTATAATTCGTAACTGTCTATAACCACTTTCAAACCTTTTTTACAATCAAGTAAAGATTAATTAAAATTACAAACATAATTTTTTCAATATAATACATTCAACATATGAAACAAGGGAAACATAAGTAAATATACTTGGAAGTTCGACAAATTGAGTTGAGTTCTTTTAGTTGGATCGCCAATTCAATGAGAAAACAATTACTTACTTGGACGTCTCTTCAAAAAACTAAGAGCACGTAAGGATTAAACTGCTACTTATTGGGGTTCAGCCTTAGGGTTTCAGATGGAAAAAAAGATCATACGATCAAGGAGGAGAGATCTTTTATTTTCATATAAAAGACACAGAGAAATGAAAAAAGAAAGATAGAACAAGTTTGAAAATAAACAACGACCTAATGTACAAGGATTCATGATTACACATGTACGCATATCGATGTTGTAGTATGAACCTAGCTATGTATACATGTTTCCACAGGGTCCATACAATGCAAATGTTCAGGATTAATACAATTATTAATATTCACTGTGTCATACATCACGAAATAAACAAGGTGGCAGAACAATACAACAATTCAAATTAGACAATTAACATAGTTCAGGATTTTCAGTATAACACTTAATTTCTTAGCCGTGGAGCATTTCAAAAAGGAAGTGTATACAATAGCGAATGATGAAGGAGTAATACAAACCCATTCTATTTAATTATGGTTTAAGTTACAGGGTAAACCATTACAGTGAAATACAATCGAATTTTTCAATTCAATGAACTTATTTGTCACTTTATTTCATGTAAATATAAAAAGTAAATCGAATAGTTAGAAAGGAACATAGTCCAAAAGGAAGTCATATAGCTCATAGAAAGTAACTGCCAAGTCCCTTACAAAAAAGTAGTTTATTTTTGTAAAAATTATAAATGTAAAGTTGATAGGAGGGAAAAGAGCTTTTTTGCTCTCTATTTTTTCATGTAATACTACTATAATGCTAGTGAAAAGAAGCCTTATGGGTCATTTTTTAAAGAACTGTGGTATTGGTGTGGTTATAAATAACAAATCTCCCTATTGTGGTTGTGATACTATCGTTGTAAGATGACTTTCACTCTGGAATTTTATGTGGTTTAAATGTTCATGCTTTTGCTTGAGCAGGATGGTCTCTTGAGAATTTACATACAAATTAACAAGGCTATTGTTGCTTCAACTTTTGCTAGCTAGGAATGCATCCGAGGATCAAATTTTGACACATTTCGATCAACTTTGTGACTGGTTACCAAACCCCAATGAAAAATAAGCTTTGGATTGCAATAATTTATAAGTTTGTTAATCCTATCTTTTGATGTCTCTCTTGTGGCAATGGAATGGTATCTTTGTCTCTTTGCAAAGAGTTTTTCATCTGAAACTACAATCACAAAACAACACCAATGCAAGAACCTACAGTCATGACATAGTTGGATAAGAAATTAAGACATTTTGGTTCCATAGAAAGTGATAAGATATTAATATCTATTGATTGACTTCTGAATAATCTTCTTACAACGTTTGTATGCATGCTAATCACTTGAGCAGAAAGAAATGAACTCAAGAAAACATCAATGCAAAACGTCCTTCAATGGTTCTATTATGGTCGTTGAGTTGGTACAGTGTGTGAATTGTGGATTATGTTAAACAAGGTTATCTTAAATCTTGCAATTGATGGAGGAATTCAAAGGGACAGGATTAAACTTTGGGTTGGTCATATATGGATTTATTTTAGCTCTCTATTTCTCATTCTTTGATGAAGAAGTTGAAGACTATGCTCTTGAACTTATCTCGTATTCTATGGCTGCAATTCGACATAAACCTTGAGGTTCTTTCCACTTTTTTTGAATAAATTTTACTTAAGCACAAAAACTAGGCTTATTCCTTAACCCTATTTGATCGGTTGTCATGCTGTAAATTTTATGGCAGAACATCTGAAGGAGCTGTATTTGAGTTTCCTAAAACATCAAGGGATGTAGTTGTTCCTTCCAATCACCACAATGTTGATTTAGTGAAACACTTAAAAAAGAATACGCTTAGCTAACAAATATATCACTCAAGCCAGTTGTTGGTACCAGAATATGCCCCATCAAAATTTTTAGTTTCCTGTAGAACACATTTAAAGTGAGACCCCGATTTTTGTTGTTGGAAAATCCAATAGTATTTTCTCCAAAACCTGAAGTGTTCGTGTCAAGATTGGTTAAATTCTCTCCATCTTAAACTTGGTTTGTCTTCACTTTTGGCATCCATAATTCCCTTGGTATAGCTGTGTTTACTATTCTAAATGCCCATTCTTTATACGCCTTAATCATGTTAGGTTTAAGTCGTTGATTTTATCCTATAACCTAAATCTTTAAAAAAAAAATTAAAGCTTTTAAAAGTCTGGAAAATTAAAAAGGAGGCTTTTACAACCTCAAGTTGTATGTTAAGATTTAGTCATGACCAAACTAAAACTAAACATGATAAAGGTTTTTTATTAAAAAAATAACAAAACCTTTATCACTATCCTATTATTTTGTCTTCATATGACTAAATACCTGTATCACTATCCTATTGTTTTCTTTCATATGACTTATTTTCATTTTGTTTGGGAAAAAAATTAAAAGTTTTTGGATTATTTCCCGAGAACGTTAGCCTTTAGGTTATCACTATCCTATTGTTTTCTTTCATACGACTTATTTTCCGTTTTGTTTGGGAAAACAATTTAAAACTTTAAAACTTTTTGGATCATTTACGAAGGAGAATGTTAGCCTTTAAGTTGTCATGATATTCGTCAATTCCAATTCAAGCCTAACTTCTAAAGTTTACATGCACTCGAGTGAGTTTGTTCTGTCATTTTTGGCAAAAATTTGTTTTGTCATTGCCTATGGTACCATGCACTCATCCAAGTGCCATTTTCAAAGCACTCACAACAAATTCGGAGGTTTGACATAGCGCCAAGGGAAGCTCAAGGCATCGTTAAGGAATGGAGACAACCATGTATATCAAAATAATAAAGATCTTTGTTTCTTTACATGTGGGATATTTTTCCATGCACCGAGAACATGTAAGCTTCATAGGGCTGACTGCCAAGCATTAAATACATTCAATCCCGCGACTATCCATTGAGGAGTGGCATTACTGAGTATTAATGAGATGCCAGATGTTCGGTTTCCAAGTGTTTAGCATTTCTTACTGTAAGTTAAATGCTACGGGTTCACAACATTCACGAAGACTGCTAGTACCAATTTCCCAATGTTCAGAAGTGCTTGTAGTTCCACCATTAAAAGTATCTAATCACAAGTGCAAAAGAAGATCATTCAAATGCTTACAAAGAACCAACATATAAAATAAGTGCAAAAGAGTGAATGAATTTTCATGAGAAGATTGGAGGCTATCGTCTTCTAACGTAAAAACAGGGAAGTGACCTTAACAAAAATAAAAGTTATTTCATCCTCATATAAAGAATGCCATGGAGAGCTCATGAGGGCCATTATCCTCTGGAAGTGCCACTAGGAAATTCCATTTAAATTCAAGCTTGTAAATGGTAATGCAATTCCAACTGTCTGATTTTGCATGGGTATTTATATCCTAGGTTGTTTTGTAACCTCTTATCAACAAAACATTGTGAATGTTGGCGTTGCATATGTTTTGTATATTGAGAATGGATAGAACTCAATAGTTCCAGAATTTTTAGGAGAAAATCAACAGTCAGCATTCAATTTCTGATTAAAAGGCATAACAACAGTAAATAAAGGACTTCTCCAGATTTCAGGGAGTTAAATTGATAATCATAGAATCTCATCTAGATTTTGAAGAATCGATTCATATCTCTAGGTGGCAGAGTGTTATGAATCGGTTCGAGATTGAACACCTCATCATCAAGGTGTTGGATCATCCAGAATATATGAGATCAAACCGTGGACATCTAGCAGCCTAGACTGGGCATTCAATTGAAGATCAACTCCAATATTTGGAAGTATAGGAAAAGCATTCAACAAATCCATTCGAATTCTCGGAAGGAAGCTCATCATTTTGACTTCAACATTCTCATATTATTTGTGATAAGATAACATATTATTTTTAGTCAATTGTTAGAATTTCACTCCAAAAATATTGCAACTACTAGTTTATTGTAATGTCTGTATATTCAATCATTGGAAATGTATCATGGGTTCAGCCTGAGGCTTGAGAGAGGGTTCTAGGGACACTGATATTTTCTCAGTTATTCATAGCGACAGGGGATTCAAAAGAAAATTGAAATGGTGGTTACCAGAATTAATCAATAACATCAGAAATTTTCTCAATTATTGCAAACCCCCTCGAGATGAAGCTAATTCAATTCTCGAGGAGCAATTTTATGAACCATTTATTTCGTTAGTTTCTTGCATGAAATTTGGGATTCAAATATAATTGGTGTTGGTGTTTATGAGTATCCAACTTTCACAACTTTGAATATTAAAAATAGTGTCTACTGCGCAATGCATTTGAACTTGAACATCGTATGGATTGTGTGAATGATGCAGGGAAGATCTCGTTAGTTGTAACTAAGTTGGAACTGGCCATTGTTGCCAAAGGCTCGTAAATCCGTGAGATATTCTTGTAGAAGAAAAGAGAGGTTGATCATGTTAGATTAATTTTTGTAATTAATCTATAATTTGGGCCACACATGTAGATAATTAAAATGTGTGTGCTATCATTTAATTAAGTTTAAATATAGTGATCTAATTAATAATTGATTAATTGGCTTAAGGGTATAATTGTCATGAGATTATTGTGTAGATACCATTAGATAATTATTATTTCTATGAGGGGTGGAAATATAATTGTGATAAAATTAAAACTGCCCTAGCGGTTATTGTGATAAAACTGCCCTAGCGGTTTATAAATAGGGTTATGGTCCCCATTCTACCACGACGCATTCCAATTTCTGAAAATCCTCTCAGAGAGAAGTTGACACAGAATCTAGTGGCTAGAATTGGAAGACCATCTCAAAGGGTTCTCTTCCTGTAAGCTTTCTCCTTCAATGGATTCAGGTATGCTTCCGCTATTAATTTTCTACTCATTGTTTTAATCAGGAGATTCCAGTATATATAAATTAGGGTTTTCATTTTGTTTGATTATTAACAAGTGGTATCAGAGCCTACTTCTTGATTAATTCTTTGAGTTATTAATTTAATATATATATATTTGTCAATGGATTCAGTGGATCGTTTTGATAAAGTCAATAGAAATCGATTGTATTAATATAAAAATATACATAAATACATTTGGAAATTTTCCTACTTTCTGTGCTTTTAGCTATTTTTTCTATAAGAGTATACATAGATACATTCATTGGTTAAGAAGAGAGGTGCAGAAAAATTTGTATTTGAAGTCAAAAGTATTACCTTTCCAATTGATTTATCTTAGAAATTTCTTTGGGAATAGTAGGTGATGATTCTGTTAAAGTTTCAAATATATATATATATATGTATATGAGTATAAAACGCCTTTATCCCTTGCTGCTGCAATATTTATCATATTCTTATAATAATATATTAAGTTTTAATTTAATTTTTGTATTAAATAAATTTTTTCTTGGTTTGGCACAGTTATTGTATTTAGTATATAATTATTGATCAAAACTGTGAATTTGAATTTGAATTTGATTTTTTATTACTATTATTATTATTATTTAATAGCATTTTATGATATTAATATTTAAGTTATTGATCTAGCATTTTAAATAGGCTAATTAAAGCGGAAAATCACCAAAGTGACATCTTTCGTGTAGATTAGTCTGTTCGGGGTGTTAGATATTTGTGTGTATGTGATTCATGCGGGTATTGACTGGCCCAAAGGAAAGTTAATATTTGGTCAAATTGCATACATACCTGTGGTGATAAATATGTGATGATTATAAAGGTAACTTAATGTGAATAATAAATCAATCCAAAGATAGATTTATTATTTGACATAACTTATCATCAATGTTTGATCACTACAACAAGAGTACTACTTACAGTTAATATTATTGTCCAAAGACTTGATATTAATGTTGTGCTAGGTATCTTGAAATGTCATAATTTGTTTTTTAAATTTAAAGATTATGTGTTTAATTGCTTATTTTATGTCAACATGATGGTTTATTTGATTCATTTTATTTTGTTCTCTATTCAGCTTTTATATCAACTACTTCTATATCTGCCAACATCAATAATGTCCCTATGTTAAATGAGACTAATTTTAAGGACTGGAAAGAGAATATGATGATTCTCTTAGGCTGCATGGATATAGATTTAGCCTTGAGAATGCCCAAACCCGATGAACTCAATGAGGATAGTACTCAAGAGGATGAGGTTTATTGGGGTAAGTGGGAACGTTCAAATAGGCTAAGTCTTATGATCATGAAGCGTGGCATTCCAGAAGCTTTAAGAGGTGCGGTAACCGATGAGGTTACTAATGCCAGTGACTTCCTTGCAGAAATTCAGAAACGTTTTGCCAAAAACGATAAGGCTGAAACGAGCACGCTTTTAGCAAGCTTGATTTCAATGAAGTACAAAAGCAAGGGTAATGTTCGGGAGTACATCATGGAGATGTCTCATCTTGCTTCAAAACTTAAGGCTTTGAAACTCGAGTTATCTGATGATTTCCTCGTGCATTTGGTTCTCATCTCTCTTCCTGCACAATTTAATCAATTCAAGGTCAGTTATAACTGTCAAAAGGATAAATGGACTCTTAATGAGCTCATTTCATTTTGTGTGTAAGAGGAAGAGAGATTGAAGCAAGACAAGACCGAAAGTGCTCATCTGGCTAGCACTTCCAAGGATAAGGGCAAACGAAAGAATAAGGATAATAAGGTTGCTGCTTGTAAGGGTCCAGAACAAAAGAAACAGAAAGTTGAGGTAACATGTTTCTTCTGTAATAAGCCTGGACATACTAAGAAGGAATGTACCAAGTATGCTGCTTGGCGTGTTAAGAAAGGTATATTTCTTACTTTGGTCTGTTCTGAAGTTAATTTAGCTTCAGTATCTAGAAACACATGGTGGTTAGATTCTGGTGCTACTACTCACATTTGTGTTTCTATGCAGGGTTGCCTGAGTTACCGAAAACCAAGTGATGCTGAAAGATGCATATATGTCGGAGATGGTCAGTCGGTAGAAGTAGAGGCAATAGGGCACTTTAGATTATTATTGAAATCTGGTTATTTTTTTGGATTTAATAGATACTTTTGTTGTACCGTATTTCAGACGGAATTTAATTTCAGTTTCTGTTTTGGACAAATCAGGTTATTGTTGTTCATTTGGAAACAATAAATTTACATTATCTATTAATTCAAATGCTGTTGGAACCGGTTTACTTAATGTTTATGATAATCTATATTTGTTGGAAACTGTTCCGTCCTATAATGAAACCTTGCATGTGGAATCACGAGGTACAAAGCGTAAATTGAATAAAGATAATTCGGCTTCATTGTGGCACAAACGCCTAGGTCATATCTCTAAATCTAGAGTTGAGCGACTTGTGTCCGATGGGATTTTGGAATCACTTGACTTTTCAGATTTTGATATTTGTGTTGAGTGTATTAAAGGAAAACAGACCAAAACAAAGAAATTAGGTGCCAATAGAGCTACAGACGTCTTAGAATTAATTCATACAGATATCTGTGGACCATACCCTACGGCATCTTGGAATGGTCAACAGTACTTTATAACATTCATAGACGACTATTCAAGATATGGCTACCTATTTCTTATACATGAGAAATCACAATCATTGGACGTGTTCAAAACATTTAAAGCAGAAGTTGAGTTACAACTCAACAAAAGAATAAAGAGCGTCAGATCTGACCGTGGTGGTGAATACTATGGTAGATATGACGGATCAGGTGAACAACGTCCAGGACCATTTGCTAATTACCTAGAGGAATGTGGGATCGTCCCTCAATACACCATGCCAGGATCACCTAGCATGAATGGTGTAGCAGAAAGGCGAAACCGAACTCTTAAGGACATGGTAAGGAGCATGATTAGTCATTCTACTTTACCCAAAAAACTCTGGGGTGAAGCACTCAAAACGGCAGCTTATATCCTAAATCGGGTGCCAACTAAAGCGGCTGCTAAAACGCCTTATGAGCTTTGGACGGGTCGAAAGCCCAGTTTAAAGCATTTTCATATTTGGGGATGTCCAGCTGAAGCGAGACCTTATAAGCCTCATGAAAAGAAACTGGACTCTAAAACAGTTAGCAGCTACTTTATTGGCTATGCAGAGCGATCAAGGGGTTTTAAATTTTATGATCCTGCTATTAGGTCAATTTTTGAGACGGGAACTGCAACATTTTTTGAGGATGTTGAGTTTGGGGGGAGAAATCAGGCTAGGAATATTGTCCTTGAGGAGGAAGAGGGATCTACTATTGTTTTTGATAATGTATAGGTTTCACTACCTATCATTGATCAAGAAGTAAACTTGGATCCTCAACCAACAGACAATATTGTTCAACCCTTAATTGCAAATCAGGACATTGCTCCTGAAGAACAAACTCAACAACCTCAAGAAAATATGCTATTAAGAAGATCCACTAAAGAGAGGAAAAATGCAATTTCGGATGATTATATCGTATATCTCCAGGAACGTGAGGTAGAAAGTGGAATGATGGAAGATGATCCAATCAACTTCCAGCAAGCCATGAAAAGTTCCAACTCTCAGAAATGGATTGAAGCCATGAATGAAGAGTACAAATCTATGCAAGACAATAAAGTTTGGGAACTTGTCCCATTACCAGTTGGTACGAAGCCCATTGGTTGTAAATGGATATTTAAAACCAAGCGGGATTCAAATGGTAATGTAGAAAGATATAAAGCACGTCTTGTAGCTAAAGGCTTTACTCAAAAAGAAGGAATTGACTTCAAAGAGACCTTCTCTCCAGTTTCTACGAAGGACTCTTTCAGGATAATCAGGGCACTAGTTGCACATTATGATCTTGAGTTACATCAAATGGATGTTAAAACAGCGTTTCTCAATGGTGACATTGATGAAACAATTTATATGGTACAACCAGAAAATTTTGTGTCTGAAGACTCAAATAATATGGTTTGTAAATTAACTAAATCCATTTATGGGCTCAAGCAAGCTTCTCGTCAGTGGTACTTCAAGTTTCATCAAATTATTGTCTCATGTGGTTTTGAGGCAAATCTTATGGATGAATGTGTGTATCACAAATTCAGTGGGAGTAAGTATATTTTCCTGGTTTTATATGTTGATGACATATTGCTAGCCACAAATGATATTAGCATATTGCACGACACCAAGAGATTTTTATCAAAACATTTCGAGATGAAAGATCTTGGTGATGCCTCCTTTGTCTTAGGAATCCAAATACACCGAGATCGTTCTAGGGGTATTTTAGGATTGTCACAAAGGACCTATATTGATAAAGTCCTCCAAAGGTATGGCATGCAAAATAGCAAACCAGGTGATACCCCTGTCGCTAAAGGAGACAAATTCAGTCTTAATCAATGCCCTAAAAATAGTTTAGAAAGTCAAGAAATGCAGAAGATTCCTTACGCTTCGGCTATGGGGAGTCTAATGTATGCTCAGGTATGTACACGTCCGGATATTGCGTACATTGTTGGCATGTTAGGCATATATCTAAGTAACCCTGGAATGGATCATTGGAGAGCATCCAAGAGGGTTATGAGATATTTACAGAGAACAAAAGAGTACATGCTTACATATAGGAGATCGGATCAGTTAGAGATCATTGGGTTCCGACTCCGACTTTGCTGGATGCCAAGACAGCAGAAGATCCACATCAGGCTATATTTATCTGTTGGCTGGTGGAGCAATTTCATGGAGGTCTGCCAAACAGACACTCATAACTTCATCCACCATGGAAGCAGAGTTTGTAGCATGTTATGGGGCATCCAATCAAGGAATATGGCTACGAAATTTTGTCACTGGGCTGCGTGTTCTAGATGGTATTGAAAGACCACTGAAGATATTTTGTGACAATAAATCAGCGGTTTTATATTCCAATAACAACAGGAGTTCTACAAAATCAAAATACATTGATATCAAGTTCCTAGTTGTAAAAGAAAAAGTACAGAGTGGACAGATATCCATAGAGAATATTGGAACAAACTCCATGATAGCGGATCTGCTTACAAAGGGATTACCATCCAAGGTCTTTCATGAGCACACTGCTCATATGCGTGTTGTCTCATTTGAGGATATCCAAATTTAGTGGGAGTTTATATTATTCATTGTATATTGCTCTATGTTATGTTTAGACTTTATCTATACATTTGGATTGTGTTCTGCAGAAATAAAGTATTCATTTTATTGCACTCTGTTAAATTATGCTAAAGATTTGATCTTAATAAATTTAAGTAGGACCAGTTGTAAATAGGCATGAATAGATCACATTGCATGTAATTTCCATGCTATGCACTCATGATTGATCTATGTCATTTAGCTGTGCAGATATATGTGACCATTGATTGGTCTAGTAACGATTGATGTAACAAAGGCCACCTTGATCGTATGTCAGTATAGTTAATGGACCAGATTGTTCGGATATACCCTAAGGACATGATAGCAAATTTTGAGCTCATAAGGTTAAGCACATTTATTTGATTACATATGCATGTGGCCCAGTGGGAGATTGTTAGATTAATTTTTGTAATTAATCTATAATTTGGGCCACACATGTAAATAATTAAAATGTGTGTGCTATCATTTAATTAAGCCTAAATATAGTGATCTAATTAATAATTGATTAATTGGCTTAAGGGTATAATTGTCATGAGATTATTGTGTAGATACCATTAGATAATTATTATTTCTATGAGGGGCGGAAATATAATTGTGATAAAATTAAAACTGCCCTAGCGGTTATTGTGATAAAACTGCCCTAGCGGTTATTGTGATAAAACTGCCCTAGCGGTTTATAAATAGGGTTATGGTCCCCATTCTACCACGACGCATTCCAATTTTTGAAAATCCTCTCAGAGAGAAGTTGACACAGAATCTAGTGGCTAGAATTGGAAGACCATCTCAAAGGGTTCTCTTCCTGTAAGGTTTCTCCTTCAATGGATTCAGGTATGCTTCCGCTATTAATTTTCTACTCATTGTTTTAATCAGGAGATTCCAGTATATATAAATTAGGGTTTTCATTTTGTTTGATTATTAACAGATCATCATTGTTGAGAAATAGGATTTGACTACGTTGGACCTTAATATGTGTGATGAGTTGCAGTGCAAAGTGTTCTTATCACCTCTACGACCTCCATCCTAATTTTCATACACCAAAGGGGGCAGTCCTGTAACTGAGAATGTTGGTAGTGTATTTTCAAAGACAGGCTTCTCATTGTTGCTTTCACCAATCATTGCTAGTATGATTTGCTTGGTTATGTTAAAAGACAGGTTGGTTTCTCAAGAAGAAAATATTGGAGATATTAAATGAATGATAGTAGATGTTCCAGTAACGATTCCTTTTGGATGCAAAAAATTCTTGAAGTAGGTTAATATCAATTCCAAAGATGAAACCCAAATAATACAGGTGACAACTACAAGATTTTAGAAATCAATCATAGGTACCAAAGTATATTTTTGGGTCTAAAATCGTCATTCAATCAAATCTTAATCCAGAATCTAGTATTCAAAGATCAATCCCAAATTGTCAGGAAAACGATCAACAGTCAAAGACAAAATCCATATTTCAAGGAGAAGAATGAGAAGACTCTTGAATAATCATTTCTAGCACTCTAAGATATGAAGACGATGAATGTATTGGTGGTAGGGTATTTTTCCCAACACTTGGCAGGCATAGGATTGATCCACTAGCTCCAGATGTGAAATCTAAAATAGAATCGAAATCATCCACCAGCACTCTTATATGTGTTAAAATCTAAAAGAGAACCAGAACCACACATTTGTATGTGAATACTTATGAACCATGTTGGAATAGCATAATTTATGTTAATATATAGAGTATCGGTTGCCATCTAAGTTGTACTTAGATGGACTATCAAGCGAGCGGGCAAAGTTGAACATTTCAATGTTCTTTTTTCGATGATTTGATATCCAGCTGGCCTTTTAAAGGGCCCCCGTTTTAACTTTTTTCCACATGTCCATGGGCCTGCGGGGTTTGTAATAAAACGTACTAGCATGGTGTTTTGTAAAAGATTTGGTTCCCTAGGACTTTTTGGCTAAGTCAGGTATTCCAAGGAGTTTTTCCACCTAGTTATTATGTCTTGCATTAGTGCATAACATAATTTTTGGATTTTTCTCCTGCTCCTCCAAAGTTGGAATGCCTGGGGAGGCTGACAGGCCTTAGGGGGTTGTTAAAGTCTATGGGTCAATGTATATGAACATTCTAGGCGTTATTTTTGATTCATATGGACATGTGCTAAGTCCCCCTAGGTTGTTTTTTAATTTTCGGCGAAGTTTATTTTTTCCGTAAATTGAGCCATTTTTTTTAATGGTTCATTTAAAAAAAAAAATTATTGGCCTTGAAGTGGCATCTGGAGGTCTTTTCTGCCTTAGGGGTGCTCGTTTTCTAACTCAGAGCACCCCCTTAACCCCTAAACCCACTTTTCCTAATGTTTGGGTGCTTAAATTTTTACCTATGGCCAAAAAACCCAAAAAAGTAAAAAAAAAGTGAAAAATAACTTAAAAAATATTTCCAATTTTGGAGGAGCTAGAGGTCTGAAATATTTCAGCTATGTTTTAGGAGTTGTAAGAGCTGATTTTGGAAAGATTCCGGGCAGCTATATTAGTGGGATTACTTCCCCATTTGAGGGGGGCATATTTCCCAAAATTGGGCCCCTTCAATCATGGAATTTGCAGCTATGTTTATGGGTTGTCACATCGCTGATTTTCAGCTGATTTGGGGCTGATTTTGACAGCCCATTACATGGGAGTGGGCAGCCCCATTTTCTCCACGAGTTATGCCACTCACTCCACCCATTCCTCTTCAACTTGGGCACCTCCTCTCCTTGAGTTTTTCTATATAAGCAAGTTCACTTTCATTGTTTTCTCATGAGAAGGTGGAACCTCTGCTCCTATCATTGTAATATCTTTGCATTTGTTTATGAATAAAAGGCTTTGGAGGCAATTCTATGTGTGGATTCTCATGGTGTGGATGATCATGTTCTATTTTTACATATGAGGTAATCTGTGTCTTTACATGTTTATTCATGCTTGTTTATTGATCAATCACTAGCTTTTGAAGGAGATGTTGAGCTTAGTAAGGTAAAGATAGTGTAATCTATTTCATTATTTTTATTGTTGGTTATCATAGAGTGCTTAGAGTTCAATGTCATTTTTGTTTAAATGCTTGAATCTAGTTCTCTATTTTAGTCTACACTAGTGCATTTGATCTTGCTTGTGTGAGTTGTCTTTTGTGTCTACAGGTTGCTGATCCGAAGAGTTGGTGGAGCTTGCTTGCATCCATTGGTCTTCGAAATTGATTCAAGGAGAACTAGTCCCATTGATCCCCACGGTGGAGGACTCCATAACCCAAATTCAAGACATTTCTTCTTCTTCTCATCAACATAAAAAATCTTCAAATCTTTCATGGTTACTTTGGTTTGCATATTTCAGACCTCATTCTTGTTTAAAAAATCATAAGTAGCAAAAGACGAACAGGTAGGAGGAGGTGCTGCCAAAATTTCAAAGATCCAGGCAATCCGGAGCATCTAGTTCGAAAATTTCCTGAACCGGTCACTTTTTCTCTTCTATTTTGTAAGCCACTAAGTCGATTTAAGACTGGGGCATTTATATCATATTGTAACTAAAGCATCAAACGAGAGCAAGTGGGCTAAACCAAGCGCCCACACCCTATCCACCCAGGGGGGAAAACTTTGTCAACTCAAATTTCATGGTTTGCATTTTTTTAGTTTAGATTTCTTTTTCTGCAACAAATAAAATCAAACTAGGATTAAAATCAACCTTGTTGGTCCGTTCCATTGGCGGGCCACAAGTTCACTGAAAACGTAGTTTTATCAATTTTTTTACAAACTCAAAACGCCCCCCTTGCTTTCCCGAAGTAGGGTTTCTGTACAAGGGCTTGCCCGAGTACGTGCCTGAAAAGAGACTCCTGGGGTTTAAAAAAGATAAAATTTTGGTTTCATAAAATTTTTCTAAAAAATACCAAGGTCTTCTCCCGTATGCTCTGTGGCCGACTTGCAGCTCAGTCTGATCCAGTTGGTACACATCAGAAAGGGGGAGATGACTAGTAATAGGAGCTAACACCGCCCCAAATAAAAAACCCTTTATGTGAAAATCCGGCACATCACGAACATTTTGTTGTCGTGGGAAAATTTCTCAAAAGGATGGGGACAAAACTGAGTAGTGACCTCTTGGAAACTGTTAGGCTTGCCCTCATTGGTACAGTATCTGAACATCTCCTTGAGACTCCGATTCAGCCCAAGCTTGAGAGGGAAGCCACACATCAAAATTCTGGACATATTCCCCCGTACCTTGCGTATATTGGGAACCCACCTGCCATAATAAAAAGATTACTTCCACATTAATCTTAAAATACACCAAGAACACTAGCACAACATTTACTTTTCTGCTCATGAATCTATTTCGACTCCATTATAAGGCACTGGTCTATATTATTATTTCATGTTATTGACAAATGTTGCGAATGAATGATGATAATAGTGAATGGCAGCAAATGATGTATTGATGAATGATTGTTTTGCTTTAAAAAAGTATATGTTGCTTTTATCTTGGTTATCAAAAAATATTTTTTCTAACTCCTAGATTAGATACCTTAGTTTTTATTTTTTAGGGTCCACCCCCCTTGGCTTCGCTAAGAAAGCCTAGACGGAGGAGTTGAGTCCCAAGTGACAGCACTTGACTCTGACTTGCCCCCAAGGCCACACCAGCAGCTTGAAGACTTCTGCTGCGTTTTCCCCAGGTGTGGAACCAGGTGGAAACAGTATCCAAATGTGAAGCATTCAAGTAGATATGAAGCTAGTGCTTGACTAGAAGACATTGATGTTTCTTTTTGGAGGAAATATTAGAGCTGATGAATTGCAGGTGATACAGATACTTAAAGATCATGAAAGCTTTCAATATAGAGTCATAAATCTGAAAGCAGAGATAGAGAATCTTGTGCTAAGGGAGGTAGAAGGCAGTGAATGTCTTGCAATTTGAAGACAATTCTAGCTAAGGAATAGACCTGGGTAGAATTATTTTAAAGTAACCTTGAAGGTTTTGGTAGCAGAAGGAATCTTGTAGATATTGGTAGCAAAGAACTCAAAATTTATTAGAGAAGCAGATCTATTGAGATCTGACAGGAATTGTGTGAGAAATCTATATAGGTTGAATACCATGAAAGAATTCCAATAGCCAAGAATCTAGAAGCAAAGAAGTCCTCACAAGAATTATTCAAAGATATGCAAGAATAGGAAGAAATTTTGAAACAAAACATAAGAGAAGGAACTCAATTGGTGAAAATATTATCTCATATGTTATTCCTCAATGTGAATACAATATATAATACATCTCAAGAGAGAAAATAGAATTCCTTAAAGGAAAGTTGTAAAGCACAAAAAGTAAGGCTTACTAAAAACATTAAAAACTCCTAGGTGGCAAAACTAGTTTCCAAAACTGTGCTAGAGGATCACGAATTTGATAAGTATGGTATGGAAGCTCACGAGTGAGGTAAATGGAATGTAATGGTGGATTTTGAAGATAAAATATGATATGGAGGTCGAATTGTTCAAGTGGTAAGAGTTTCCAAGTAAAATAGCTTTTCCTTATCCACTAGAAAATAGAAAAAAACAGGATAAAGCTGTCTAAATCAGAAAAGTGTCTTTCTAATTTAGGAATGGAATAAAATAAGACAGAATCCAAGGAAATATTATCCAGAATTTGTCCAAACTTGTTCTTGTGACTTAGGATGGAAAGGGGTCCACTAAAAGACAAAACTGACCCTATTTAGCTAGTCAAAACTTAGGAAATTAATCTAGATGACTAGTAAAATATATCCTAAGTATTTAATGGGTTTTTAAATGTTCCAACAAATTGATCTTTAGATTTTGATATTTTTGAATGTGCAGGTAACAACAGGTGCTAATTTATTTCAGCCGAATATCACAGCTATGAAGCTGTTGTAGAAGGAGCAAGTGGAGGCTATCAAGTGAAAGAGAAGTGTGGCATAAGAACCTAGAATCATAAAAGGAGGACAAGTAGGTGTTCTCAGGAAGGTGAGAGGAATTGCAAAATCTTGAAGGAGCAAAGAAAATGCTCAAGAGGTTCCAAAAAGAGAACCATAAAGTTAGAAAAATCCAGGAAAGGAACTTGGTGAGGTATTTATAGAAAGATGAGGTAGAGTTGATATTGCAGAGGCTTTAGTGCATCTCACAATGAGTATGAAGAAACTCATTGAGATTGAGAAGAAGATGACTACAAATAGTCATTACAAAGGTTCATGTGAAAGACACAACATAAAAAAAGAATATTTCAATGCAAAGGACATCAAGTGGAAGATGAGTGATGAAGATTGTGATAGAGAGATGGCCAAGATAAAAATCCACTGTGATCTGTTGATGGAACTGCTACAGGAAGGTGAGGAAGACCAAAGGTGTAGATGAATCTTGCGGAGGAAAGTGAAGTGGCATAGGTTGCATGTGAAGTTGGAGCATAATTTGAATGCCCAATTAAAGAATGAAGAGCTCATAGAAACAAATATGAAGGTTAACTATTGTGAACCAGAGAAAGTATCTATCCTTGGTGAAGATGAGGATGAAGGAGATGATGAGATCAAAGAATCTCATGTTTTTGAAATTAATGAAATGTTTGTGAATGCATTTTATGCAGGTATAGATGATGGAGATGTACCTCATGAAGGTAATACCAAGGAAATTCCAATCAATGGAATTGCGGATGAAATTCTTATGCCAGGAGAAGAAGAAATTTTGAGACTAGAAATGAAAATGGATTTTGAGAGAAGGTAACCAAGGATATGAGGACCCCTGCATTAATTTAGGGTGAGATGCATTGTATCATTTTGAACAGCAAGGTGCGTCCCTCCCCTACTATTCATTCCAAAGTCCAACGAGGAAGGAAACTATCCCCACGAACGCCAGCGAGAAGAAAAACTATGAGCAACAATGAGGAAGATAGCTTGCCTGGATAGTTTGATCAGGAAATTTTATTGTTATTATTATTTTTCATGCATTGAATATTTGTGATAATGAGATGAAAACGAGCAGTAGACCTACTGTTTATAGATCATGTGGTATTAGAGTGGTTTAATCTGTGAGCTCAAAGAAGTTCCCAACACTTTCAAGAGAAATTTGAATCATCATGGGTAATAAAATGAAAAGAGAGGTGGGAAGACGTGATCAATTTGAATCTGCAAAGCGAACAGGAGAGCCAACACTGAAAGATAAGATAACAAAGTTTATGGAATCATAGAAATTTTACGTTTTCAAGCAAAAATACCTGTCTAGTGACGATGATCTCGCTGCAGTCTACGTAGCTGATGAGGCTATGACTTCTGTTGGATTTAATCGAAGATGATGGCGACTGTGGCCTTGGTGACTCCGGCCTTGCCCTGTTTTTACCCTAGTTCCTGCAAGTTTGACCCCTGACCTGGTGTAGATTGGAATGAAGCAGATGGAATCCGAGATGTTCGATTTCCCAGAGCCTCCCAACAACCACACATTGGATTAAAATCCTAACCTGTGGCTTGGTAGAACAAAGGAAGAAAAATAATTCATTTTCAGTTTCTTTCTTTGGAATGGATCTCTGGTTCATCGTTTTTTACTGTCTTCTTTCTTCATAGAGGTGGGAAAAATTGGGGAAAATTTGAAGGGATGCACATTTTAAATTTTGAGCCCAAAGTAAGCATTAAGAGTTGTATTGGTTCATCTTGAGAAATATAAAATACCAAAAAAATTATAAGAAAATAACATACATTTATTTTAATTAAAAGTATAATTATTAAATATAAATACAAATTCTATTTAAATACTCAAGTACAAATAATATTTTAATTAAAAGTATAAGTATTAAATACAAATATAAAATCTATTTAAATACTCAAGTACAAATATAAATTAATTATTAAACATTTCAAGGATATTTATATTTTTAAAAAGCTTTAGTATGAAAAGATAATTTATGATATATTTAACATAGACATAATGCTATGAGATTTATATATTATAAAACCAGTTGTTACAAATTTTTAAAATGAGATAAAATGTAAAAAAAAAATGAAATAAGCACAAGGAACAAAAAGACAAAAGCATAGACATTAGGTTATCCCAAGAAGAAAACTTATAAAGTGAAGGAAAGTTGATAAAAAAACATATTAGCAAATTTTTTTTTGCTATGACAAGTATAGGGAGGAGATAGCCTACCAATTATTTGTATCAATAATGTAAGTGTTAACACATAGTCCATATTGTATAATGCCTTCTAGAGAGTGTCATGCATTGACAAAACCCTAGGGGTTAATCTTGTGTGGTATCAACCTACTCCTAGTAATGGTCATGGTTGGAGAAAATGTATGTTCACTCTTAAAATATAGGGTCAAAGAACTCATAGTATAAGGAAGGACATTAGTAATGTGTTTATGAGTAAGTAGGTGTCATACATAAATGACTCTTTCAAGGAAATTGATCATCCTAAAATATCTTTTTATACCACAATATGGAGCTTGTATGGTGTGGTTGATGGAACAATGCAAGATAGTCCTAGTGTTCTTCAATTGAGTAGTTGTGGGGTGCTTGAGCCCTCTAATGCATTGAGTTGACCATGAAAATGCACACCAATTTTTAGGGCCTTTTCAGGAAAGAGGGTCAATGAAATTTAGAATCTGGGTTCTAAGCCAAAGAGGTCGAAGGTTATGGAGATCCGCTTGGGAAAAATATTTTGTAAAATTCTTGTTGTATACCTCTAGAATCTTCATTGAATGTCATTAAATGGGTTGATTTCTTTATTGGACCAAGACCCTTTTTCTTAGGAAAAAGTCTTTCCCCTTCTCTTTCCCAAGTATTTCCCCATACTTCATGTTACCTCCAATGTATTACCTTACATTCCCTGCATCCTCTATCCTTCTACATTGATTGTTCCTCCACGCTAACCCAGTGTTTACATCCCTCCCGTCTTCCACACATTTCTTATGCCTTTCCTTCACCCCCCGCACTCCACTTTTCCATGGTGCATAGGACAAGAGTCACCCTTCACTCCCAACCTCACTTCATATCTACACCCTCTGCATTCACGTTTTCTCGCATCAAAGACTCGAGATAGAGACCCAGTACCCAACCTTAATGTCTAACCCCCAACTGACTAACATGATAACTCATAAACCAATTCCAAATAGAGCACTAAAGTGGAGAGACAACATAATGAAAGAAATAATAGAGTCAAAGATGATGGAGATATTTCCCACAAAGCTCCAACCTTTCACATAAGTACACATCTCACCTATGAACCTAACTCATGAACATAAGTAACATACCTAAATTAGATAAGTGATGCACATAAGAGACACACCCAACTTGTGCACTTAAGGAACAAACATAAGTGATGCATCTAATTCATGTAGACAATTGATACATTTAATTCAAATAATATACACACATAAGCGATCTATATAGGCGGTGCACCTAACCCACACACAGAAGGAAGACACATAAGTGGTGCACTGTACCTAAATCACACAAATAATAAACACACCTAACTCATGTAATCCTATCATTTTTTTGAACCCCTGACTCCCTATCCCATTAACACATGAACTCAATAAACTATAATAGATCAACTTAATCATTGATGATGAGTTGTATACCCACATATGTCATGTCATGGGAACTTTCATTGCAACATTTGCATCATGATGTTACATTCAAGAGATAAAAAATGGTGGAGATGATAGATATATGATCCACATACTTGTAAACCACACATAGAACTCATGCACATAAGAAATACCCCTATCCTATTCACATGCCCCTAACCTATTCAACTAACACATGTGCATAAGCTACATGCCTAATGCATTGAAGGGATGCACTGCACATGCACACATAATTGGCACTATCACTTGTGCAGATAAGAAACACAGTACTTATCTCACAAACATAAGCATTGGCACATTGGAAGGTTGGTGTAACGTCGTGATAATGCTATTAATAACAACTCTAAATGTCATGGAGTCAACTCTAAATCCTGGACACTCTATTTTTCGATCGTCCAAATCCACCCTTCTTGGCCATGCCTCTAATTTCTACATTATTTTTTCACTATTCAAATCTAGTCCCCGATAAGACCACAAAATTTCAAACCGATTTCTTCTCAATTCTCTGAATCTATGAGAATAAGGTGCTTAGCTATTGCAAATTCGATAGTCCCATGCTCTAAATATTGCATCTGTGTTTAAATTGAAGACCACAGTTTATAAATCATTCCTCCTGGTATCAATACTTTTGACTCAAATCCTCAAACTTTCCATTTCAGGTATGCACCATGGTGGCGCTCTTGCAAGTTTAACGCCCTCACTTGTTGTAGATTGATAATAGCACGAAGCAGATGGAATCCAATATTTTTTATTTCCTGTAGTCGTTCAGCCCTGTTATGGCATTGAAAAATGGATCGAAATTTTGCACCACCAATTCTTGTGGCATAGGAATTGAAACCCTCCAACCAAATCTCCTTGACAATGCTGTAAAAATGCAAGCCCATCAACTACAAGGAGGATCGAAACCCTGAACTGTGGCCTGGTAGCAAGAAGGACAAAAATAATTCATTTTTATCGCTTTTGAATTTCTACTTTCTCTATAGAGCAGTAAAATTTGGGGAAAATTGGCAGCAAGCGCTAAGAGACTGATTGGTTCAAGCTCTTACCATTTTTATTTTAGTTTTTAAAAGATGGAGAAGTACAAAATATAAAAAATAAGAAAATAACATAGGTATCGATGAAGGGTCACGTAATGGTGCGAATAGTTGAACTTAACACTATAGTATGAGATCTAATGGTAAATATTTGATTTTGGAATAATGTTTTAGTTGGGTCACGTAATGGTGTGAATAGTTGAACTTAAAATGTGCATATGTTTATATTACAGTATGCATATGTTTATATTATAGTATGAGATTTAATGATAAATATTTTTTGGGGGGGGGAATAATAGCATTTGGTGTGCCGGTATTGATACATATATTGAGAAAGGAAAATAGAAAGACAATGAAAAAAATCTTTGCTATATTATTTTTTTCTTTCACCTACTAGAGAACTTGCTCAACAAACAAGTAACTTTTCTTTTATTCACATAGTTAGAAATACTAAAAGTTCTCATGTTTACTCATGGATGTTATATTTTACAACAACCTTTTTGTTGTAGTCATTGAAATAAACTGTCAAAATGTTTTTGGAAAGATATTGATGAAAAATATGAAGTATAACATAACTTTCTATCAATGGTTGTGGAATTTTAATTATAGATGTGATTGATTGAAGGGGGACCAAGCAAAGACGGGATGATTGCTAGGGTTTGAAGGTTTTTTGGATGCACGCCAGTCCCGTGCTCAACGCCGACAAGCTGCAGATAGGAAGGTTCAGTGGGTTCGGCCACCCTGGTGATGCATAAGGTAAGCGTGTTGACCCTGTCCTCGGGACATTCGGGTTGGGCAGGGGATGAGAAAATAGGTTTAAGTGGCCCAAGCGGATCAGAGGCAGGGAGGAATAAGAGATCGGGCCGGGGGGGATGCCTCCCCAAAACCCTCACTGTTCCTGTTATCTAGGTTAAATTTGATAAAATTAGAGAGAGAGTCGAGCAATGGAAGGAAAAAGCACTGAGTGGAAATTTTGTGGGGATCTGGCCGCGAGAAAAAGATCTCGTTCGATGGATCAAGACCACTTGGGATCCCAAAGGGCATTATGATTTGCACTTGGGTGCCAAAGGGTTCTTTTCTATTATCTTCTTCAGTCTGGAAGATAGAGATAGGGTTCTGGAGGGAGGCCCTTATTTATTTCTCTCTTCAGGTCTATATCTTAGGCCATGGAAAGAAAGATTCAACCCAGAAACAAAGGATATGAAAGTTGCCCCTGTTTGGATCAAGCTTTATTCTCTCCCCTATGAGTACTTGGATATGGATATCCTGCAAGATATTGGAAATAGCCCGGGGAGTTTGTTAAAGTTGCAGAGCAGACCAAGATCCAAAGGTACATTGCATGTGCCCGCATCTGTGTTTACATGGATATGTCAAAAGATATGCCTGAGGCAATTAGTCTTAACTGGGAAGACGAGGAATGGATCCAACCTCTTGATTATGAACAACTTCCATTCAGATGTAGAATATGTCATGAATATGGTCACTTTGGTAGGAATTTCCCTAAGACCACTTAGGTGTCGCCTCCCCCCAATTCTGCCTAGGAGGGTGTGAAGGATACAGATGAATTTACCCAAGTGCGTAACAAGCGGAGGAATAGAGCGGGGGATAACCAGAAGAAAGGAAAGGAGAAAGGCAAGAAAGGGATCAATGGTAAAAATCCCTTTCGGATTCTAGAGGAATTTGACGAGGATAACCAGGTTGGAAGAAAAGGGAAGATTCATCAGGAAAACGTAGCAATGGAAGCAGAAATCCCACTGCTTCAGGAAGTGCCATTTGAAAATCAACTGGTGGTTATGGAGGAAGATGAGGATGAGGAAATGGAGCTAGGAGAACTTGACCTAGATGAGATCGAAAAAGAATGCAATAAAAAGGGTATGGGATATGTAACGCGCAGGAAATTAGAGATTCTGCAAGAGGCAATCATCAAATCTAAAGCCTTCCAGCAGCTCGGGATATCCTTGGATCCTCACAAAGGGAGCAAAAGGAAATCCCCAGAGGAGGAATTGAAACGGGGTAGGAAGTTGAACAGACAAAGAATTGCAGAGATTGGAGTGAAACTCATCGAATCATGGCATCTTGGCTACCTTTGGGTTTGATAGGTCTTGGGTGAACTAGATTATGAATCTAATATCCACTCCTTTCTTTTCAATCTTGCTTAATGGATCCCCGTCTAGAATCTTACAGGCCTCTTGGGGCATCCGCCAAGGTGACCCCCTCTCACCTTTCCTTTTCATCTTAATTGCTGATGGGATGAGTAAACTCCTGCAGAGCTTCACAAATGATGGCAGTATCAGAGGCCTTCAACTCTATCCTGGGATGGACAAGCAGACGCACCAACATTTTGTTGACGACACCATGTTAATGGGGCACCCTTTAATCCAAGAAGCCTGTATCTTCAAAAAATGCTTAAAATTTTTGGCGAAGGCATCGGGGCTTGAAGTCAATCCTACTAAATCTCAATTTTTCTTCTTTAATACTACAGAAATTACCCAACGTAATATTCTGAGGATTTTAGGCTATGCCAAAGGCTCTCTTCCATCCAATTATCTGGGTGTTCCTCTCACAGACGGCACCATTTGTAAGATTTCGTGGCAAGATTTGATTGATAGGATCTGGAAAAGGCTAGCAAGTTGGACGCTCAAACCCTTAAATCTCCCTAGTCGTCTGGTCTTGGTTAATTCAGTTTTCTAAGCTATACTCGTTTACCTCTTTTCTAAGCTCTCTGCCCCAAAGTTAGTTCTTAAAGAAATAAGGAGTATTCAACGGAATTTCCTCTGGGGTGGCCGGGAGGAAAAATCAAAGTTTGTCTTGGTTGGCTGGGAAAATATCTGCAATCCTAAGGACAAAGGTGGTCTTGGAATTATAGATCCCGATATTATCAGCGAAGTCTATGGGTCCAAAATTTGGTGGAGGTGGTGCAACCACAATTTGACCCATGGGAAAGATTGTGGCATGTGAAATGTGCCAGAGACAGGCCACGTGGGAATCTGATCCGTTTCAATGAAGTCAGGAATGGATCCCATATTTGGGCAAAATATTTCATTGGCCGTAAACTAGTGCAAGATCACAGCTTCTGGGAAATCTACAATGGTGATTCTGTAAAATTTTGGGATGATTCATGGAATCAGTCCCCTAAATTGGGAGATGATCCCAGGTGGCAGGACATTCGGGCTAGAGGAATGGCAGATGGTAAGATGTTAGGAACCCATGTCAACCCTTCTATTTACTTTGTTAGTATATTGTTGTTAGATGCATATGCTTTGTAAGTCGTCCTGTAGTAATTGTTGATCCATATTTTGTATTGGCCCATGGTTTGTATTGACACATGGTATTGGTGTGTAGACTTAGTATATAAGTTTGTGTTGAGACTAATGAAGGTACCATGAAGTTATTTGTATTGAGCTTGCTCAAAGGAGGTTGGCCCCTCGAAGTGGCTTGCGATCAATATAAAAGTGATTATGAGTTATCTTATTTCTGCTATTTCGTGTGTTTTAATTAATTAATTATTGGAGGTTCTTCACATCTGGTATCAGAGCACTTTCTTGGGCTCATTGGGTGAAATTCATGCCAATTTTTTTTTCGCATCTGTCGCAGCTTCGGATCTGGGAATAATCCCTATCCGCTTAACTGTGGGAAGTACTTGTGCATAATCCCTAAAACTCATTGTGAGGAGTACCATAGTGTTGAATATTGTAACTTCTAAGAATATTATATTTGTACATTATTTATTCCGGAGATGTTTCATTCCTCCGAGGTAATCCTACTATGTATCTGGAGATGTTTATTCCTCCAGGGTTTGATATTAACTAGGGTTATTAGACCCACCATGTGTGGGTCGGCCCTGTAGTTATATTTTAGGGGTTATTAAACTTCTCCAGGTGAGGTCGGCCCCAACAGGTCTTTTAGTCAGTTGAGAGTCAAGTATAAATAGAGGAGGTGAACTCCTCATTAGATCACTCACTCACTTGTGGAAGAGTGCGCACTTGTCTGGGAGATCAGCTAAGGAGACAAAGGAAGGAGGAGCACATCTTGTATTTTGGTTGATTATCTTATTGAGGAAAGCTTTACTGGGTTTTCTACCCCATGAGGGTTTCCCAGGATATATTGTGTGTCTATCTTGTGATTATGCTTCTTTCAGTGATCTTGCTTGGTTATTTGGTTTAAACTTAACATGGTATCAGAGCTAGACTGAATAGGACATCTTTCACAAGGTAAGACTATCTCTCTCTCTCTTTGGTGAAGTTAGGGTTTCAGCCCAAAGTTGGTATTTTTTATTTTTGGTTGCATGGTTGGATAGCCCTTTTCAATACCTTTCTTTTAAGCCCTAGATCGAACTTTTTGGTTAAGTAGAACTCCAAAAACGTCAAACCCTAATTCTACCAAAAGTGCGATACGTCAGATTTTGGTTTCAGAAAAAAGTTGGAATTTTTGATTTCTGATTACATGGTTGGATAGCCCTTATCAAGAGCATTCTTTTAAGCTATAGATCGAACTTTTTGGTTAAGTAGAACTCCGGGAAAGTCAAACCCTAATTCTACCAAAAGTGCAATAAAATTCTGTTTCAGTTTCCGGAAAAGTGAAAAGTAACTTTCCAAGTAAGTCTACTCTGTCTCTTGGACTCCCCCAAGAGAAGATGGCTCCAAATACTAAGCTTGAAGACAAGCTAGAAGGCATAGAAAATTTCCGGGCATGGAAATACAGAATTGGTCTCATTCTTGAAGAGAATGATGTTGCTCAGTTTATCAAGGAAGAAGTTGCAGAACCAGAAGGAGATGAGGACAAAGAGAAGCATAGGAAAGATTTGATTAGGGAAAAGAGAATCATAGCTGATTCCATCAAAGACCACTTGATTTCCCAAGTGGCCTCCAAAAAGACTCCAAAGGAAATGTATGATGCCCTAGGAAGAATGTATGAAGGGAAGAACATCAATAGGAAGATGAATCTGAGGACTAAATTGAAGAGTACCAAGATGCACAAAGGAGAATCCATTTAAGACTACTTCTCAAGGGTTTCACAAATCAAGGAACAACTAGATGCAATTGGTGATACTCTTGATGAGGATGAACTTGTGATGACTGCCCTCAATGGTCTCACTAGATCTTGGGAGTCATTTATACAAACCATGTGTGCCAGGAAAGAGAGCATGAAGTTTGACATAGTATGGGAGGATTGTGTTCAAGAAGAAGCTAGGGTTGCAAATAGAGAAGCCCTTCTCAAAGAGGATGACCAAGCCTTAGCCACTCATACCAAAAGAAGAAGAATGAGTCATCTCAAGAGAGTTGACCACAAAGGATCTCAACACTTCTCTAGATCTAACAAGAGAAGAGGACCCAATTCAGCAAGAGATCTTTCTACGGTAGAATGCTACAGTTGTCATAAATTGGGACACATCTCCAGATTTTGTCCTTCTCAAAGGAAGAAAGTCTTCCACAAAAGACATCATGCACATATGGCAGAAAATGATAGTGAAGAAGAAGAAGAGGAAGAAGATGAAGAAGAAGAAGAGGTAGAGGTAAAACCCAAAAGGAAAAGATGTAAGGTGAAGAAAGAAGATCCAGAAGAATATGTTCTATTCTCTGCACTCTCTGGATCTGTATCTCCTGGAGAAGATACATGGCTCATTGATAGTGGTGCTTCCAAGCACATGACAGGTCAAAGGAAGACCTTCTCAAATCTTGAAGAAAAGTCTTCTTCACAGAAAGTATCTCTAGGATATGACTACCAATATCCTATCAAAGGAATTGGTGAAGCTAGCTATAAGCTAGATTCTGGAACACCCTTGAAGATGAAAGACATCTTATATGTCCCAGGTTTAAAGAAGAACCTTCTCTCTATTTCAGCAGTAGATAAGAAAGGCTTCAGAGTAGCCTTCATAGATGGACAAGTACTCATGTGGTCCAAAGGGAAGACAATTAAAGATGCAGTTGTTATTGGTGAAGAAGAAGGAGGTCTCTATAAACTCAAAGGTCATCCAGAAGTTGCCCTTGCACATGAGATCTCTAGCCCCAGTGAGCTATGGCATAGAAGATTAGCTCACATCAACTTTAAAGCCTTACCCTATGTAAGCAAGGTAGTCATAGGATTACCAGTTTTAAAAGTTGATCATGATGGCTCATGTAAAGGATGTAAGAAAGGGAAAAATATCAAGAACCCCTTTCCAAAGAGTGAAACAAAGACTAAGAACATTTTAGAGCTCATACACTCAGATGTATGTGGTCCTATGCCCACCACTTCCTTAAGTGGGTTTGAATACTATCTTTCATTCATTGATGACTATTCGAGGAAAACTTGGATATACTTCCTGAAAGGTAAGAATGAAGTCTTTGAAAAATTCAAAGAGTTCAAGGCTCTAATAGAAAATCTATCAGACAAGAAAATCAAAACTCTCAGAACAGATAATGGCGGAGAATTCACCTCAAAGGAATTTGAGGACTTTTGCAAAGAAGCTGGAATTAAAAGGGAACTAACTACTCCTTACAATCCCCAACAAAATGGGGTGGCTGAAAGGAAAAATAGAACAATCATGGAAGCTGTGAAGACCATGATACATGACCAAGATCTTCCCATGTACTTATGGGCTAAAGCAGCCAAGACAGCAGTTTATGTGCAAAATAGATTATCTCACAGTGCTCTTGAATTCAAAACTCCAGAAGAAGTGTTTACAGGTAAGAAGCCTGAGGTAAGTCATCTTAAAATATTTGGGTGTCCTGTGTACATCCACATTCCAAAAGAAAAGAGAACCAAGTTGGATCCCTCAGGTAAGAAGGGAATGTTTGTTGGTTATTGTGAAACTTCCAAAGCCTTCAGAATCTACATACCAGGTTTCCATCATATAGAAATAAGTAGAGATGTAACCTTTGATGAGGAAGCAGCTCTCAAGAAATCCAGAAAGTGTCAACTTGAAGAATTTTATGAAGAAGATTCATCACCCAGAAATTCAGAGACTGTTCACATCCCTGAAGAAGCTACACCAGAGGATCATGACATGCTGGAACCTCAAGAACCCCCTGTTGCAGAACCTTCCAGGAAAAGAAGACCAGCATGGGCTAGAGATATTATTCAAGGAGCTGAAAGATATGGAGCTCCTGAAGGCTCCACTAGAGAAAGAAAGAAACCAAAGCTAGTGTCCAACTATATGGCCTTAATGTGTGATCTTGTGGATCAACTACCTTCTAGCTATGAAGAGGCAGCTCAGAAGAAAGAATGGGTAGAAGCAATGACAGAAGAATATCAGTCAATAATGAAAAATGATGTTTGGGATATAGTTCCCAAGCCAAAAGATAAAAGTGTGGTTTCTTCCAAATGGATTTTTAAAATAAAACATGCCGCAGATGGAAGCATTGAAAAATACAAAGCAAGATTTGTAGCCAGAGGATTCTCTCAGAAGGAGGGAATTGACTATGAAGAAACATTTGCACCAGTTGCCAGGTATACTTCAATTAGAACTATTATGGCTCTTGCATCCATGATGAAGTGGAAATTACATCAAATGGATGTTAAGACAGCTTTTCTGAATGGTGTAATTGAAGAAGAAGTACACATAGAGCAACCTCAAGGGTTTGAGGTTAATGATGGAAGAACTCATGTATGCAAATTAAAGAAGGCACTATATGGGCTAAACAAGCTCCAAGGGCTTGGTACGGAAGGATTGACAATTTCTTAACTAGAATGGGCTTTACCAAAAGTAAAGCTGACCCAAATCTTTATCTCAAGGTGATGGATGATGAACCAGTTATATTGCTGTTATATGTAGATGATCTTTTCCTAACTGGAGATGAGAAACAGATTATTGAAAGCAAGAAGGAGCTTTCTTCAGAATTCGAGATGAAAGATCTCGGACTAATGCACTACTTCTTGGGTCTAGAAGTATGGCAAGAACCAAAAGGGATCTTTCTAAATTAAGGTAAGTACACTGTGGAGATTCTCAAAAGATTTGATATGTTGGAGTGTAAAGCCATGGCCACTCCCATGGACTCCAACTTAAAGTTATTAGTTAATGATTCATCAGAACTAGTGGACATAACTCTATATAGACAAATCATTGGATCATTGATGTATTTAACAAATACTAGGCCTGATATATGCTTTGCTGTAAATACCCTAAGTCAATATCTAGTAGAACCTAGAAAGGTTCATTTAATAGCTGCAAAGCATATAATGAGGTACCTAAAAGGTACATTAGATTTTGGCCTTTTCTATCTTGGAGGTCATGAACTCAGATTACATGGTTACTCAGATTCTGATTGGGAAGGTAGTGTCTCAGATAGAAAAAGTACCTCAGGTGGATGTTATGGTCTTGGATCTGCCATGATCTCATGGTTCAGCAAGAAACAATCAAGTGTGGCCCTCAGTACTGCTGAAGCTGAATATATAGCTGCCTGTTCTGCTAGCTGTGAAGCAGTATGGCTTCGGAAACTTTTATCTGGAGTGTTTGACTTAGAAATGGACCCCACTGTGATTATGTGTGATAATCAAAGCTGCATCAAGATGACTGAAAATCCTGTGTTTCATGATAAGTCAAAACACATAGAGATCCGTTACTTTTATATTCGAGATATGGTGCAGAAAGGAGCTATCAAGCTAGAGTATATAAGCACTGAGGATCAAATTGCTGATATCCTGACCAAGCCTCTGTCTCGAGTAAAGTTTGAACACTTCCGAGATAAGCTTGGTGTAGTTCAGAAGAACCCTCCTCGAAAGGGGGAGTAGCACAGTATGAGACAGACAAGCCTATCTCATCAATGATGAGGTTACCTATTTTTCTGCACTTACTCACCTAGAATTATTTAGATTTAGGACTCTTATATTCTTTATTTTGATGGTTAGATGTATACATGCTCTTGATGATAAATGTATACATGCTAGATACTTTTGATGATAGATGCTTTTTGATGATTAGATGTATACATGCTTTTGATGATAGATGCATACATGTTTTGATGATGATGATACATGTTGTGGTTATACATGTTTTGATGATGATTATACATGTTGTGGTTATACATGTTTTGATGATGATTATACATGTTGTGGTTATACATGTTTTGATGATGATGATACATGTTGTGGTTATACATGCTTTGATGATGATGATACATGTTGTGGTTATACATGTTATACATGTTGTGGTTATACATGTTTTGATGATGATGATACATGTTGTGGTTATACATGCTTTGATGATGATGATACATGTTGTGGTTATACATGTTTTGATGATGATGATATATGTTGTGGTTATACATGTTGTGGTTATACATGTTTTGATGATGATGATACATGTTGTGGTTATACATGTTCTACATGTTGTGGTTACACATGTTTTGATGATGATGATACATGTTGTGGTTATACATGTTTTGATGATGATGATACATGTTGTGATTATACATGCTTTTGATGTTAATGATACATGTTGTGGTGATACATGTTATGATGATGAGGATACATGTTCTTGATGAACATGTGAAGGGATTGGATCATTCCTGGACTTCCGTCCGAAAGAAGAGCCGTAGACGTGTGTCTTCGATAATGAAGGGATTGGATCATTCCTGGACTTCAGTCCGAAAGAAGAGCCATAGACGTATGTCTTCGATAATAAAGGGAATGGATCATTCCTGGACTTCAGTCCGAAAGAAGAGCCGTAGACGTATGTATTCGATAATGAAGGGATTGGATCATTCCTGGACTTCAGTCCGAAAGAAGATCCGTAGACGTATGTCTTCGATAATGAAGGGATTGGATCATTCCTGGACTTCAGTCCGAAAGAAGAGCCGTAGACGTATGTCTTCGATAATGAAGGGATTGGATCATTCCTGGACTTCAGTCCGAAAGAAGAGCCGTAGACGTATGTCTTCGATAATGAAGGGATTGGATCATTCCTGGACTTCAGTCCGAAAGAAGAGCCGTGGACGTATGTCTTCGATAATGAAGGGATTGGATCATTCCTGGACTTCAGTCCGAAAGAAGAGCCGTAGACGTATGTCTTCGATAATGAAGGGATTGGATCATTCCTGGACTTCAGTCCGAAAGAAGAGCCGTAGACGTATGTCTTCGATAATGAAGGGATTGGATCATTCCTGGACTTCAGTCCGAAAGAAGAGCCATAGACGTATGTCTTCGATGATGAAGGGATTGGATCATTCCTGGACTTCAGTCCGAAAGAAGAGCCGTAGACGTATGTCTTCGAGAATGAAGTCCTTGGTGGACGATTGAGGATTAAGTCATCCTTGGACGTAGGTCCTAAAAGCACGGTGAAGGATTGGATCATCCTTGGACTTTGGTCCTGTAAACTGAGCCGTAGACGTGAGGTCTCCGAGAACATGATAGGACTGGATCGTCCCTGGACTTCGGTTCAAAAGGTACATGACTGGTTTACATCATTCCTTGATGATGACGATGTTCGTGTAATGACGATGACGATGTTCGTGTAATGACGATGACGATGATCGTGTGATGACGATGCTGATGATCGTGTGATGACGATGCTGATGATCATGCTGATGATCGTGTGATGACGATGACGATGATCGTGTGATGACGATGCTGATGATCGTGTGATGACGATGCTGATGATCGTGTGATGACGATGCTGATGATCGTGTGATGACGATGCCGATGATCGTGTGATGACGATGCTGATGATCGTGTGATGACGATGCTGATGATCATGTGATGACGATGTTGATGATCGTGTGGCGATGATGATGATGATCGTGTGATGACGATGCTAATGATCGTATGACAATGCTGATGACGATGTTGATGTTCCAGTAACTAGTCAAGTTACTGATGATGATGAATTGAAGAAAGCTTCCGATGATATATAGATGATGTAGTAAATGACTCCTTGCTCCTACAGATGTTGTTATAATATCCTTCTCGTTAAGGGGGAGTGTTGAATATTGTAACTTCTAAGAATATTATATTTGTACATTATTTATTCCGGAGATGTTTCATTCCTCCGAGGTAATCCTACTATGTATCTGGAGATGTTTATTCCTCCAGGGTTTGATATTAACTAGGGTTATTAGACCCACCATGTGTGGGTCGGCCCTGTAGTTATATTTTAGGGGTTATTAGACTTCTCCAGGTGAGGTCGGCCCCAACAGGTCTTTTAGTTAGTTGAGAGTCAAGTAGAAATAGAGGAGGTGAACTCCTCATTAGATCACTCACTCACTTGTGGAAGAGTGCGCACTTGTCTGGGAGATCAGCTAAGGAGACAAAGGAAGGAGGAGCACATCTTGTATTTTGGTTGATCATCTTATTGAGGAAAGCTTTACTGGGTTTTCTACCCCATGAGGGTTTCCCAGGATATATTGTGTGTCTATCTTGTGATTATTCTTCTCTCAGTGATCTTGCTTGGTTATTTGGTTTAAACTTAACACATAGGAACTTCGAAGTAGCTGGCCCATTGAGAGGACCTGCCAGCGAAAAGGGAAGCGACCCCTACCTGATTGATTAGTTCCCACTGATGAGGTAAACCAAGAGATGTCGTTTGTGGCAAAGTAGTTATCAGTTTTACCTGATTCGTGGAGTGAGGGTACTGCCCCAATACGCAAGCTGTCAGACAGCATTGGTGGTCGAGTGAATCCCCTAAACCGATAGGAAGCCGAACATACATGGGGACCATATCTATTTTCAGCTGAACTGTTGCTGATCACTTCCGCGTCGTTTCCCATCCATTCCGAACCGTTTCAGATCCATCCGTTTCAGATCCATTCCGAGTCATTTCAGATCCAACCGTTTCAGATCCATTCTGACAGTCATTCTAGATCCAGTCGTTTCATATCTATTCTTAAAGCCATTTCAGATCCAGCCATTTTTTATCCATTAGGTGTCGTTTCAGATCCATCTGTTGCTGATCCCTTTCGCACCATTGCAGATCTATCTGTTTCTGATCCCTTCCGCACCGTTGCAGATCCATTCCTGAAAAAAATAAAAAATAAAAAAATCTATTTTTCGCCATATCTCCCTTGTTTTAACTCCGTTTCCCTTGAAACTTCCCAAACACCCCTGCAATCCCATTCTGCGTATTTCATTCCTGAGGAACCTATCCCTAATTCTACTTCCCAAAGCCATAAATCTCATATTTGTCTATTTTTAGGGTTTGCCATAACTTCTTCAATTTTCACTCACTCACCTCCAAATTTTGCCACTGTGTTCATTCCCTATTTCTGCTTCTTTGTCCATCTTTGACAAATTTTCTCATTCTTTCACCCCGCTTCTGAAATCCCCATTTTTTGCTTCCCTATCCATCAAAAAGTGTCCAAAACCTAGTCAAACCCCAATTACCCATCCGATTTTTTCCCAAATCCAAATTTCCCTTTACTAAATAAGCTTTTGTTTGTGTTTTTCTATCCATTCCCCCAAAAAAAAAAAAACTCATGGTTATGGTTGTCACCCGCGCAGGAGCAAAAACCATGGAGGAAGCACTTGTAGCCATCCAAACCAAACTCCAAGATCTGGATGAAAAAATTCTCAGCCTCTATCTTCAGCATTCAACCATGAACAATAACCGACAGCAAAAATCTTCTACAGCCAATGGGTTCTCTTCTTCCAACACTTCCCGTTGTCCGAAGCTTGAATTTCCTCGCTTCAATGGTACTGATCTGACTGGATGGATCTATCGTGCAGAACAATATTTCAGTCTGCATCATACTTTTGATGTCCAAAAAGTTCCACTTGCATCCTTTCATTTGGAACAGGAAGCCCTTCAATGGTACAGTTGGTACATCAAGGCTCATGATGAGCCAAAATGGACAGATTTTTTCCAACTCCTTTTACAACGATTTGGTCCTACTAATTTTGATGACCTCACTAGAGCACTGACTAAACTTTGTCAAATTGGCACTGTGAGAGAGAATCAGATAGAATTTGAGAAACTAGCCAACCACACAGAAGGATTGTTTGATGACTTCTACAGGAGTTGTTTTATCAGTGGTCTTCAGGATGAAATCCGCCTAGAGGTCAAAATGTTCTGTCCCAACACAATGATGGAAGCCCTAGGGTTGGCTAAGTTGGCAGAAGACAATATTGTCTCCCAACAACGCTCCAAACCCACTTTTGTTCTCTTCCGAAATATGGGTTCTCAATGACCTCCCATCCCGCTAGCTCCTCGACCAAGTCCTATCAAGCATTTGCCTGAAACAAAGATGCAGGCATGTAGAGAAAAAGGGCTTTGTTATAATTGTGATGAAAAATTCACTTGGGGACATATATGTGTTCAAAAAAAGCTCTACCTCTTGGATGTGGATTCTCTGCCCGCCTCTGAAGTTGGTGAAGAAGCTCCATATACACCGAATGATTAGGTCGACATTCAGGACCCGCCTATTGACTTCCCATCTCAAGAAGACCACCCAGAGATATCTCTCCATGCCTTACCCATCGTTACCACCCCCCAAACAATGCGGGTCAAGGGTTACTTCAAGAAGCTTCCTCTTACAATACTCATTGATTCTGGTAGCACTCGTAACTTCATTGACCCTCAGATCGTCAAACATGCTGATTGTTTTGTCCATCCTTGCTCCAACTTTGAAGTCATGATCGCCAATGGGGGCACCTTATTTTGCAAGGGTAAGTGTCACAATGTGCGTATCTCTCTAGAAGATTATAACCTGCGCTCTGACATGTTTTCCTTGTCCCTAGGCAGATGTGATGTGGTTTTGGGCATTCAATGGTTACACACACTTGGCCCCATCTTATGAGATTTTGCTGAACTTTGGATGCAGTTTTCAGTCAATGGGACACAACACAAATTTATGGGCTTACAACCAAGGTCTCTCTGCATCATCAGTTCACATCGCCTGGAAAAGATCCTTAAGAAGGATTCACATGGTGTCATCACTCAGCTCTATTCCATTCAGATGCACCCACCAATGGTCTCCACTACTTCCTTGGATAGATATGCAGGTGTCTTTGTTGCACCAGTGGGCTTGCCGCCTTCAAGAGACCTTTCCGGTAAGCATTTAGCCGCATCTACATCTCAGCAGGAAATGATGGCTATTTTGCATCCAGTACAAAAGTGGCAGCCATCCCTATTAGGAAATTATTTATGCATCAAGACTGATCTCCAAATTCTGGAACATTTTCTGGAACAACGGCTCTCCTCACCAGCACATCGAAAATGGGTTATCCAACTCATGGGTTATGACTATGCGATCACTTACAAGAAGGGGAAGGATAATATGGTGGCAGATGCTCCTTCTCTCCAATTTGATGACCCAGATTCTCTTACAGCTATTTCTCTGCTTGTTCCATATTGGTTGCAATCTGTTCAACAGGGCTATCTCTTCTATGAACTCCATGCTTCTTCATCAGCAGGGAACTCTAGTGTTGATGTATATGTAACTTCGGAATGTATTTCACCCATGTATTTCATATATGTATATTGTACTCCTATAGAGATGGTATTATTCCTCTATATGGAAGTGTTTGTATTCCTATAGAGATGTTATTATTCCTCTATATGGAAGTGTTGTCATTTATATTGTAAGTGTCATAACTTATACTTGATGGGTTATTAGAGCACCTTGTTGGGGTCATCCCTGTATAAGTCATGTGGGTCGAAGGGTTATTAGACAACCCTAGTGGGGGTCGGACATGTGGGTCAAAGGGTTATTAGACCAACCTATTGGGTGTCGGCCCAGTCAGCATTATGTTATGTGGTTAAGTTGAGGCCGACCTAGTAAAGGTTATTAGGCAAGTCAAGTCAAGTATAAATAGAGTGCAGAGGCACTCTATTTCATCATTCTATTATCTCACACACTCTATGGAGAGTGGCGCACTTGTGGAGGAGGAGAAGCTGCTACTAGGAGATGTCTATCTCTTATGCTTGGGTTGTATCATTGCTCTATCTATCTCTAAGGAAGTTATTGGGGTTTTTCACCTTTATGGTTTTCCTCAAGTAAACTCTGTGTCTTTTGTGTACTTGCATTATTGTGTCCATGATTGATATGTTGTAGATATGTTGTACATGTTGTTCTCTCAGTTAAGATCCTAGATCAGATTGAAGTAAATTCTGAAAAACTAACATGGTATCAGAGCTAGCTTGAAAGAAGGCATGGTATGGCATGTATGACACGTGTTGCACTTGCGATGCTTGGGATTGATATAGCAAAATCCATTCATCGTAGCACTTTCGCTATAAATCCATTTTGGTAAAGTTTTCAGATCTGAAACTTCTACAGGTAGAAGATCAGATCCTCATGTACATTGTGTCCAAATGACAACTTCTAATTCGTTGTACTTTGTGTTTTAGGTTCTATACAATCTAGGGTTTCTGCCTCTTCCAGATCTGAGTCATAAACAGGTGACCTAGGAAAAAAGGTCCTAACTTGTGCTAGGAAGATCCAAATGAACTTTTGTAAAATGTGACAGGTAGTGCAAGGACTGTACTTTCTCAAGTAACTTTTTCAAAGGCTGAAACTGAACTAGTGACACGTGGCACGCTGTACAAGTTCGCTCTCCTGTTTTATCCCATAAACAGGTCACGTTGTGACACTTGGAATAACTCTCTCTCAGAGAATCCAATTGAGGTCAGACCTGTGGGGTTGTAAAGATGACAGGTTGGGATACCACAGGTATAATTTTCAAACCCTGTGGATTGGAAAGTTTGGAGTTACACCAAAATCATTCAGGTACATATTTCTGTCAAAACATAATTATTTTTGAGCACCTTCATTCATGGCTTCGGGAATTTAGGGTTTCGGAGAAAGATGGAATTTTTGTAATCGGAGACCACGGCTGAATGCTACTCATCAAAATCAAAATTTAGAGACCAAGATCAGAATTTTTGGTTGGGCAGAAGGCTGGGCTTGATCAGAACCTAGTTCGGGACTTTGATCGGAAAAGTGGAAAATTAGGGCTTCTGCAAAAGTTGGAATTTTTTAAGTCTGTGACCACGGCTAGAAGCTCCTTAGAAAAATTGATGTTTAGAGATTTGGATCGAACCTTTTGGTTGGGTAGAAGGGTGGGCTTTATCAAACCCTAGTTCAGGATCCTGTCCAGAAGATCTAGAAGTTTCAGAGGCAATTTTGAGGGGTGAAACTTTGCAGTTTTCAAATTCTGAGTATACCAGGTTGATCAGCTCATCAAGGCACATCTTTCTATCATTTCAGAAGTTTGAAATTCAAAGTTTGAATTTTTAGGGTTTCCCTGACAAACCCTAATCTAGCTCCAGGTCCATTTTCTGCAAATCAAGTGGATTGGGTTAATCCTAGAAGAAAATGGATTGGTCACCTGCATAAATGAAGAAGTTCCTATTTCAAAGAGAGATGAGGCTAAGGCCTTACATAAGAAGATTACAAGTAGTCTCGACAAGTATGACTTACAGGTATGTTTCGAATTTTGTTCATGGTTAAGTTTATGATATGTTTGTCTTCATATCATTACGGTTAGTACAATCTTGATTACTTACTAGACTTTTCATATCACCTTAATAAAATTATGAATACATGATAGAAGATATTCATTGATTAAGGTTTTGACACTTATGATTGTACTAATGCATTGTGATGTTGTATGAGGTTTATGTTGTTCGCTAACATGAAAGGTACACCAAGAAAGACAAATCATGTTCTGCTTCAAGAACATATGATCATGGTGACATGAAGACAAAGATTCATCCGTTGTCATGGATCACATAGAAGATCTATTTACGAGGTATGTATAACTTGGTTCTATAATGGTTAACCTATGAGATATGTAGGTAACTAGCACAAGTCATTGAAGAAAACAAGAAGACATTATGCGGATATGTTAGACATAACTAGCTAGAATGCTAATCCAGGTACGTTTTTCCTATATCAAGTTAGAATCCTACCTTGTGTTTGGATCTCTTATATAAGTATACATGGCATGATTGATAATGATTATTTATGAAGTTAGAAATTTAAGTAATCTAGGGTTTATACATATTATGTCTCTTACCTTGATTGATGATATGACTAACCAGAAAAGTCTTTTGGTCAAATATGAATATGCATGAGTAAGAGAAGTCTTCCTTAACACATTGAATGCTAATGCTTATTATCTGTGTTTGAAATGATCATGACTATACATGTTTAAGATTATTTTAGTATTGATATTATACTAATGAATGTATGATTATGTATGAGATCTCGAGGATATCACAATAATGATACTTGTAAGAATGCATAGTGATCGAGGATGGATATAAGTTCAAGGACAGGTAATCCAGGAAGCAAAGATCAAGAGGGAGTACACTCCAATAGTTTCTGCAAGGATGCAGATATTCAGAGGGAGTCGACCACTTCTCACAATCCACATCAAAATGGAGATGCAAAGATTCAGAGGGAGTCCACCCAACAACCAAACAAAATAAGTATTTGAATTATCATTTCTTGCATATTTGATTGTTTAAATCATGTTGTTCAATGATGTATATGCTTATGTTCCTAGACTTAGGTTGAGTATTATGCATATTAGAATAATTGCATTAATGAACAGTATACTACTAATATGCATGTGATAGGTAAGTGGCCTATGGCACTGTACAACATTCCATTACTACTTATCTAGAATGAAACCTCTTTGCTGACATGTTGGGAGTAGTGCAAACTCTTAACAATGTTCTGGTAGAGATTGGAAGGCATCTAGAAAGTTACAGGATATGGATGAATGTTGTATTGAAGCAACGGCTAAAATAATTGCATGACTGTATGGCATATTTCTTTATGTGTAAGAATTTGTTCTGAAAACTATGAGATGTTTCTAATCATGCAATTTAACTTGTTTTGTAAGAAAGATCATATACCTTCACCTACAAAAGAAGGACTACAACATTTGTTCCAGCAACAAAGATATCTATTGAAGATATTGAAGTTCCCAGGATCTGGGATGAAGTAATGGAAGAATGCCATGATCAATCGATCATGAAGAATGATGTTTGGGATGCAGTCCCAAGACTTGAAGGGAAGTCTGCTGTGACTTCCAAATGAATCTATAAGATCAAGTATTCTGCAGATGGTAGCATGGAGAAATACAAAGCGAGGTTTGTAGCTCGTGGCTTCTCCTAGAAAGAGGGATTGAGTATGAAGAGAATTCTACACCTATAGCCAGGCACACTTCCATCAGATCAGTACTTTCTCTGGCTGCAGTGATGAAATGGAAGATACACCAGATGGATGTCAAGACAGCTTTCTTGAATGGTGTAGTCAAAGAAGAAGTGTATATGGAGCAACCACTCGGGTTTGAGACACATGACTAAGAGTCACATGTGTGCAAACTGAAGAAAGCCCTGTATGGTTTGAAATAGGCATCTAGGACCTGATATGGCAGGATAGATGGTTTTCTATCCAGTTTGGGATTTACCAAGAGTAAAGCGGATTCCAACCTTTACTACAAGGTTGAGGAAGGCAATCCAGTGATACTACTTTTGTATGTGGATAACCTGTTTGTTACAGGTGAGGATAGATTGATTGCCAACACGCAGTGGAAGCTTGCTGCCAAGTTCGAGATGAAGGACTTGGGGATGATGCACTATTTTCTAGGCATGGAGGTGTGGCAGAGTTCATATGGAATCTTCCTTGGACAAGGGAAGTATGCAGTGGAGATCCTGAAGAGGTTCAGGATGATGGAATGCAAGGCCATGGCCACACCTATGGCATCGAACCTGAAGCTTCTGTGTGATGCTTCATCTAATCTGGTTGATGTCACAGTGTTTCGTCAGATGATTGGGTCCTTGATGTACTTGATGAACACGAGGATAGATATTTTCTTTGCGGTGAACACATTGAGCCAATTCCTTACGGATCCTAGAGGTGTTCACCTAATTGCTCTAAAGCATATTCTGAGGTACCTGAAGGGTACAGTTGATTATGGGCTTAAGTATGATGCGAATCAAAAGTTTAACCTATAGTGTTATGTTGATTCAGATTGGGCAGGCAGTGCTGCAGATAGGAAGAGCACTTCTGGGTGCTTCTTCAGTATGGGATCAGGTGTGATCTCTTGGTTTAGCAGGAAGCAGTCCTGCGTAGCCCTGAGTACAGCTGAAGTAGAGTATATTGCAGCTTGTTTAGCTAGTTGTGAGGCAGTATGGCTTCGGAAGCTACTGTTTGAGTTATTTGATCTCCCGCTGGAGGCTACTGGTATCTTTTGTGACAACCAGAGTTGTGTGAAGTTGTCTGAGAATCCGGTGTTCCACGATAGGTCGAAACACATTGAGATCAAATATCACTATATCTGGGATATGGTGCAGAGAGGATCAATGAAGCTCCTGTATGTTGCGACATATGAGCAGGTTGCAGATGTGCTGACGAAGCCACTAGCCATAGTGAAGTTCGAGTACTGCAGAGAGAGGCTTAGTGTTCTTCAGATTGATGACACTTTGAGGAAGAAGTGATGGACACATTTGCAGAAGCCATTCCAAGCATGGTGAGAGGAGGATCCTTCCCATGGTTGTGGATGTAAGTGCTGGATGATGAGCATTAGGACAATGCTCCAGTTACTGCTCTGTATATGCATCATGTTGGATGCTGGATATGATCAGTTGGATCATTTATATATCTGTGTACGCATCATGTTGGATGTTGGATATGATCAGTTGGATCATGGGTATGTATCTGTAGATGTATCAGGTGGATACATTGTATGATCAAGTAGATCATGTATGATGATATGTATCAGGAAGATACTATGTATGCATCAGGTGGATGCATTGTATGATCAGGATGATCATGGATGACGAGCTTTAGGATGTTGCTCCTAGATATGCATCAAGACGATGCAGTGATGAGTATCAGGACGATACTCTAGATTATATGCATCAGGATGATGCTATGATGATGATCAGGATGATCATATGTATCAGGTGGATACATTACATAATCAATTGGATTATGTGTGATGAGTTCCAAAGACACAGATGCACATGAGATTTTCGGACATGGTTGTAGATGTGTTCTCCCATGGTCGCGATGTAATTGCTGGGATTTTCCGACATGGTGGCAGATGTGTTCTCCCATGGTCGTGATGTAATTGCTAGTTCCATTTGAGCATGGTTGTAGATGTGTTCTCCCATGGCTGCGATATAAGTGTTGGGTCCATTCGAGCATGGTTGTAGATGTGTTCTCCCATGGCTACGATATAAGTGCTGGGGCCATTTGAGCATGGTTGTAGATGTGTTCTCCCATGGCTGCAATATAAGTGTTGTGCCACTCCGACATGGTGGTAGGTTGGTCCTCCCATGGTCGTTGATGTAAGTGCTGTGATCCTTTCACGGATGGTGGTAGGTTGGTCCTCCCATGCCGGTGAGTGTAAGTGTTGTGTGTGTGCATCTAGGTTGTGCTTAATGCTACTCTGTGGCCATGGACAGGTTGTGTAGTAGCATGTAAAAGGTCCTGGGAGATCCGATAGGTTGAGCTGTGTGCTCGTAATCAGTCCTGGGATGCTCTTTCGAGGTTTTGTGACGCACGTAATAAGTCCTGAGGATTCCATAGTATGGCCAGTGATGATGAAGACTTACAGGTGGTGGTCCTACATCCAGTATGAAAAAGGACTGGCTCTATAGAACTTCCTATGACGAGTAGATTTAGAGATTGATTGAGATAGCAACAACAGTGACGATGACGATGACTCGATGATGATTATCTAGTGACGATGATCCAGAGAAGAAGACTTGTGCTAGAAGACCTGTGTCGAGAAATACCTTCCTAGTTAAGAGGGAGTGTTGATGTATATGTAACTTTGGAATGTATTTCATATATGTATATTGTACTCCTATAGAGATGGTATTATTCCTCTATACGGAAGTGCTTGTATTCCCATAGAGATGTTATTATTCCTCTATACGGAAGTGTCGTCATTTATATTGTAAGTGTCGTAACTTATACTTGATGGGTTATTAGAGCACCTTGATGGTGTCGGCCCTGTATAAGTCATGTGGGTCAAAGGGTAATTAGACCACCCTAGTGGGGTTGGCCATGTGGGTCAAAGGGTTATTAGACCACCCTATTGGGTGTCGGCCTAGTCAGCATTGTGTTATGTGGTTAAGTTGAGGTTGACCTAGTAAAGGTTATTAGGCAAGTCAAGTCAAGTATAAATAGAGTGCGGGAGGCACTCTATTTCATCATTCTATTCTGTCACACACTTTGTGGAGAGTGGCGCACTTGTGGAGGAGGAGAAGCTGCTGCTATGAGATGTCTATCTCTTATGCTTGTGTTGTATCATTGCTCTATCTATCTCTGAGGAAGTTATTGGGGTTTTTCACCTTTATGGATTTTCCCAAGTAAACTCTGTGTCTCTTGTGTACTTGCATTATTGTGTCCATGATTGATATGTTGTAGATATGCTGTACATATTGTTCTCTCAGTTAAGATCCTAGATTAGATTGAAGTAAATTCTGAAAAACTAACATCTAGGTTCCTCAAAACCTATGACCGGGAACAATGTAACTTCTTTTGGCCGGGACTAAAAATGAAAATTCACCAGATGGTGGTTGAGTGTGATACTTTCCAGGTCAACAAGGGTGAAACGACACTCCTTTCGGGACTGCTCAAACCCTTTCCCTTCCCTACACAGATGTGGACAACTATTTCTATGGATTTCCTAGAAGCACTCTAGTGGTACAATACCACATCTAAAGGACACCATATGAAGCAGTTTATGGACAGGCACTGCCAGTTCTTCTTCCATACATGCTCAACAGCTCCCCAGTTCAGGAAATTGACTCGGTTCTTTGAAACCACGATCATATTCTTCTCATTCTGCAGGACAATCTTCACATGGCAAGAATTCGACTGAAACAACAAGCCGATCAACACCGTTCTGAGCGCACTTTTCATGCAACTGATATGGTCCTTCTTCGTCTACACCCTTCCAAACAATCCTCCCTTAAACGCAAAAGGCGTCAGTGGGCCGGAATGAAACCCAAGGATGCTACAGGGGAACCACTACTTCAGATTCTGCATCAATTTCCACATCTAAAGCTTTGAGGACAAAGCTTTTTCTAAGGGAGAGGGGCTATTAGGAACCCATGTCAACCCTTCTATTTAATTTGTTAGTATATTGTTGTTGGATGCATATGCTTTGTAATTCGTCCCGTAGTATTTGTTGATCCATAGTTTGTATTATTGTTGTTAGATGCATATGCTTTGTAAGTCGTCCCGTAGTAATTGTTGATCCATATTTTGTATTGGCCCATGGTTTGTATTGACACATGGTATTGGCGCCTAGAATTAGTATATAAGTTTGTGTTGAGACCAATGAAGGTACTATGAAATTATTTGTATTGAGCGTTCTCAAAGGAGGTTTCCCCCTCGAAGTGGCCTGTGATCAATATAAAAGTGATTCTGAGTTCTGTTGTTTCTGCTATTTCGTGTGTTTTAATTAATTAATATTGCAGGTTCTTCACATAAGATCAAAATCTGTGACTATTAGGAGGAGGTATCGGTTGATGGTCATAGACATTGGTTGGAGTGTAGGTAGATGGAAGGGCTAATTAATATTTAGGATCTTAGGGATTTAAGACCATGCTTCGAGAAAGAGTCATCCACGTCAAAGAGGGGCCTGACAAGCTGTGCTGGGGTTATAACCTAAATGGAGCTATCAGCATAAAGGAAGCCTACAACATCAAAATTAACAACGATGCTGCAGGTGATAGCATCTGGAAGAAGGTTTGGGGGATGAAACCCTGGCCCAAAATAGCGGTTTTCTGTTGGTTGGTTGCTTGGGGAAGAATATTAACCAGTGAAAATATAAGGAAAAGAGGGATTCTTGGCCCCTCTTGGTGTCGCTTATGTTGCCTCTCTAAGGAAACCTATTGGAATTTACAAGATAGTTGCACCTTCTCTTCCACTCTATGGGATTGGGGAGCTATGATCTTTCGTAGAAGTGACTGGGTTCATGATCACCTGGCTCAGACCATTAAAGACGGGAATCCCAAAGCCTTCTCAAACCCAATCATTTCAACCCTATGGCTAATGTTTCCTAGGATAGTTATATGGAATATTTGGAAGGAACGAAATCACCGTATCTTCAGGGACAAAAATCATGACTTCGAGGATATATGGAAAAATCTTGTCACTAATATGAAAGAAACTATCCAAAGCATTACTTGGGGGGACAAGGACCGTGATATTTCGAAGGGTGATCTCTGCATTGCCTCGGGTTCGGGGTTATGTAGTTCTAATTTGAAGGGCTTGCCCATAAAACCAAAGACATGCCATCCTTTCAGTCCGAATTTCTAGTTCCCTCCACCGGCACAGGTCTTTAAAATTAATTTTGACGGGGCTTCTCGGGGCAACCCGGGAATGGCAGGTTTTGGTGGAGTTTGCAAGGATGAAGCTGGCAGTATCCTAAAAGTTTTTTTCAGTCACCTTGGTGTGGACTCCAACAAATCAACTGAGCTGGAAGGTCTCATTCAGGGCATCCACCTGGTGGTTAACGAAGGTTGGTTTCCGGCTATTTTGGAGGGGGACTCCCACATTATAATTCACATGGAAAAAAAGTTGGCCAATGGACAATTCCCCACCAAAATATCCACCAGTTGGAATCTGCTACACAGATTAGATCATCTAAAATCCCTGTTGTTGAATCATAGTGACATCAAATTTAGCCATGTTCGTTGGGATGCCAATAAGGTGACAGACCTTTTGGAAAACCAAGGTATTAATACTGGTAGGGCCCTCTCGGTGGGTATCCTGGAAGACTACTGGCGAGACACCTGGATCGATAATTGCCACCACTTGGCTAGCTCCGATCTCGAAAAATTTCGTTAGCAGGAAGATGGAGCCTCTCCACCTCGTGAAAATGACAGGGGCATTTGGGGAGGTGTAATGGCGAGTCCCATCATCATGGGTTGCCACGCGAGGAACGAATTCCACCATCTGTTTAAATACCGAAATTAGTACTAGCATGTACATTTCCTGGCAAGATTCGAGTGAAAGTAATGCTCTGTATATCTTTCCTTATCTATCCATTAGTGTTTGTTTAATGATCTTTTATGGCGGAGATAGTTTCAAGATTGATAATCGGTACGAGATGAGGAATGACCGACGTTTTGTTGATGGGATTCTCATGATGCCTCTGGTTATTTATAGCCACACTGAGGTGTGTTGGAATGATATATTTTTGCTTTGTATCATTCCCATTCCTCCCTCTGTGAGTGGTAAGGTTTTCTGGGGGAGTGTGGGTGATAGATTCTCTTTAGGTTGTCTGCTTGACTCTATTTGGTTTAGGGAGATGGCCCCAAAGCGCAGTGTCGGTTCTGAGCCCAATTTGGAGTCTGGTTCTGATAAGATGAAGGGTACTGCTAAGATTTCTATTGAAAGGGGGAATACTCAAGCTTGGGTTACCAGGGTGCATTCTAGAGCCCAGGAGGATGCTCTATTTTTTCGTCAGCATATTCCATCCCTAGTCCAGGAAGAGATTGATTAGATTGAGCAACAGTTGTGGGATACTGCACGGGCCATTCCCGTCGATAATCTCCGCCATGAGGTGGAGGATTGGGTGGTCGACCCGGGGAACTACTTCTGGCTGAGCTTCTGAGTACGATTGTATGTTGATGGTTTACTGTGTCGTCAAGAATCTCCTAGCGCATGTCACTATGACTAATTATCTCAAACACCAAGGTGATGAAGAGCCAGTCCAGGACTAGAAGGCGCACCACGTCGATGCTCGTTTGATGCACCTTAAAATATATGCAATTGCTAAGAAGATTAGCTTGACTTTTGTCTATCCTGGTATGGAGGATGCTGAGTTGGTTGGACTGAGCACTCATTGCAAGCATGCTTCGGCTTAGAATGCGCAGGCGGACAGGGCAAATGGGTTGACTAGGAAAGGTAAACAGAAGCTGGATGAGGACGAGGGAAATGCTGCTCCTCCCTGATTTCATTCTGCTGGTCCCGGCCGCTTTGATGGATGTTAATTATTCTCTCTCTCCTGTTCGGTATTATACCTGGTCTTGGGTTTATTTTGGGCAATATGTATCTAGGTGTGGGGTTTGGGTCTAGGGCCGGTTCTGTTTATGGCTCCTTGTTTTTGTTATGCCAAGGGCATCTTGCTAAGAATGACAGTGTTTTGTAAGCCGAGAGTTGCGCTGTAAGCGCTTTTTGTAATCTAATCCAGTAGTAATATAGTCCTTTTTTATTTACAAAAAAAAAACAGAACTTTCTATCAATAATTCGATGATTCTTAGAATGATGATTTGTGGAGTACTTAGAACTCTTTCCTAGGACACACACAAATTGTTATGCCTTGGTTATATCATGTTCAAGAACCTCTCGAGTTACATAGTTGAAATTATTATGTTCTACATGTTTTATGTTTCAATTAATTCAACTTTAATATTATTTTATTTACATTTAAAATATTATTATTTTTTATATTCTATAAGATAGTGACTAAGCTTCATACAACTCTTGTTATTTTAATAATATAATCATCTCCATAAAAGAGGTAGAGAGAGGCATCATACCAATGGAAAAGGGTAAAAAATATTATTATTATTTTATATACGTTGATTTTTCTTAACAAAAGCCAAAAAGATGATGAAGCATGTGAATCTAAACTTTCTTTTTGTTCTTAATTTAATGTCTCGTAAAAATTTTCCTTGATCATTTTGTGATCCCCAAAGGAAGAGAAATTAGCACCTTTTAACTATCACCAAGACCATGGGAACTCATAAAACATGCTTCTAGTTTGATAGGACATTCATATATTATACATATTGCTCGTTTTCTTGTAATTATACAGCCTTTTCCCAAGCAAGTATATTAAGGTATTATCATGATTATTTCTACTTAAATTCTTTTGATTTTAATGGTTTAGATAAGAAATTGAAAATTAATGTGCTAATGATATTATGAGCTTAGTTCCTGTTGTACAGTTGAGTTCCTGCCACTTGGATCAGATCTGGTTACACATCGCAGTTTCAGTTACACCATGATTGGTTCTCATACATCCAGTTGTTTTGATGGAATTCGAGGATATAGGCAATGAAGAAAAAGGACCCAAGATGGTTGTGAACCTACATATCCATCCTCAACTACTCCCGAATAAACATGAATAGTCATTCAAAGATGGGGTGCAAGATGCTTCATAACTGCCAGATGTTAATGCTTGCCTCATATCTAGAACGAGTGCCTTGTCCTCATGCACTTCCTGTCAGGAGGACAAGGCATCAAAATCCTCATTATGGTTGATTGATCCCTCTCTATGTCACTGGTCATTATACATAACAGTTTTTGAAAATTGTTTCTAAAAAGGGGGATTTATGTTTATTATGTAATAAATCTTCAAACTTTAAGAACCAGTCTTGCGCTTTGCAAAAAGGAAGGAAGGGGGGATGATAGAAAACATCAAGTTGATAGATAGTTTCATTTCTGTCGATAGATAGTGTTTCTTTTATTTATGTGAACAAAGATAAACCAGAAGCGACTACGCATCATTATATATACATATTTTCATAATTCAGTTTTTCCTGGTCTTCATGTGATGAATTGATTAGCTTGTCATTGTTGAAGACAAGAAGGGTCCCTTGTCTCGACATATGATTTTGATTCTGCAATTCGAGGTTTTGAAACATTTTGATTATTACTTACAGTTTCAAATTATGTTGCATTTTTACAATTCAATAGTTTTGAGTAAGGAGTGTTCTGGAAAATTTCAGTTAAGACAGAGTGGATTGATTTAAGATTTTCTTTAAATACTTTGTAATGGATAATATGAGATGCATAAATTGCATATTTAGTTTCAATCATTCTACAATATTTTAGCCTATTTGAGGAATGGTGTGGTAAAATGATATATTAGTATATATTTGCAGTTAAGAGCAAAACAAACCAATTGGTAGAAATGAATAGTGGAGATTAGCAGAGTTACAGTAGTTTCAATTTAAATTAATGTTATTTCATTAAACTAAAGATGGGTTTTAAAGATTGAAAGAAATATCACTTTGCTTGATTATTTTTGGATTCATTTCCAAAGCATCTTAATAAGGAGTAAGAGAAGGAAATCAAGTTTTGAAAGGAGTTAAGAAATAATTTCAATGCATCATCTTTCACATCTACAGTTCTGATTATTAAGATTGCAGAGAACATTGATGGACATAGGAATCTTGAAGTATTAGTTAATGTCCAATATGTGATGAGAGTTTCTGTATTAGGCTATTGAAGATCAAATTCAACTTATCTTTTGTGCATAAGTAAGGCAACAAGATTTGTCTTCTTTAAGAGTGTGGTTAAATAGGATTTTTCTGCCATTTAAAGTTGAAGCAGTGATTACAGTTTTGAATTACTCTTAGCTATTTGAAGTAAATTTGGATAGAGTAGATTGAGTGCGAAGCCAATCCTACACATATGGTGTTGGTTCCTCGACGGTTACCTTCTCGGGTTGAAAATTAAGTGTTGACATATATATGGTATATATTTAGATTAACAGGAACCAAGTTTGACTATGATGATTTAAACGTGTTTGAAGGGTGAAATTTTTTGTATCCCATTTATTACAGTCTACTCTAATGTCATGAGAAGTATGGTTTGATTTCAACATCATTTTTTTTTCTTTTAATGGTCTCCCATAGTGATGCCTAATGTGACTCTCCTAGTGACATGTAACTTGGCTGAGCTTGACTTGACATTAGTGTATGAGTTTGATGGATGGAAATGGATGAATTACATTGGTTATGGTATCCTCTTGGTATCCTTATAGATTTACATCGCATTTCATGTCTCATGGCGTCCACATGTAACAGATGGAGAGGTCGATTCAAATGCAGGCCGATGAGACCATGCATTATCTTGGAAGTTGACTTTCTCTTGGCAATTGAATTGATTTTAATTGACAAATTTAATTGGTTGGATTTGATTCAGTTGCATCCCATCAGACTTGGACTCTGAATCTAGTGCATCTCATAATTACACCATTTTTCCCCATTATATTACATACCAAACATTTATCTTTCATCTCTGTGAAAACATGGCTCTAGATTGCAAGGAGAATAGGGAGGCAGTGAAGTGGAAACTTCGAGGAAAGACAAATTGCAAATACAAATCTATCTTCACGAAGCCACGCTACCCTATTGAAGCAAAGAAAGAAGTACCTAATAAAATCCGCCAGGGAAACTTAACTCAAACACGCATAATACCTATAGAAATGGCCACATACCATCATCAATTAAAAAATCATTAGAATTACATTTTTTATTGTCACTAAAAGTCACCAAAAAATGTATTAGTGGGGGGCATTAAAGGATCGTCACTAGAAGTGTCACCAAAGAGAGAATTTGTAACGTGTCCTTAACAACCCTCACCAAAAGTGTCATTGAAAAGGGATTTAGTGACAAACCTTATAGGAATGTCTCCAAAGACGATTATAATGATGGTTCTTTAAGATCCATCATCATATGTGAAATTGGTGATGGCCCTTTAAGGTCCATCACAACCATGACACTTTATATGCTCCCTCTATATCAACTAACCATAGTGGGGCCGACAAACCTTTTGGTGTTTCATCTTCTGGTGTTAGGGTTTTGATGTGTAGCGTTTTCTCATTGATGCTTTCTAATAAAAACTGTTTTGGACTCATTGTAAATTAGCTAGTTATGGATGAGCATAGCCACCACATCTCTTCTCACATATAAGCTACCACCATTCAAGATATTTTGTATTATGGATTTTATAGTTCATTTTATTTCATTAAGTTATAGATTTTGCAATTGTTGTATCACTATGTTATTTGTAATATATCTCTATCTACTCTACTCTATATGTATTCTTTCATTTCGTTCCCACATAAACATGAATCATCTTCCCCCCCCCAAGTAGAATATGGGTATCATTATGATGTTTTGCATGTTAGAGATGGATTTTAAGACACTGGACATGGTCGTGGGAGGAAAATAAGCCAGTGTTGTGTGCATTAGGCATGGATCTTGAGGCATTTACAACCATGTTTGGAAGAGAATTCTAAGAAATTAGACCTTAAATGAATATTATTGGCCTAATGGGCCATCATGAATGCCTAGAACCACAACATGAGCCCTTTAAAGGTGATATTTGGCATATGAGTCGATAAAAAAAACATTATGAGTTTTTTCATAGTAGGGATGAGTTTCAATTCCTTACATTGATTGGGGGAGGAATATAAGTGACTTAATATCTAAATGAATCTTATAGGTCATATGGGACATGAAAGAGTCCTTGAAACACCACCAAATCCCATTATAAATGGCATTTATCTTTGAGTGGGACATGGGTACTACTAGGAGTTTTGTACATAAGGGATGGGTCTTAGTCTTTGGCCCAAAATGAAGATTCTAAGGCCCTGTTCCATGAACTAGGGTGTAAACAACCACACATACTCATATCTTTGGCCTCTTGGTCAAATATGGGTGTTATGGAGAGATTTAGAATACCAAGCATGGGTCTTGAGACATTGACCATTGAAGATGGATAAAAACATGGGAAGTAGGATCTAAATTAGTCTTATATATGGGCTCATAATCCATCAATGAAACATTCAACAAACAAAAAAACCCTCTATACAGAATATTTTCCCATCGAATGAGATATGTGTGTCATTATATGGGTCTCAATCCTTTGGCCCAAAAAGAATATTCTAGGGCCTCAATCCATGAAATTCATCTTAAACAACAGCATATGTTCAGATATTTGGACATCGAACAAACTATGTTAAGCCCTAAGTGACTAAATCGATTTCCACATCGAACAAACTATATTGTCAATCATCCTAGCTTTAGATTCCCCCATAGTTTTTATTCATGCATGACTTGATAATTACACAAATAGGTGTTTATATCTTAGAATCTGGGGTGGACTACCATCTATGTTTTTTTTAGATTGCATGATGATGAGATAGGTGTACTCTCTAGATTGATTTTATGGGAGTCCTTCAAAATTTTAAATTAACAATTATAAAGAAATTATATATATATAATAACTTATAGTTGATGCATGGATAACTAGTAGCAAATTAATGGCTAGATAAAGGGCTTCCTGGAAAACAAGTAACAAATAACTTATTACTTATTTGTGATGCTTAACTTGTAGCCTATTTGTGTTCACCAACCACAAGTTAAGTGGCTGTGCTAGTCACAGTCAATCAATCAATGTACCTAAATACAATATAATATTTTTTAATTTTTTATTTCATTTACCAATCAATCTATTTACCCTCTTTTCAGAATTGCTTGCTTGGTTAACCAACTAATTATTTATTATTTAATTTTTTAATTCAATTACCTTACAATCTCTTTACCAGCTTTCAACTCTTAACTAATGATTTAATATTTATTTTTTTATTTCAATTACCTTGCAATCTATTTATCCGCTACATCTAAATTTAAGAAGTAGCTAGAAATTTGAACTAACCCTTTCCAACGTGCTTGCATGGTTAAAGAACATACTCACGAACTCAACTAAACTTAAGAACTAAGCCTTCCCAACATACTTGCATGCTTTCGAACTAAGGCTAATTTCGAACTCAACGAACTGAGCCTTCCAGACATGCTCGCATGCTAAATAGGGTAAACTAAGCCTTTCGAACTCAACGAACTAAGCCATTGGATTCTTTCGGACATGATTGCATGATAACTAGGGCAAAATTTAATGAACTGGGGTGAAATTTGAGCTCAGAACTCAGCCTTTGAAACTCAACGAACTGAGCCTTTCGAACTAAGTGAAATTTGAGCTCAGAATCAAGTAGTTCGAACTAAGCGAAATTTGAGCTCAGAACTGAGCCTTTGAAACTCAACGAACCGAGCCTTTTGAACTAGGGACGGATGTTAGGATCTTGAATATGCTCAAGTGATGAAAAAAAGGCCCACATGAACTAAATGAAGCCTTTGAGGCTCATGGGATAAAAGGGGTCTTGAAACACTATGCACACCTTTTAGAGGGTATCTTTAGCCTCTAAGTGGGATACCTATAGAAAACGGGTTTTTTTGTTCAATAGAGATATTTCTTGGGGCATTTCCCATGGTCATATCTATATATAATGGTGAAATTACACATATGAGTGGAGAATATAAAAAAGGAGCGTTTTTCATTTAATTCAACATGAACAAGATGGTAACAGCCTTGAGTATACTCCTTTTCCTATAGAAGATGGTTGAGCATGATTTTGAGCATTCAGTAAGGTTCTAAGGCACTAAAACACCCCCTTTTGGTTACCAACCCATTTCCCTTGAACCTCATCCATCATAGTGGCTCCTCCATTGTTGATTATATTATGGATGTGCCACAAAGTGTTGTTGTTGTATTTTCATTCAAACTAGTGTTGCCGAGAACCCCCACCATGTCTGTTGAGAGATATTTGCCTCACCATGATTCTTAGATCCTTTGATGCTCGCACTAAGACTCAAATATCAACCGCGATCAAGCCTAGAATTTCCTGCTGAGAGCCTTGTCTTCAAGAATCCCACCTCTTGACATTGCCCAAGGTAACTATCATCCACACGAAGATGGGACTCCTCAAAAAACTGATTCCTCATCTTCCTAGCTCTAAATAATAACCCACTTCCTATTATCGCTAGGAAAAATGGAAATCTAATGATTTAGAAGGATTAATTTATAGCTAGCTCAAACATCCAAATATTTAGTCCCCATAGCCTTGAATGCGTTACACCTCCCATCAAACTAGACAATGATTGCTAAATGCTACAATCACCGACCATGCTCTATATTATATACTAAACTAGCTGAGGCAAAATTCAAAAAATGGTATATTTTGTAGTTTAACCTTTAAAATAATGTTGTATTGAATTTTGTAATTTTCTTAAGAGTTTAGTTTGCAATAGTCATCTTTATAACTTATATGATTATTATGGTGGATTGTTCTAATTTGCATTCTAACTCAATATATAAACCTATCATATCCATATACAAATAAATTCTAAAGCATCAAACCTTGATACTTTTATTAATACTAACCCGAGAAATAAAAACAAAATTACAATTATAACATCAAAGTTTGATCAAACAAACAACTTACGGAAATGAACGAGAAATAAGAAATGCACGGAAATACAAGGTTCGAATCTCAAGAAGTGCATGGAAATAAGAAATGCATGGAAATGAAGACGTTTTGGTTCCATGGAAAGTGATAAGATATTAATATCTATTGATTGACTTCTGAATAATCTTCTTACAACGTTTGTATGAGTGCTAATTACTTGAGCAGAAAGATATTAACTCAAGAAAACATGGACTGATTTGAGTGGAACATTGTCGGCCCTCAGCGTGGCGTAGCTGATGGGCAAAACATGCCTCTTGCTTTTGGAGCCCTGGCCTGTTGCTCTCAGAATCCTGTTGCTTCGAATCCGACGAAACCCCAATAAAAAGCGCGAATAAAAAAGACAGCCGAAAACAAAAAGAAGAATATTGCCTTCGCCATCTCAAAGCAAAACTAGATCTCAGGGGATTTGAACCGGCGACCACAGATTGAGAAAAACCTACCGGTTTACTGAAATACAAAGCCAGAATCTATTCTTTTCAATCCTACCCATTCCAATGAGAGACACAACTGCTATGTTACAACAAACAATTACAAGGATGATCTGTAAAACACAACTGCTTATTGCCATGATGATCTGTAAAACATAACTCTCATAGAACTCCATTACCAATAGGTTTTATGACATTTCAAAGTCGTTGGGAATTTTAAAAGTCACGCTGCAGTTAGACGCCTCAAAACACCACAAACTAGCACTCTTCTTGGAATACTACCTTCTTCAATGTGATTAAAGGACAAAGTCATAATAAAACAGATCCACCGGCAAGTCTCGGGAAGACCACTCATTCTTTATATATAAGAGAGTATGAATTGCCTCAGTGGCGATCATGAAATTGGTATGGCAGATCAGAGTATAATGACTTGGCTCGCTCCATGCTGGTCATGAAAATGGTATGGCAAGCCACACCAAACTGGCCGCCTAGCAGAGGGCCTGGCTCTGTAAATTGCAGATATATTTTTACTATTCCTGGCTCCTGACATTTCTAGCGGTACTGCAGGAGTACAAGCTAAGCATTCCTCATTTCTTTGTATTTGGTAGTCTTTTTGCACCTCATCGAGCATCATTATGCAAGTTTCGATCCATCAATAAATTCATTGAGGTGTTTTTTACTAGAAGAATCGGTAACTGAGTCATTCCCATTTTCGCCACATGAAGTAGTGGTATAGACAAATTTAGAAATTTGAAATGTGATTTTTTATTTACAACTTTTTATATCATTTCCATTTACAAATTATTCTGCCTCAGAGGCGAACTCATGTCACGGAGATTTGTTATGGTAAAGTTTCCGGGGTTCTTATTTGTTTTTTCTATTTAAAATTTCTGATATACATTAATTATTTTTTATTAAAGGGATTTGCTCATATTCGATCCTCCTTTCGAGAGATCTGCAATAGTGAATGAATAGGTGCATTAATTTTTTTTTTTTAAAGGGATTTGCTCATATTCGATCCTCCTTTCGAGAGATCTGCGATAGTGAATGAATAGGTGTATTAGGGATGCTTTTTTGTGCCTGTAGTTGCTGATGATATTGATAACCAATACCAGCTGGGGGTGATGGGAACACATTTATCTTTTCTTTTCTATTTAAAGTAAGGGACTTACGTATATAAATGGTATTTACAGCGAATAAAGAAGCCAAATTTCTTTTCTATTTTTTCTATTATCTATTTTAGGTGAGACGTTTGTTTATAAATGGTATTTACAGCGAATAAAGAAACGAAATTTATTTTTCTAGTTCTTAAAGTAACAGAGGATATATAGAAAAGTTATTTACAGGGAATAATGAGTGTTAAAGAAACCAAATAAATTAACGTTTGCGTAGCGGGAACATCTTGGCGTTGAGGATAAACCAACTAAGAAAGATGTTTTGAAATAAAAATAATAATAAAAATACTTCTGGTAGTAAATTCATGCGTTTGACATGGAACACGAAGCTATGTAGTGGTCACGAAAATAGGGCCTTTCCGAACACATGATGTGACCATCATTGCTTCTGCCACCGTTACCTTCAACATATACAAGTTCCACTATAACCTTACATTGTGTAAAAGCTAAATTGCTTTTCCATGATCCCCCTCTCCCTCTCGTGGAACCCCCACTCTCCCTCTCTCTCTCTCTCTCTCTCCAACCCCATGCCTTTTTATAATCCTCTTCACTTTTTCTAAGCCAAATCTTAACTCTCTCTCTCACTGAACCCCCTCCCTCTCTCTAATCGAATATCCCCTCTCTCTCTCCTCCTTTCCCTAACCCTACCCTCCATCTCTATTACTCTACCTCCCCCCTCTCTCTCTCAACCCCATCTCTCCCTATATCATAAATCCTAACCTCCCATCTTCCTATACCCTCTTTGTTACTCACATCCTTTATATATCTCTCTAATCCCCTTCTCTCTCTTCCTCTCTCCCCTCTTCCCCTTCTCTCTATCTCTCTCCTTATCCACTCATCCCTAACCCTACCTTCATGATTGCTTGCTTGGTTAACCAACTAATTATTTATTATTTCAATTACCTTACAATCTATTTATCAACTTTCAACTCCTAACTAATTATTTAATATTTCATTTTTTATTTCAATTACCTTGCAATCTATTTATCCACTACGTCTAAATTTAAGAACTAGCCAAAAATTTGAACTACGCATTTCCAACGTGCTTGCATAAGTAGCCAGAAATTTGAACTAAGCCTTTCCAACGTGCTTGCATGGTTAAAGAACATACTCGACGAACTCAACTGAACTTACGAACTAAGCCTTCCCAACATACTTGCATGCTTTCGAACTAAAGCTAATTTCGAACTCAACGAACTGAGCGACATGCTTGCATGCTAACTAGGGCGAACTAAACTAAGCCTTTCGAACTCAACGAACTAAGCCTTTGGATTCTTTCGGACATGATTGCATTGCATGATAACTAGGGCAAAATTTGAGCTCAGAACTCAGCCTTTGAAACTCAACGAACCCAGCCTTTCGAACTAAGCTAAATTTGAACTCAGAACCGAGCCTTTCGAACTAAGCGAAATTTGAGCTCAGAACTAAGCCTTTGAAACTCAACGAACCGAGCCTTTCGAACTAAGCGTTCCCACTTCCCAACATGCTTGCATGGTTAAAGGACATACTCAACGGAACTTAGTCAACTGAACTTGTGAACTAAGACCTTTCGGACATGCTAACTAGCGTTACCAACGAACTCAACTGAATGGCGAAATTTCGGACATGCTTGCATGCCAAGCATGGCGAAATTTTAACTAACTGGGCGAAATTTGAAAAGTACGGGGGATTTTGAAAAAATAAGTGGAGCGCAACTCAGAAATAAGACTTTAAAAGGTTAGTGAGGAACTAGAATTCTCTCACACTCTTTGTATTGTTGGTCCATGCCATTTCTTTTCTATATGCGTTAAGAAGCTTTGTTGCATCTAATTCCAGTTCAGGTTACAGCATTTGACCACCATGAATGCTCAGTCATCGAGGTAAAGATTTCAAATCTAACTCTCAGTACTTATTATTATTTAGTTTCATTACGTTGCTTCAAACAACCTGTACATTTAATAAAATTAATTGTTTTACAGGGAGTCCACCGAGTACCAATCTGCCCCAAATCATACAGCAGAGAGGCTAGGCTCTTTCGAGCTGTCAGTAGTTTCGGGTGGCAACGATTAGAGCTGCTATGCCTCCACGGAGATTACTATTGAGGATTATGATGATCGTAGAGAAGATTGCTATTTGTCTGATGATCTTAGAGAAGATAATTACTATTTGTCTAATATGCCATTGCCTCCAACCGGAGTTTCTCAGGTGCTCAACCCCACTGGTATGGTGGATTATCATTGCCTCCTACCGGAGTTTCTCACGGTGCTCAACCCCACTGGTATGGTGGATCCTTGCTTCCTAGCAGTGTTTTACAGCATGAACAACCGTCGCAGAACAACACAACCATCATTCAAACCTCGCAGAACAGTGGAGCCATCCTCTAAAACACAGGTATCTTTGAAACCCTTGGATTCATGAATGGCATAATGCTTTAAAATATTGTATTTGATATTATTAAACGTGTCCACAACAAACATGAATGCTTCAGGATCTTATTTAAAACCAAATGTCCGGATACCCAATAATGTCCAAGGTTTTCCAACTTATGCAAAAACCATGAACATGTCATATGTCTCTAGGGTCACACGGAGTTTGACGGAGTTTGATATGTTGGTGATGAGAGGCTATGAAAGGAACCAAGAACCTCAATCTCTTGATCATCAGTCTTAACATCTTTTATGAGATTCGAATGTATTTATCACTGTCACAGAGGATTGATTTAACTCTCTCAAATAAGAATAAAATGTTTACACAAAAAAAATTGATTTTAAAATGAATCATATACTTTTTGCATAGTTGTTTTATTATTATTATTATTTTTAATCAATTATTGTCTAATTTATATTAACATTTTTATATTATATATTTTTTATAAATTTAAAAAATTAATAAATAATTAAATTAAAAATATAATTAATGTGGAAAAGCCACATTACAAAGATTATTCACTAAACTTACAATAAAAATATTTATAACTAATAAAACCCATAACTGAAATTAAAGTGATTTAAAATAAAAATATAAAAAATATCACTTCCATTTTATAATACATTGAGGTTGGTTTTAATCATTAATAATAATAATTAAAATTAAAGTGATTTATACTAAAAATATCAAAAATACCAATTACCAATTACTCCATTTTATAATACATTGCTTAGATTTTATTTATTAATAATAATATATGTTTATAATTTACATTGTTTTTAGTTTTAATAATTAATAATAATATATGTTTTCTCTAAAAAGTTATAGCTAAATTTAAGTCTTGATTTCTATATACATTTATAGACTATCGACTTTAACAATTACCTTATGAGAGATCAACTATCTCGAATTTATTTTTATAAATGCATGCTTTGTGAGTTTCTTTGTTTATTAACTTTAGAACAACGAATTACAGGACATAAACAGTAAGTATTTGCATATGAAGGAGGAAAATGAAAATATAAATCAAAAGGAAAACTGAAACTTACATTCACTTCAACACTTAAGCTTTTTTCAATAAAAAAATATAGAAGCTTGTTACTTAAAAGGTGACTTGATCCTACATTGCTTGTAGTTTTTTCTGGTTTCTTGTCATGGAACCCTACATGCAGAGCGGGATGTTGCACTAAGGTATGGCTTGCCCCATTAAACAAACTCAATTGATCAAAGCAATTAATGGGTACCCGCACGAAGCTGGTACCCAAAATAACCACAACAATAGCGCGTGAGTGGAAAAAACAAAACGACAGCACACGCCTCCAAAGGCGCGCACGCGTCGCTGCTTCGGCAATGCCGAGCGTCCACGTAGACAAAAGGGGCGCACACGCACCTTTGACGCGTACGCACAAAATGACGCGCACACGTCAATGGCATGTGCGCGCCTCTGTTTTTTTATAAAAAAAAACAGAGCTCACGGGTTTGTCATTTTTGACAGACCCGTGAGCTCACTCTCCAACCCGCAAGTGCACTGTGCAACCCCACGAACGCGGCTTTGAGCAACCAAATCCTCATAAACACCAAGAAATCGCCCCTACACCACGGTTCCATCGATTTCTCTAGGTAGGTGCTCCTCAAAGCACAAATTTGTGTTTATTTTGGGTTTATTTTTTGTTTTCCATTTTAATTTTAATTTAAATTTTTTTTTACAATCCATTAAAAAACCAAGGAAATTTAATTGCAGGCCATCTACACCTAACAAGATGTCAGACACACCTAAACCATCCGATGAAACCAATGAAACCCAACCTCCAGAAGACAATATGGGAACCGACAATGAATCGAATGAAAACCCCGAAGATCAATTACACCAAGAATTAAATCAATTGAGGGCACTAAGTAATGAATTGAACAGTACCAAGGAACCCTCTCGGGTTTCCTTGGCTTCATCACTTCAAAACATTATTGAATCAATCAATATTGTACACAGTGAGATAACAAACTTGAGCCAATACAGGGCTCGAATGAGGGAACACTACTCCACTGGGTTGTCCAAAGAGCAGATAAAAGACCTCAACATCACCAAAGCCCAGTTGTATAGCAAGTTCATAGTTCCCTTGACAGGACAGCCTCCAGCTGTGACGAGGCCTGGGGTTTGCGTGGACTGGTGCATTTACCAACCATGGAGAGATAACAGGAGAAAGAGGTGGTTCATGGTCTTTGACAGGCCCCCGTGCAACAATTTGGAGGTCCCATAGTATTTCCTTCGAAAATTGTGGGCTAAGTTTGAGCTAGGGTACCATGTCAACTATTTTGACATCGCTGAGTTTCAAGGTGTTGGTCTTCGCTCTGCCTAAGATCGACCTCAGGTGCACCGCAACCCACTTAGAGGACCTCCTGCACCCAGGAGAGAGCCAAACCCCCCTCCTCAACCACCCGGGTTTGGTAGCGGCCTAGATGAGATTCATGACTCCGTCAAACCTACCACACATGACTTTCTCAGACATACCAAATTTGTGGCCATGTCTTCCCAGAGCTGGGAGGACATCGATGAGACACAGACAGCTACACAGTCTGCGGGTGGTGGCCGAGACATGTCGGGTACAGGTGGAATCCAGGAGGGGCCTTCTAGTTCTGCTGGAACAACGACACATCGTTGTTCTCACTGTGGTCATTCTTGCCATGGTGATACGCAACAGCATGCCACAAGGAGCTTCATGGATCAGGTTTGCTATTGTTTTATTTAATGTTCAAGTATTTGTTGTATTTTATTTGATATCATATTATTTAATATATTTAACTTTGAATTACACATTGTTGACTTTATTTGTTTTAATGTTCAGTTATTCGGGGCCGAGTCTCCATCCCCTAGGTGGGAGGATGTCGGTTCCTTTGACCTCGATGAAGCCATGGCGGCAGCAGAGGAGATCGCTACACCATACACATAGGTAATTTCTTTACTTTAAATAATTAGATCCAGTTACGAGTAATTTGTGTTCAGTAATTACAAATTAATTAGCACTGAGTAATTACCATATTATCATCATATTTTATAGTTGTGTTTATAATATTGTCTAATTTATTTGAGAGCTATAAATTCATATAATCCCACCCAAAAAAAAATGAAACCTTATAAAACATGAAAACCTAAGAAAACTATAAACATTTGTCCATTTTCACTTTAGGCATCCTAGACCTCTGATGATTATACAAATCGGAGAGAAATTTCCAAAATTTGTCATTCTTACTTGACCAATGATGAGCCCGTAGCTGGGGTTTTGGTGATGCCCGTAGTGTCCTTCATCCTCAGACTACCATCCAATGCTTGCTTGCTCTTCTTGTGCTTGACCAATGCCATGTGTGTTATTGTTTCTTTTCCATTTTTCACCATGTCATCCAAGTTATCTTTGCCATGTACTCTCCTTGTCCAAATCATCTTCAAATGACCACAGTATGGGTCATTTGACTCTTGGCTCAATAGGTGTGCCAATTGCTCCAATGCCCATCACTTTGTCCACCAAATCAACCTTTGTTGCCATGCCCTTATGCCATGTGTTCTTCAAGCTTAAAATTTGAGAATATATTACCATGGTAATTATCACTTTCCCTCGTATTCTACTAATAGGTTCTTTTAATGGTAAAGGTGGTCAAATCACTTCTATGCTTCTGCTAACTTTGTTGCATCAATTGAGTTCACTGAGATGTTGTACTTGTCACTTTTGCATCCACTGAGACCAATAGGAAAACTATTTGTTTCTATGAATTTTCACTGCATTGTGCAAAAATATCGGGAAAAAGAGAATCATAGTGGCCAAGCTTCTAGAAATTCAAGAACCTAATGTTTCTCATGTCCTTATTACCCTAGTTTATTATCACGGGATTTCCAATTTATTCTAATACTTGAGACTGAAAGTAATCATACTACTACTCATAGAACATGCTATTAGGAAAGACATATAAACAACGTAAAACAACTTATCACATGTATTGTCACTAAAGTTTTTTAAAATGATGTAAGGCCCATAAGGAAGAGCGATAATCTTACAAATATGGTCTATGGGGCCTTGCTATTATGTTGATTCAAATACAACTTGGTAAAACATTTGCCATCAAGAATACTCATTTAACTCATTTCACTCATTTCACTCAAGATTTCTTTGATTTCAATCAAGTGATATCATTCTGACAACATAGCTATTCAATCAAGAACACATAATTACTCATTCAATGCAAAAGAACATGGCACATTCAATCCTGTAAGTAAGTTAATTATGAAAAATATTTATCTTTCTTCCTTTTTCTAACGATCAACACTCTAAAGTGTATTAAATAACATGCACACTAACTTAACTTCTATTTAGCACCTCTTTGCAAATTTAAACAATGAGATGCCATTTTATTTGATGATGTAAATGTTATGGAAATAAAGGGACTCAAGATCCTCACTCTAGGGATGCAAATACTTTTCCACTGGGTGAATCAAGCTTGTAGGAAACTACAAATCTATAAGAAGACATCAAAACCTAGGAACTCTTCATCAAGAACCCAGACACATTACATAGGTTTCCAATTCAAATTTGTAAATGGACATGAATTCCATTCGCTTATGAGGCACTGCGCATCTCTCTAGGGCCAAAGGAAAAGCTCACCTACTCATGGGGATGACTCTAAAAAAGGAAAATCTCACCATGTCACCTTCTATGCCCTCTCACCTTATTTAATTTTAATTTCATGCCATGCCACCTTCTATTCTTTCAAAATATTGAATATCATCTAACTTGAATATAAATTAATTATAGTCATGTTTTTAAGTACCATCGTTGTCATTCTCATTTGCATTGTGTTTAATATTGTTAATATTGTTTTTATAAATTCAATCTAAAAATTGTAGTGTTCGCATAGGTGTCTACGGGCTCCAGCGACCAGCCACTGCCACCGAGGACCAACAGTTCTCCACATGTGCAGGTATCGTGTGTATTAAAGCATAAATTTAATTTCAAATACGATGACTTGTCCGTGTATATTTATATTTTTGTATATTAAACTATGAGGTTATAAATCTGTATGCAGGTGAGAGCACCTCGGCCTGCCAGTGCCGTTATTTCTCCCTCCCCGACCTTTCGGCCACCCTATATGCCAGTTGTATCCCCTGGCATACATGCCCCATTCCCCAACCCCTTCTATCCAGCCCCCCCTCCTATATAGCACCACATTTCCATCCAGTTCCCCCTTACGTATCATATCCAGCTCCACCTCCATATCAATTTTCCATGTTCCCACCCTCCCCCATCCGACCACGGCACACCACCCATCCACAGTCACCCATCCCTCTACCACAACACAGACCTCGCCCCCCCCACATTCCCCCACCACACTTGCTTCCCCTTCCAGGGTGCCCCGATCCATACTACAACCGGTTGGGGTTTATAGCCCTAGATGTCAATCTCCAATTCGCCCACCCCAGTCCATGCCTCCTCCTGCCACCCCCCCCTTCTTCCACTGTTCCCCCCAGTGGTGTAGCCATCGTTGATGTGGCTACATCATCCCCTTTACCGTCCACCCTAGCATCGGAGTAGGCTGTCCTGCCGACTGCTCCATCCGCCAGCCCCGAAGACCAGCTGATTTTGTTCACGGTGAGATTGACTAGTTTATGAAAATCTCGTTCAATTTTAACGAAAATTACTATATGCATCTAGTTTTAGCATTGATCTGATTGTTCTAAATGTTGCAGGGTGGCATTGCCGAGAGACTTGGATCATGGAGGAGGGAGACCCCCTCATGACTTACAATCTCGCATGCGGTGAGTTATCCAAGATTTGAAAACTATTTTTATTTTGAAATTATGTTCTATACTTGTATAATTGCGAGGAAAAGTTGACATATTATTGTTGTCGTTTCGGGGCTCAGGGGGATGTGCTCAAAGACACCGGAAGGACCCAGCTTCCTCTAGCATGAAGACGAGGAAGATCGATTTTGGAGATGCACCTGGGACCTCCGAGGGTGGGCAGGAGGATTGAGAGACCCTCCTATGTACACTAGCCATGATGTGGCATTTTTGGCACGAGTTTCCATATTTTGTATAGCGCACGAGTTGCATTTTTTTGTACGGGGGCATGAGTTGCCATTATATAGACGCTGGGAACAATGTTCCATTTTTCCAAAAAGTGTACATGATTGGATCATTTTTGCATATTAATAGATGGATCTGCACTTGTGTATATGAGTTTGTCTTTGATTACATTTTTGCATACATGATTTTGCCTTTGATAAGAATGTTATGGAAAAGTTCTCACATACATATAGATGTTATTTCTAGACACCAAGTGACCTCAATATGAGTCCCTTGTATTTGAATGGGTCTTGCATCTTTTCCTTTCAGCAACAACATACCTAACCAAGAAAACTAAGTAGTGATATTTACATTACAAAGTGTTGTGACTTTAGGGCTACAAAAAAATATATAGCATAAGCAAAATCATCTCCCACTTCCAATCATGGGCCAAAATATTCCTCAAAATTCTCTTAATATATGAAAAGAAACCCTAGGTAACTTGTAGTTTATATAAATAAATTAGGAATGTACCCAAGCCTAAGAGCCCATATTTCATATAACTACACCCTTAGAGACAACTCCCCCACCTTTTTCCCATGAAATCTTCCAACAAGAGCATGGGAATCCATTCCCACCACCTCATGCATTTTGATATCCTTTCCTAGGACTAGCCTCATAAGAGAGATTTTATGTTTTACACACTTCTTCCTCTTCATTTTCACACTACCAACATCATTTACCTGCATCCCTTTTTTGGCTTCACCTTTATCATTATCAACATGCTTTAAAGAATTGTCTCCTCCATCTCTAACCTTCAACCAACTACCATCCTTTTCCAAAACAACCCTTCCATCCTTGAGATCTATAGGATTCACCCTTGGACTTACTAGGTCCATAACCACTTCATATACAACACCTAAAATAATTTGATTATCCTAAATTAATCCATTTGAAATAGGACCCTCGCCACATATATAATGACTAGTCTATCACGATCCACAACTCTCATCTATGGATCATAGTATTAATTGCATGTTATTTGAATGGTTATTATTTCACAAATTTGTCTTAAGCAATTACACACAACATATCCTAAATGTTTATGGTTTATTGAATGAATGTTTACAATCATCTAATCATTTACATTCTAGAAGTTACCAAACTTGCGCAAGTGGTTTACTGATTTTATTTCCAGCACATCTTTTTATATTTATATGCTCATGGATCATATGGAAAAAACATTAAATTAATTAATTTTGTGAAGATAAGATTTCAGCCATCTTTATTGAATTGATTCAAATCACTGCAACTTAGTTGGACCCTTAATAGATTGGGTGACACCCTTTTGAAAAGATTTTACTCTCTCCAAGAGGGTCTCATTCAATAATCACTCATAAACTAATAACTATAACCTTGGCATTATTAGATAATATCATTTGTGGATGATTTTGGGAAATAAGCCAACATGTTTTAATGTGAATTTTGATTCTACAACATTATGGTTCATTGTTGATTTAAGTTTTGTGAATATCTTTATTTATCCATGAATGATCTTTCATTTTACACGTGAGCAAATATTTATTTATGAAAGGTGTCTATTTGATTAATTCACTTGCAACTTTCTGAATAAGCACTCACATGGGACTTTAACTTAATGGAAAACACATCTTAATCTTCAAACAAGTTTGAAATCCTAATACCTTTTCTCCAACCTTGATCTAGAAGCCTCCCTTGGCCTTTAAAGTAGGCCTAAAACTTGGGAAAATATTTGCTGAGGTGACAGTGGCAATCATCTTTGGAAGTCACACTTGTAGCATTAGAGGATTAGGACTTTGCCACTTGGGTGTGAAAACAAGTTGTAATAGGACGCACTAGCATTTATGGATGAGAGAGATAGGGAGCGCATGCATGCGCCATCCTCCATTAATTTTCAGTTTAGATGTTTTTCCTAAATTAGCAGTTCAATTCTAATTCTGCATTTTTTGTTTTATTTAGTTTTGCATGCATAGTGAGAGAGTGTAGTTCCCTAGGCACTCATACATGAGGATTACAGTCTAAGTTAAGGGGGCTAGATCTCTAGGAGGATACATGCTTGCATGCCTCAGATAATCCCAGTACATATGCACTTAGTTGGCCCATTTATCCATGCAAACAAGGCGCTCTAGAGTTAGAGTCTTACACTCTTAGGATACCCAAACCCTAGCACTAAACCATCTTATTGATCCTCACCATCACCATCACCATCACCATCAACGTCTTCATCGTCACCACCATCTTCATCATTATCATTATCTCTAACTCTAACCCTAATTCAATTTCCTTCTATAACTCTAGCCCTAACCCTCACCCAAACCCTATCACTAAACCATCTTCTTCATCCTCACCATAACCATCACCATCATCATCAATGTCTTCATTATCACCACCATATTCATCATCACCACCATCTTCATCATCATCATTAACTCTAACTCTAACCCTAATTCAATTTCCTTCTAAAACTCTAGCCCTAACCCTCACCCAAACCCTATCACTAAACCATCTTCTTCATCCTCACCATAACCATCACCATCACCATCATCATCAACGTCTTCATCATCACCACCATCTTCATCATCATCATTAACTCTAACTCTAACCCTAATTCAATTTCCTTCTATAACTCTAGCCCTAACCCTCACCCAAACCCTAGCACTAAGCCATCTTCTTCATCCTCACCATCACCATCATCATCACCATCAACGTCACCATCATCATCATGTCTTCATCATCAACACCATCTTCATCATCATTGTTAACTCTAACTGTAACCCTAATTCAATTTCCTTCTATAACTCTAGCCCTAACCCTCACCCAAACCCTAGCACTAAACCATCTTCTTCATCCTCACCATCACCATCACCATCAATGTCTTCATCATCACCACCATCTTCATCATCATCATTAACTCTAACTCTAACCCTAATTCAATTTCTTTCTATAACTCTAGCCCTAACCCTCACCCAAACCCTAGCACTAAGCCATCACCATCACCATCACCAGCATCATCATGTCTTCATCATCAGAACCATCTTCATCATCATTGTTAACTCTAACTCTAACCCTAATTCAAGTTCCTTCTATAGCTCTAGCCCTAACCCTCACCCAAACCCTAGCACTAAACCATCTTCTTCATCTTCTTCATCCTCACCATAAACGTCTTCATCATCACCACCATCTTCATCATCATCATTAACTCTAACTCTAAACCTAATTCAATTTCTTTCTATAACTCTAGCCCTAACCCTCACCCAAACCCTAGCACTAAACCACCTTCTTCATCATCACCATCACCATCACCATCACCATCACCATCACCATCATCATCAATGTCTTCATCATCACCACCATATCCATCATCATCATTAACTCTAACCCTAACTCTAACTCTAACTCTAACTCTAACTCTAGGTTCCTCATCAACATCTCCATCATCATCATCTTCTCCATCGTCATCATCTTCATCACCATCACCATCACCATCACAATCATCATCAACGTCTTCATCATCATCATCATACATGCCCGGCGGACGATTTTACAAAGTTGAACCCCGTGTGCAAAAATTGCACACTCCCTCACTGAGCAAAACCCTAGTTTCCAAGATGGACATAGAAGATGACACCAGGGCCACGGGACCAGAGGAGAGGGGCACCCCTGGCACTATCCCAGTGTTCTGAATCTAGCGGAGTCGACGGTTCATCGATCGGAGCCACGGTCGTTAGTTTATGGCTCGTTTCGTCTTGCATCCAAAAGGCCTTCAGGGACACTTGCTGGATACCTGTCGGGGGCATAGAAGTCCAACCGTATAGCAAAACCTAGTTCTGGGGAGTCCTTTAGGTGTGTCTAGGCAGGTTCTGACTGGGAACACTAGCCATAAGTGCCCGGTGGACGATCTTCCAAAGTTGACCCCCATGTGCAAAAATTGCACACTCCCTCACTGAGCAAAACCCTAGTTTCCAAGATGGACGTACAAGATGACACCGGGGCCACAGGACCAGAGGAGAGGGGCACCCCTAGCACTATCCCAGCGTCCTAAATCCAACAGAGTCAACGGTTCATCGATCAGAGCCACGGTCGTCATTCTATGGCTAGTTCTGTCTCGCATCCAAAAAGCCTTCAGGGACACCTACCGGGGGCATAGAAGTCCAACCGTGCAACAAAACTTGGTTCCAGGGAGTCCTGCAGGTGTGTCTAGGCAAGTTTTGGCTGGGAACGCTAGCCGTAAGTGCCCGATGGACAATTTTACAGAGTTGACCCTCGTGTGCAAAAATTGCACACTCCCTCACTGAGCAAAACCCTACTTTCCAATATGGATGTATAAGATGACACCAGGGCCACCGAACTAGAGGAGAGGGGCACCCCTGGCACTATCCTGATGTCCTGAATCCAACAGAGTCAATGGTTCATCGATTGAATCCACGGTCGTCATTCTATGGCTCATTCTGTCTCGCATCCAAAAGGCCTTCAGAGACACCTACTGGATACCTGTCAGGGGCATAGAAGTCCAACCGTGCAGTAAAACCTGGTTCCGGGGAGTCTTCCAAGTGTGTCTAAGTAGGTTCCAGCTAGAAACGCTAGCCATGAGTGCCTGGCGGATGATTTTGCAGAGTTGACCCCCATGTGCAAAAATTGCACACTCCCTC
>BSBM01000962.1:4272500-4488105 GCA_027924585.1 Larix kaempferi | reverse complement strand
GGATGAAGGGGAGGAGTGAGGAGAGGGGGGAGGAGGAGGAGGAGGGGGAAGAGGAGGAGGAGAAGAGGTAGGGAGAGGGGAGGAGGAGAAAGGAGGGGGCACAAAGAAGGAGGAGAAGGGAGGGGGAGGATATGGGGGGGAAAGGAGGAGGAAGTAGGAGGGGGGGCGAGGAGGAGGAGGAAGAGGAGGAGGAAGGAGTGGGAGAGGAGGAGAAGGAGGGGAGGAGGGGAGAGGAGAGGGGGACGAGGAGGAGGAGGAGGAGGGGGTGGATTATAGGGGAGGAGGAGGAGGAGGAGGAGGAGGGGGGGGGAGCAGAGGGAGGAGGAGGAGGAGGAGGAGGGGAGCGGAGGGAGGAGAGGGGCTGGGGGAGGGGGGGGACGAGTAGGATGAGCAGAAGAAGAAGGTGGGGGAGGTGGAGGAGGAGGATGAGAAGGAGGAAGGAGGGGGGAAGGAGGAAGGAGGGGGGCGAGGAGGAGGAGGAGGATACGGTGTGGAGGAGGTGTAGGATAAAGGAGGGGATGTGGGAGGAGGCAGAGGAGGAGTAGGGTGAGTGGGAGGAGGAATGAGGAGAGGGGGGGAGGAGGAGGAGGAGAGGGGGGGGCACGGAGAAGGGAGGGAGAGGAGAGGGGGGGCTAGAAGGAGGAAAGAGGAGGGGGGGAAGGAGGAGGAGAGGGGGGTGAGGATGAGGATGAGAGGGGTGGGAGAGGAGGAGGAGGGGGAGGATAAGGGGAGAGGAGGGGGAGGATGAAGGAATAGGGGGGATGGGAGAAGGAGATGGGGGGAGGAAGAAGAGGAGGAGGGGGAGGGGAGGGGGAGGGGAGGGGAGGGGGGAGGAGGGGTTGGAGGATGTCGGGGGTTTGGGAGAGCGGAGGAGGAGGGAGGAAGAGGAGGAGGAGGGGGAGGGAATAGGGGGAGGGGAGCAGGAGACGGGGGGAGGAAGAGGAGGGGCAGGAGAGCGGGGGAGTGGAGTGGGGGAGGAGTGGAGGAGGGATGCAGTAGAGGGGAGGGGGGATGAAGGTTAGGGGGAGGGGGGAGGAGAGGGGGTGAGTAAGATGACAGGGATAAGGAGGAGGAGAAGAAGGTGGAGGAGGAGGAGGAGGAGGAAGAAGAAGGGGGAGGAGGAGGAAGAAGGAGGGGGAGGAGGAGGAAGGAGGGGGGAGGAGGGAGAGGATAGGGGACCGAGGAGGAGGAGGAGAAGGGGTTGGGAGAGGAGGAGGAGGAGAGGGGGTGGGAGAGGAGGAGGATAGCAGAGGGGAAGTGGGAGGAGGGGGAGGAGAAGGTGGGAGGAGGGAGGAAGAGGAGGGAGAGGGGGAAGCAGAGGGGGGGACAAGGAGGAGGAGAAGGAGGAGGAGGAGGAGGGATGAGTTAGAGGAGGAGGAGAGAAGAGGGGGGAGGGGACGAGAAGGGAAGCGGGGGGGAGGGGAGGGGGAGGGGCAGGAGAGTGGGGAAGGGGAGGGTAAATGAAAGCAAGGAGGAGGGGGGATGAAGGGGTGGAGTAGGAGTGAGGATAGGGGGAGGAGGAGGAGGACAAGAGGTAAGGGGGGGAGGAGGAGAAGTGGGGGCATGAAGATGGAGAAGAAGGGAGGGGGAGGAGAGGTGGGGACGAGGAGGAGGAGGAGGAGGGGGTGGGAGAGGAGGGGTGTGGGAGAGGGGAAGGGGGTGGGAGAGGAGGAGGAGGGGGAGGAGAAGTGGAGAGGAGGAGGAGGAGGAGAAGGAGGAGGGAATAAGGGGGATGGGAGGAGGAGGAGAGGGAGGGCAAGGAGGAGGAGCAAAGGGGGTGGAGGATGGAGGGTGTAAGAGAGCGAAGGAGGAGGAGGAGGAGGAGGGAATAGGGGTAGGGGAGGAGGGGGAGGAGGAGGAGGGAATAGGGGTAGGGGAGAAGGATACTGGGGGAGGAAGAGGAGGAGTAGGAGGGAATAGGGGGAGGCAAGGGGAGGAAGAGGAGGAGGGGCAGGAGAGTGGGAGAGGGGAGTGGGGGAGGAGTGGAGGAGAGATGAGGGATAGGGGAGGGGGGATGAAGGTTAGGAGGAGAGGAGAGGAGAAGGGGGGGGAGTAAGATGAGGGGGACGAGGAGGAGGAGAAGAAGGTGGGGGAGGTGGAGGAGGAAGATGAAGAGGAGGAAGGAGGGGGAGGAGGAGGGGGAGGAGGAGGAAGGAGGGGGAAGGAGGGAGAGGATACGAGGCAAGGAGGAGGAGTAGGAGGGGGTGGGAGAGGAGGAGGAGGAGAGCAGGTGGAGGAGGTGTAGAATAGTGAAGGGGAAGTGGGAGGAGGGGGAGGAGAAGGGAAGCGAAAGTGGGAGGAGGGGGAGGAGAAGGGGAGCGAAAGTCAGAGGAGGGGGGAGGAGGGGGAGGAGAAGGGGGGGAGGAGTGAGGAAGAGGAGGGAGAGGGGGGAATGGATGGGGGGACAAGGAAGAGGAGGGAGGAGGAGGAGGAGGAGGGAAAGAGCGGGGAGGGGAGGAGGAGGGGGACTAGACTTGGGAAGGGGAGGGTAAATGAAGGGGAGGAGGAGAGGGGATGAAGGGAAGGGAAAAGGGTGAGTGGGAGGAGGAGGAGGAGGAGTAGTCTGATTGGGAGTAGGTAGAGGGGGAGGAGGAGGAGGAAAAGAGGTGGAGGGAGGAGGAGGAGGAGAGTGGGGGGCATGAAGAAGGAGGATAAGGGAGGGGGAGGTGAGGGGGTTGTGAGGAGGAGGAATGAGGAGGGTGGGAGGAGGAGGAGATGGGGATGAGGAGGGGGAAGGGGGGGAAAAGGGGAGAGGAGGAGGAGGAGGGAGGATGTGAAGGAGGAGGAGGAGGAAGAGTGACAAGAGGGGGAGGGGAGGAGGAGGAGGAGGAGTAGGGGGGGTGTTGAGGAGGAGGAGGAAGAGGAGGAGGAGGATGGAATAGGGGGGATGGGAGGAGGATAAGGGGGTAGGAGAGTGGGGGAGGGGAGGGGAGGGGGGAGCAGTGGAGGAGGGATGAGGTAGAGGGGAGGGGGGATGAAGGGGAGGAGGAGGATAAGGAGGAGTAAGGTGAGTGGGAGGAGGAGTGAGGAGATGGGAGTAGGAGGAGGAGGAGGAGGGATGGGAGGTGGATTGGGAGGAGGGTGTGGAGGGAGGAGGGTTGGAGGAGATGAGGGGGAGGAGGAGTAGGATGAGAGGTGGGGGCAAGGAGAAGGAGGTGAAGGATGGGGAGGAGGAGGAGGGTGGAGGAGGAGGAGGTAGAAAGGAGGGGAAGGAGAGGGGGGAGGAGGAGGAGGAGGGAAGGAGGACAAGGAGGGAGGTGGGTGGGAGAGGAGGAGGGGGATGAGAGGAGAGGAGGAGGAGGGAGGAGGAGGAGGGGGGAGGAAGAGGAGGAGGGAGGTGAGGAGAGGGGGGGAGGAGGAAGAGGGGGGAGGATGAGGGAGTGAGGAGGAGGGGGATGAGGAGGGGGAGGAGGAGGAGGAGGATGAGGAGGAGTGAGGAGAGGGGGAATGAGGAGGGGGGAGGAGGAGGGAGAGGAGGAGGGAGGAGGGATGAGGGAGAGGGGAGAGGGATGAGGGGGAAGGAGGGAGGAGGAGTAGGGTGAGGAGGAGGGGAGTGTGGAGAGGGGGGAGGAGGAGGAGGGAGAGGTGGAGGGTAGGGAGGGAGGAGGAGAGGGGAGAGGAGGAGGGAAAGGGGAGGGAGGAGGAGAGGGGGAGGAGGGAGGAGGACAGGGGGGAGGAGGGAGGAGGAGAGTGGGTGGAGGAGGAGGAGAGGAGAGAGGAGGTAGGAGGAGGAGGGGTGAGGAGGAGAGGGGAGAGGGGAGGGAGGAGGAGGAGTAGGGGGAGAGGGAGGAGTGAAAGGTGGGGGGAGGAGGAGGAGGGGGAGGAGTAGGAGAAGAGTGGGAGAGAGGTGGGAGAGGAGGAGGGAGCAGGGTGCCAGGGGGAGGGAGGAGGAGGGGGGGGACAACGGAGGAGGAGAGGGGGAGTGAAGAGGACGAGGAGGGTGGGAGAGGAGGAGGAGGAGAGGGGGTGGAGGACAACAGAGGAGGTGGATTATTTTGTAACCCAAAAAGTGAAACAATTTGTGCACCCTTCATTCTCATTCGTTGATCCTATTATCTTTGTTGGGTAGAGTTTTCATACATATTGAAAAGGTTGTTTATAACATTGACTCATTGAATAAAAACAAATAACAAAACTATATTTGGACTCATTCTATTATCATGAATTCGGGTTGGTTATGTAACAATTCATTTTCAAATCACTCACATTGATATTATTCCCTCATTTAAGATTTTAAATCATAAAGGAAATCTTTATGTCAATTTTCATCATTCCAGTGTGTCCATCACTAAGCCACCTCATCCATTACGGCCTCGCCCATTAGTAACCAACCTTAACCATGCTTTTTTTGTGTGTGATGTATTATGTTTAGAGTAATGATAATAAATAAATAAAATATTTTTTAAAATATGCATAAATTTTTATGATCATTTCCTTATTTATTTTAGTTATTTTTATTGGTTTTTTTCTTTGCTATATGTTTGGTTTGTTTTCCATTTGTAATTCTTTTTGTTTTCTTTTAAATGTGGGATATTGTTTTCTTGTTTTTCACTTAGTTATTTACTTAATAGCTTTGTATTTTATATTATTTTTTTCTAATTTTTATTTCAAATCACAAAATGTATGTCCCATTTGTTATTTCATCTATATTTTCAATATATATATATATATAGATAGATATGAGGTTTGGTTTTAAGATCTAGCTTCAGGTTTAGAGTTTGCAAGTATTAAGTTTAGAAAGGCAAGTATTAACCAATCTTACAGTTAGGCTTAAGGATTTAGACATAAGATTTTAACTTAGGAGGTTAGGTTAGAGTAGGTTAAAGTAGGTTAGTCTAGGATAAAGTAGGCTAGGTTAGGGTTGTATAGGCTATGCTAAGGTAGTCTAAGGTTGGGTTGTCTATCCTATGCTCTGGTAGGGTAGAGTAGGTTAAAGTAGGTTAGGCTATGTTAAAGTAGGTTGGGTTAGGTAGTATAGGCTAGGTTAAAGGAGGACGACGAGGAACGGGGAGGAAGGAGAGGGGTGGAGGAGGAGTGAGGGGAGGAGGACAAGGAGGAGGAGGAGCAGGAGGAGGAGAAGGAGAGAAGGGGGGGGGGAGGAGTAGGAGGAGGAGCGAAAGGGGAGGAGGAGGAGGAGGAGGAGCGAAGGGCGATGAGGGAAGGAGGAGGAGGAGGGGGGGAGGAGGAGGAGGAGGAGCGAAGGGGGAGGAGGAGGAGGAGGAGAAAAGGGGGATGGGGGAAGGCGGTGGAGGAGGAGGAGGAGGGGGAGAGAAGGGGGAGGGGGGGAGGAGGAATAGGAGGAGAGAAGGAGGAGGAGGAGGAGGAGTGAATGGGGATGGGGGGAGGAGGAGGGAGGTGGAGGAGTCCAGCGAAGGGGGAGGGGGCAGTAGGAGGAGGATAAGGGAGGGAGGAGAGGGGTGGAGAAGGGAGTAGAGGGATGGAAGAGTAGGGGGGATGAGGAGGAGGAGGAGGATAAGGGAGGGAGGTGGGAGGTGGGGAGAGGAGGAGGAGGAGGGGAGGAGGAGGAGGGTGGAGGGGGATACAAATAGGGGAGGAGGGGGGGGAGATGGGAGGAGCATATGGATGGGGAGGAGGAGAAGGGAGGATCAAGGGGTGGAGGGGTAGGAGGGAGGTGGGAGAGGAGGAAGAGGTGGAGCGAATGGAGGGAGAGGAGGAGGATAAAGGCAAAGGATGGGATGGAGGGAGGAGGGAGAGGGGGGGAGAGGAGGAGGAGGGAAGGAGGAGGGTGGGATAGGAGGAGTAAGGGAGGAGGAGGGAGAGGGGAGAGGGGGAGGAGGAGGTGTGGGGGGGAGAGAGGATGAGGAAGAGCACATTGAGGGAGAGGAGGAGAAGGGAGTAGGGAGGTGGGAAAGGAGGAGGAGGGAAAGGAGGAGGAGGAGGGCGAATAGGGGGTATGGAGGAGGAGGAGGAGAAGGGTGGAGGAGGAGGAGGAGAGGGGGAGAGGGGGAGTAGAGGGGAGGAGAGCAGGGGCAGAGGAGGACTAGGAGCAAGAGGGGGAAGGAGCCAATGGAGGGGGGAGGAGCCAATGGAGGGGGGAGGTAGAGGAGGGTGGGGGAGGAGGAGGAGAAGGGGGGAGAGGGGAATAGGAGGAGGAGTAGTAGGGGGGATGGAGGAGGTGGAGGATGAGGAGAAGGCAGGAGGATCATATGGAGGGTGAGGAGGAGGAGGAGCGAAGGGGGATGAGGAGGGAGGAAGAATGAAGGGGGAGGGAGGGAGGAGGGTGGAGTAGGATGAAAAGAGGGGAGGAGGGGGGGTGAGGAAATGAGCAGATGTTTGGGGAGGAGTAGAGAGGAGAAGGGAGGAGGAGTGGATGGAGGGGGGGAGGAAGAGAAGGGAGTTTCAAGGGATGGAGGGGTAGAAGGGAGGTAGGAAAGGAGGAGGAGGAGGAGGGAGAAGAGGGGGGAGGGAGGAGGAGATGGAGGAGAAGGGGAAGGAAGAGTAGGAGGAGGAGAAGGGATGGAGGAGAGAGTGGAGGGGATAGAGGAGGACAAGGGGAGGAGGAGGGAGGTGGAAGGGGAGGAGGAGTGAGGTGGGAGATGGGGAGGAGGAGGTGTGGGGCGGAGAGGGGAGGAGGAGGAGCGAATGAAGGGAGAGTAGGAGGATAAGGGAGGAAGATGGAATGGAGGGGGAGGAGGGAGGTGGGAGATGAGGAGGAGGGAGAGAATAGGGGGGATGGAGGAGGAGGAGGAGTAGGAGGGTAAAAGAGGAGGACAGGGGAGGACATGGGAGGATATGGGGGAGAGAGGAGGAATAGGATCGAGAAGGGGGGTAGGAGCCGATGGAGGGGGAGGAGTATGAGGATGGTGGGGGAGGAGGAGGAGAGGGGGGCGGATAGGGGAAGAGTAGGAGGAGTGGGAGGGGGGAGGAGTGAATGGAGGGGGAGGAGCATGAGGAGAAGGGAGGAGGGGGAGGAGGAGGAGAAGGGAGGAGGGATGTGGAAGAGGAGGAGGATGAGGGAGAAAAGGGGTGAGGGAGGAGGAGGAGGAGGAGGAGGAGGGTGGAGAAGGGAGGATAAGGAAGAAGAAGGGAGGAGGAGTAGGAGAGTGGGGCAAAGAGGGTAAGAGGAGGAGGAATGGGAGGGGGCGAGCAGCAGATGGAGGGGGGAGGAGTAGAAAATGGAGGGGGAGGAGGATGAGAAGACATGAGGTGGAGAGAATGGAGGGAGAGGAGGAGGAGAAGGGAGGAAGATGACATGGAGGAGAGGGGAGGAGAGGGGAGGAGGAGGAGGAGAATGATGGAGGGGGAGGAGGAAAAGGAGCAGATATAGGGGAAGGAGGAAGAGAATGGAGGAGGGAGGTGGGAGAGGAGGAGGAGAGAGAAAATTGGTGAAGGAGGAGGAGGACGAGGGGATAAAGGAGGAGGGGGTGGATAATGGAGTGGGGGGAGGAGGAGAAGGAGGAGGAGGAGGAGGAGGAGGATGGAGGGAGGAGGAGGGAGGATGCAGAGTAGGACGAGGAGGAGGGAGGAGAGGGAGGAAGGAGGGGCAGGCGGGAGAAGTGGAGAAGGGATGGAGGGGGGAGGAGGAGGAGGAGGAGGAGGAGAATTGAGGGGGGAGGATGAGGTGGAGGATGTAAGAGGAGGGGGGGGAAAGCGAAGGAGGGAGGAGGAGGAGGGGGGGAGGAGGAGGGAGGAGGAGAAGGGAGGAGGGAGGAGGGAGGAGGAAGAGGGAGGAGGAGGGAGAGGAGGACAAGGAAAAGGAGGAAGGAAGAAGAGTAGGAGGTGTTTATTTTTACTCCAATAACACAAGATAGGTTAACTCTTAAATGCATGTCATATAGAAGATGCATTGGATTAGCATTTTAAATGCATGTCATATTGAAGCTAAAAATAACATTTTAATTGCACGTCACGCCATTATTTCGTCCAGTTTTTGTTCATCATCAATGCTCAAAATCATCGTGTTAGCCACTAAAACATTGTAGGACAAAGGATTGATTGGCAAGTTTACTATATTTACTCCTTCAAGAATTGAGCTTGAAATTTTGCAAGGAAAGTACTCATACTCTTACTTTGTTTGATCCACCAAGGGTATTTCATTGTCCTTTTCAATACTTGTGACAACAAATCATGCAATATGGTCCCTTGTTTTTATGTCATCTAAATATGAGCAATAAAGAAGGGGTTTCAAGAGTTTACAATGATCAAACTAACCACAATTTGATAGTCTTTCCCATTTTAGTGCATTGTAATGGAATACATAAATCAGCTTGGTCACAATTGTAAAATTTAGATACGACATTGCAAACCTTCCTCTATACTTCATTTCAATATCTATAATATAGTCTTTATCACTTTGTTGCTTCCTTTCTACTAAGCATTCAAAGATTCATTTGTGTTATTATTTTTAAAAGCATGCGCATAATATTCCTTCTTTTCACTTCATCTCCAAAGACAAGGTCAACAAGAACAATGGATAGGTGGAAGATGAGTTGAAACACACAAAAAAAAATCAACAAGTACCTATTGAATCTTATTGTTATTCTTTATATTTTGCATATCAACTAAAACTTCAGAGTATAATATTATGTTTATTGACTGAAATCAACTATGTTAGAGAAATGCCAAGCAAGGCTATTGTTATATGTGTTATAATGGACCAGATCTCTCCCAAGTACCACAAGCTTTGATGGGTACAATGTTGCATGGGCCTCGTAATGTTGTTAGCACTCCATTAGGTAATTTTGAGATGACCAAGCCTCAACCTATTCAATTACATTTTTTTTTTTTGCATTATATTTTTTCAAATCCAAAGCAATAGCAAGTGGTATCATAAAGGACATTTCTTCAATTTCAAGTTTTGTGAAGGATAATGCATCTCTAGTTTTCTTATAATAGATTTCTCTGACATGGTTTTCGTTGTTTTCTTTCTAGTTGCTTGGATAATAATGCTTCCCTCTCATGGATCAACTAGAATATGATCATGTTGGGAAAGTTACATAAATGAAACTAGAGATGGATTGAATCGAAATCCGACATTTAATTGAATCTCTTGATGATTTAAAAGCCAAAATTCAAGAAGCATTGGAGGTTTTCCACTTGGCTTACATAGTAGCTATTTCAATCCAAACTAATCAACTTGCTTCAATGCCATTAAATGAGCCTCTTGTTTCACGAGTCCTCAATTTTATTAGAGTACTAGCCTTACATTTCATAATAAACAATCACTTAATGACTTTTGTCTAAGTTACTTTTTTGTGCCTTTTGTGTAATGCATTCTATCCCACATTCATAAGTGGAAAGGACTTGTTCAGTTAATAACCCTATATAAGGAGGTGAAATCCATTGTAATACTCATTTAGTTATTTTTATAATTCCATATTGTGTTATTGTGAGTATTTTTATTTGTGTTAAGTTATGTGAATCAATCCTATATATGGTTTTATCATTCGGTGATCTAGTTCATTTTATAATATGGTACCATTTGATCTAATTCGATATGTGGTTGGACATTGATGGTGGCAATTTTTTGAGATTTTTGTTTTAAGGTCAAACCTATTAAGTTTGTGATATGAAATTTATTATATAGGCTGCCACAATTTGATTGTAGCAATTGTTAGATCAAAGGCCAAAGCATTGTTACTTTGAACCCAAAGAGACACAACATTCACAATACTATTATGAAAAAAAACATGAGTTGTTTCATTTAGTTTCTAGCATAGGGAATCTTATTTCCAATTTCTAAGGGTGCATAGTACAAACAAATAATTTTCCTTAGGAGTATTTTTTCTAGCGGTTTGTTGTTTTCAAGCAAATATATCTCATATTTTTAATATGGTTTACATAAATTTTGTTTTTTAACAGAAATCCCATTAGAAAAATTCTATGGTCTCAATGTCCACACCTGGAAAGGATAAATCCAAATGCAGTTGATGAACAAATTCTTGTGGGGAATAGTAACAGAAATGAAAAATCACCTACAAATTGAAATATATTACTACATGGTATAGCAAAAATGAAAAATACAAAGCCATTTTTGGCCTTGTGCTCTCAAATTTTGAGTTACATCATATAGATCTAGAAAAAATTATCTAAGGAAATTTGGGATTATTTGAATAAATTGTTTTGAGAAAAATCAGTAAATGAATTTTTTTTTCTAAAGCCTCAATTATTCATATTCCATATGGCTAATGGAGTCATTTTGTCTATCCATATAAGTAATCCGATATCTCTCATTAAACAACTAGTAGAAATCAATGCTAGAGTAGATGAAGAGGATGCCAAATCCATTTTACTAAACACTTTTCCTTCTAATATAACAATGTTATTTTTACTTTTAGTCAGATGCATTTTTAAACTTCAGCAGATACGATTTCAACTCTCTTTTCTAAAGAAAATAGGACAACTATAGGAGATACAAAAGTGGATCCTCAACCTGAGATTGCATTATAACTCAAGCCAGTGATGTTCTCAATGGAAAAAAGAAACCAAATTTAGATAATGTAACCATTGTTGAAGATCCACTAGATCTTGACAATAATGATGACCTTACTAAAAAACCATTACTTTTTGTATTTAAACAAGCTTTCACTTTGAACAAAGGAAGGGATCTAGTGTTGATCAAGCTCAACATCGATGGTTTCCCATGTATTGCAAGAGTTTGTGAGTCTTAGGAATTATATTGTTACGAGGATCGTCAGACAACTTGATGGAGCATTGTAGATGTAGCTCAACATGGATGTTTGTCCAATAATTTAGGATTTTTGGGGAAATGGAATTCGTGAACTTCAGAATTTGACTTGGGAGCTACACTTTACGATAGTTATGAGGTATCTTGATGAGATCTACTTGGTTGAAGAACTATTTTCAAAGAGAATCTTCTAAAGAATGTAACTTATGTTGTTTGTTTGATCAATGTGTATTTTATTTTCGTGAATTTTTTCAGTATTGTAAACCTTAAGAGGGGGGTGTTAGAAAAAAACACTTACATTTTTTAATAAAAGTCACTTTATGACTTTTTCTAAGTTGTGTTTTTATTTATTCATTTTTTGTATAACATGATGAAATCTATTGTAATACTCAATCAAGTATTTGTGTAATATCATATTGTTTTATTGTGAGTATCTTACTTTGTGCTATCTATGGTTTCATCATTCAATGATATATCTCTTTTGATAATAAGTTTTACTTGAATACACCTCATTTTATAATTAGTTTTCCTTAAAGACACTGCATTTCAGTTGTTTTCCTTGAAGACACCTCATTTTATAATAACATTTCCTTAAATACATTGCATTTCAATTGATGGAACTAGTTTGATCACACCATAGTTTTGATTGTGATCCACTCATGTAGTCCTCACAAATTCTAGTGCCTCATTGCAATCCACATTTATATCCCATATTTTTGGGAGAGTTGAAGTTATACCTATTTTTTTAATGTATGAAAAGTATTGTTGATTCTTGTTACAAATCATCTCACTACTACTAACTAACAACTATCTTTTCATGCAATGCAAAACCAAATATTAGGACTTGAGATAGGCTTATATCACATTTGCATCTTGTAAAGTAGAAAGTCTTTGATTTCCTGATTTCGTCTCCAAGGTTTGGGTAACTGCTCTACATAGGCATTCTAGTTTGATTAATATTTATATTATTGGCTTGACAATACTTGAACTCCATTTTAGATGGTATTTTTTCAAAAGTAGTTAAATGAGTTTGTGTGACACACATGATATGTATTGTGTAAAATCGTGACATATTTTATTATTTTATCAAGCTATCTTCGTAAAAACAAGAGGTTGTTTTGATAAATTTCACTTCTGAAGTTGTTTGCTTGAGAAAACTCGAACCACACTTTCTGAGTGCTAGCTTTTAGAAATGATTCAAATGTGATTACGACATGCTGAACATTTCTGTTGTAATACCATATATGTTTTATTTGGTCAAAGTACCTCTATAAAGATAGGAGGTTTTTTTTTATTCGGCCAAACAATATTAGTGTCATATTAGGAGGTTGGTGTTTGAATTTTTTTGTTTATAGTATGGCTATAGAAGTCGTAATGGATTAAAATTGTCCATTGCTTAATCGATTGCCATTGATATCACCTATAAGATTGATAGGTGGCCGTCATTTATTTACAATGATATTCCACAGTGCTTGTACTCTAGGAAGATATTCATTACTTAACCAATAGCCATTGGTATCAAATTTTGATATATGAAATATGCTTCCTTAAAATCAATTTTGATTCAACCAATATTCTATTAATTTGTAAATACATGGCATAGAATAGGACTGCATGTTTCGAATTCTTTGATTAACCAATATTATGTTCATTTGTAAACACGACATAGAATCGCATGCCTTCAAACTATTATTCTGTTTACTTTTACTCAACTATAACCATAACTCTAACAATGCCAAGGATAAACACACAATATCATATGGGTCTTACATCTTTGAAAGATAACTTAATATTTTTACTCCTATCAAGGTTCAAAAAATTTAGTGCAATATTTATATCATTCTTGAACAAAAAAATCATTCCCATCAAATTTTGAAATTATTAAAAAACATGCATCATCTAAATAGTGTTATTGATTTTTTTGATTTGTTGTAGTCTAGCTAGTTGGGATACTTGGCTCTCACCTGAGAGAATTGGGTTCATGTGCCAGAAATTAATTCCATCATCATCATCATCATAATCATCATCATCATCATCATCATCATCATCATCATTGTCATCATCATCATCATCAATATTTATAAAAATTCCTTTTAAAATATTTGCTTGATACATATAATGGGATCTTTTTTACTCAACTATAACCATAATTCTCACAATATCGAGGATAAGTACACAATATCATATGGGCCCTAAATCTTTGAAAGAGAATTAATGTTGTATTCTTATCAAGGTTAAGAAATTTTAGTACAATATTTATATCATGTTTGAACATTCAATCATGCCCATGAAAATTTTAAAATTATTAAAAACATACATAATCTAAATAGTGTTATTGATTTATATGGAACCATATAATATTCAAACATAGAGTGTATAATACTTATAAAAATTCCATAGATTTTTTTTTTTGAAACAATTGCTTGATACACAACTTGCATCTATTTTTTAATGCTTTTGTTCATAATTAATAATGAAATATCAACATATTTAATTGTTAATGTCAAATCAAAAGGTTGTTTGAGAAAATTGAATTGAAAAATTGAAATCCAAAATTGATGATGTCAAATCAAAAGGCTATTTAATAAATGTGAATTAAAAATTGCAATCCAAAATATAATTTTCAGATGATTCTTCTTGGACTAGTTACTTATATCAATTTATTATCAAAATGACATACAACCATAAAAATAGTACCTCAATATTTTTTTATCATGAAATGACTGCTATATACTCCGTTTGAGAAATTTCAATTGAAAAATTGAAATCCAAAATTGATGATGTCAAATCAAAAGGCTATTTAATAAATGTGAATTAAAAATTGCAATCCAAAATATAATTTTTAGATGATTCTTCTTGGACTAGTTACTTATAACAATTTATTATCAAAATGACATACAACCATAAAAATAGTACCTCAATATTTTTTTATCATGAAATGAATCCTATATACTCTACCTATGTTCATAGCTGTAATAATTCTTTGAAGTTGCAATCCTACAAACTTATCTAACAATATTTATCAAAAATTAATTTAAGAAGTTGTAAATTAATTTTTAAAATCCATATTCTTAGCATCTTGGAATCAATTCAAGTACCTATTTGTTCAAATATTTTACAATGGAAATTAAAAATCTAAAACTATGACAATCCCACAAAATCTAGGCTAACAAAAAAATAATTACATATAAATCAACTAAGAATTAATTCATAATTTCAACAATTCATCATTTTATCTTTTGAAACAAGATATATTCCACATGCATATATCATATTAGGGCATAAATGGTACCAATAAATTGTTTATTTATATTTCCCAAAGTTATTTACAAGAACTAGGAACAAGGACAACCCTAATTACTCTTAAATAGTAATAATAAAACATACAAATTTATCAAAAAGCCTACCTGAAGGAGATCTTCTGAATTTTTTCTGAAGCAAACCTTGATCTCTTTGATTATTTTGGTGTCTACTTTTACTTGAATGTGTGTTAGGATATTGATATTTAGTTTAGTTACACAGTGTTTTTATTTCTATTCCTAATCTTCTACCAAGTATTTCACAATCCCATGGTACTCCCATTTTATAGATGTGTGTGAGAAATCACACTCAACAAAGAGTAAAGCCTGTAGTTATTGCTTCCACCTTGGTGGTCTCATAGCCCAAATCAGTGGTGGTATCAATAGCAGGTACCTATGGTTGGGTGGAAAAGCACTCATATACAACCAATCTCTTGGATCTCCTTCATTTAAACAATACATGTTTACTATTGTCCATTAATATTCAAAAGGATGTTTGTTTATGTTATGAATATTATTGTTTTTGCAGGTTGTGTGTGTGAATATGGTTGTTGATTTTGCCACATATTATATTTATGCACCTGCACATGCATTTATTAATTTATGGGTCTCATGGGAAGTTTAATTAGTTCTAAATTCAAATATTGGCCTCTATGGGATATAATTCTAAATATGGAATCAATAACTACTCGTCCAAAGGATAGAATGATGTATGGGAATGTTAAAATATGGTATTAGAGTTCTTGGTTACAACATTGGGGTTGTATGAGTCTGAATCAATGTCCATAGGAATAAATTTAAGTTTACATACAAAGTGTTTGATGAAATGTCCCTAAGAAATTCATGGGTTCAAATTGCCAAATTATGTTTTTATAGAGCAAGGAGCTATATCTTGTTGATTATGGAAAACAATCACAGATTTCAATTTGAGAAAATTGAGAAACAATTTGAAATGAACAAAAGCGTAAGGTTTATTAACTAACATAAGGTTTAATTTTCCATTTGATGGGTCACAATTCTATTGGGAACTAGAAAAGGATCGATCTTTTAGAGTTAAATCGATATATCCAATGGTGTAAATCATGTCAAATTTTAAGGGATGAAGGTATAATACTAATGATGGAGATTAAATAGTTGGTTCAAATTTATGATTGATAAGCTATCATGAATTCCATTTCATCAGCATTCTGAAGTTGTGAAAGTACCACAAACATCGAGGATTTAATCAATCCCTTGGGATCAATGACTAGAAAACTCTCATGTTGACTAGATGGAGCAAGAGGAAATAAATAACATGATAACACAAAATGTAGGGACCCCCGTTTGTGGGGTCGTCCCTAAAACTAAACTGAAACACATCTTAAATGAAATAATACTGATTCCAACATATCATTAGCAGAAAACTAAATTACACATAAATAAATTTTCTTTAAGAAATTACAAGTGGAACCTTATACCTATCATTAGTCGATCGATCCTGCTTACCCTTTTCCATTCGCTTCCACATCGTGTCCCTCCATTTGAAACTCGTTTAACCATTGGCGAATCAATTTTTAGCTTCACCACCAAACCATAGGCTTATGCTTTCAATCGCATAGCCACCCCCGAGCTTCGGGTCGTAGATCTCACACACACCAATACTAGAGACTCAAAAATGGGTTCCCCCCCACCAAAATCTCTTTCCAAACTCCAATAGCAGCAAGTCACTCTCTTGGAAAAATTACGATAACCATCCAAAAACTGGGTCTCTTACCCATTCCCAAAGCCTTCCTTAAATAGGAAAATCCATTGCGACACATGTCGCTTCATGCAAAAATATTTAATTTATTTTTATTAACAAGTAATTTAGCTCACGTATCCATGTGTCAAGTTTTATAGAGAGTGCACCAACTTTCCTAAGTTTACTGAAGTTTGTCTCCATGATGTTCCTTCTAATCTCTATTTTTGTGGGTGCAAGTGGTGTTAACTAAATGCTCAAGCCTAGGATTCCATTTTGCTCCTAAAATAATGGTTTCTATTATTTTAAATACTAAAATTCATTTTCATGTGCAAATGTCTAAAATAATAATCTCTATTATTTTAACTACTAAAATGCATTTTCCTGAGCAAATATCCTAAATGCAATTTTATATGTTTTTATGCATAATGTTTAATAATTAATCCCTTCTAGGACCTAGGTACCACACCATTGGGCCCATCCATCCTTTATGCTCATCTTTCGACATGGTATCACTCCATCAGGTCCAATCGTTCATCATTTCCCTTTCTCGGCAAGGTACCACATCATTACGTCCTTTCATCCGTCATTTCTATTTCTTGGCAAGGTACCACATCGTCGGGTCCTTCCGTCCTTTATTTTCGTTTCTCGGCAAGGTACCACATGATCAGGTCCTTCTGCCGATATCCTTTTGTTTGACTTGTGCGAACTTCATGTAGGGATATACGATCCGTTACCTTCAATCGCTCATCTACACGCTATTGGAGACTAATGGTGTTGAGGAGTAAGTGCATTCTTACTACATGCCTTCCAACTCACACGTGACCAACTCTGTCATGGTCCACTCGCATGACCTCATGCTTCCCCAGAGTAAGCGGATCAATGCTTCTTTACTCATGCGTGGAATTCCGTTGGAAGTCGACACCGTCGTCGTCCTTCTGTGTGTGATTTATCTGTACTCTATGACCCTTTAATTCCTTTGTATGTATGTTGGTGAACCGTTTCACCTATCATTACACACATTCTCAAAAGCACATATTAATAGTCCTATCCTCATTCATCATAATTCATTTCCTAAACCCGCTAATCGGTAAGCATTTACAATTTACTCAAAACATCATACATTCCATTAATCAATAAGGAATTACGTCGATATGTACTTCTTTCATTGTCATCACATAATTCATCCTATAGCTAATCGTTTAAGCATTATATTCATGTACACAACACATTTTTCACAATCAAAGCTAATCATTAAGCAACATGCAATTATTCATTTAAATCAACTATCCAACTCCACACGTCATTTAGTTCATTAATTCATTTATCCATTGTTGTCATGCACATCATCAGGTGATTCTCAATTATTAAGACACATCCTAACTCGAAGGGCCACTTTATTGAAGTCTATTCAGTCGGGTCACTCGAAAGGTGCCCTTAAAGTCCACAGTCATTCTAGGGGCATTACAAACACCCCCTCTTGTATATAACTTCGTCCTGAAGTTAAATTTTGTTCTCGTACTTCCGACACTAGGCTTAAATTTTAATTTCCTATTCTCATCTTCTTGTCATTCTCTTCTATTTTTCTCCAACAATCAAGGCCCTAAGCACTAGTGGTTCCAATCGTAAGCTTTCTTTTTCATCGAACATGGTTCCAATATATCCTCATGAACTCAATCATAATTTCGTATAATATCAATTTCTAATAATACATTCAATAATTTTCATCCCCAACTAGATTTCATGTATCTCTTATTCATTCATGAGGGTCTGCGATGTCTAAATTATCAATAAGTTGCATTGCGTCAATGGCCACCCAATAGTTTATCAAAACATAGCAAATCCAAGCAAGGATTCAAATCTATTTGGTTATCCTCCCTTCAAGACGAGAAGGTAAACATCATAAAATATTCGGTAAGATATAATCATAGTTTTAACAAATCAGGAGAGATCCTCAAATAGTCCAAAAACCAAATTCCATAAGACTACTTCCAAAACCCCTAAATGTTTTGACAATGTTGGTTCTCAATTTGATAGGATTCGATTCGTCGAAATTTAGTGACTTAGTCGAACACACTGAAGTTTAACTCTTAGTCGTTTCATTAGTAATATCATGTCCAAGTCGATGAGCTTATCACATCCTTACCTCATTTCCTCATTTTCATTGTCATGTGACTACTTCAATAGACTCATCAAGTCATACTATGTTTTTTGTAGGGCCCCTTCTGTAGGGTCCTTCCGTGTCTTCTTTAGGATCCTTCCAACAAATCTCGATTAACCATTGGCAAATAAACCGTTAGCTTCACCACCCAACCATAGGCTCATGCTTTCAATCGCATGGCCTCCCCCGAGCTTTGGGTCATAAAGCTCACACACACCTTTCAAGAAACTCCTCAATGGGTCCCCCCCCCAAGAATTTCTAGCCAAACCCCAATAGTAACAAGTCGCATCTATCGCAAGAATTACAATATCCATCCAAAAAATGGCTCCCTTCTCCCTTCCCAAGGCCTTCCTTAAGTAGGAAAATCCCTTGCGACACATGTTGCTCCATGCAATATTATTTATTTGATTAAATTTCAAATTAAGTAAAACTCACCCATCCATGTGTCAATTTTTCTAGGAGATGCAACAACATTCCTAAGTTTGCTCATGTTTGTCCCCAAGATGTTTCACCTAACTCCTAAATTTGTGGTGTAGGTGGGGTTGACTAGATGTCTATGCTTAGGATTCTATTTTGCTCCTAAATAAAGATTTATATTATTTTAAATACTCAAAATAAATATTCTTTTATGTGCAAATGCATAAATAACAATTGCTATATTTTAAATGTCAAAATATCATTTTTATGTGCAAATGCATAAATAACAATTAATTTTATTTTAGATGCTAAAATATTCTTTTATGTGCAAATGTCTCAAGTACTAATTTCTATTGTTTAAGTGACTAAAATGCATTTTTCTAAGTAAATGTTCTAGGTGCAAATTATAAATTTTTATGCAATTAATTTTAACAATCATTTTTACTAGGATCTTGGTGCCGCGCCGTTGGGCCTCCCCGTTTCTTAACTTCATTTCCCTGACATGGCACCACTCTATCAGGTCTAGTCATCTGTCATTTCCATCTCTTGGAAATGTACCACATCATCGGGTCCTTGCATCCACTCTTTTCATTCTCGGCAGGGTACCACATCGTCAGGCCCCTTATGCCGATATCTTTTCATTTTGACTTGCAGGAACTTCATGTAGGGATTTCAAGAGTCGTTTCCTTATATCCTTCATCTACACGCTATTAGGGACTAATGGCGTCGTTGAGGAGTAATTCCGTCCTTACTACGCACTCCTCAACTCGTACGTGACCAACTCCGTTGTGGTCCACCCGCACGACCTCACACTTCTCCTGAGTAAGCAGAACAATGCTTCTCTAGTCATGCATGGCCTTCCGTCGGAAGTCGACACCATCGTTGTTCTCTTCGTGTGTGATTTACCCATACTCTATGACCCTCAATTCCTTTGTGTGTCCGTTAATGAACCGTTTCACCTGTCGCTACACACATTTCTCAAAACACCTATTAATATTCATGCCCTCATTAAGCATAGTTCATTCAATAATCAATCATACAGCTAGTCGTTAAGCATCATTCACATGTACATTTTCATAATTAAAGTTAATCGTTAAACAACATGTAAACGCTCATTTACATCAACTATCCAAATACACATATATCATTATTTTATTGATTCACAATCAGTCGTAGTCATGAATATACTCAATATAACATCAAGGGGTCATTTTATTAATGTTTCAATCAGTCAGGTCACTCAATAGGTTCCCACAAGGTCTGCAATAGTCTAGGGGCACTACATACACCCCTACTTATTTATAACTCGTCCTGAAGTTCAAAATAAATGCGGAAAGATATGACGCATCTCAGTTGCATCCTCCCAAGTCATAGAGCTAGGACTGTAACTATCCTACTGCACTTAGACTTGATCAATCAAGGCTAATCATTAAGCAAGAAGAAATCAATCAATTATCCCACTCCACACATATAATTTAATTCCTTAATTCATTTATCAATTATTGTCGTCATTCACAGCTTCAGGTTTTCCTCAATCGTTTACGACATATCCAGGCTCAAGAGACCACTTTATCGAATTTTGTTCAATTGGGTCACTCGATAGGTGCCCTTAAGGTCCACAGTCATTCTAGGAGCATTACATACACCCCCTCTTATATAGAACTTCATCCCAAAGTTAATTTTTGTTCTCGTACTTTCGATGCTAGGCCTTACTTTAATATTCTATTCTCCTCTTTTCATTCTCTTCTATTTTTCTCAAACAATCATGGCCATAAGCACTAGTGGTTCTAAACATTATTATTTTTTTATATATACAACAAGGTTCCAATACATCCTCAGGAACATCAATCGTAATTCGTATAATAGCAATCTGGTAATACATTCAATACTTGTCAGTCCCAACTAGATTTCCTATATCTCTTATTCATTCACGAAGGTCTACGATGTCCAATTCTTCAACAAGCTGCATTGCATTAATATCCACCCAAGGGTTTATCAAAGCATAACAAATCCAAGCAAGGATTTAAATCTATTTGGTTATCCTCCCTCCAAGACGAGAAGGTAAACATCATAAAATATTTGGTAAGATATAATCACGGTTTTAACATATCAGCAAAGACCCTGCAATAACTGCCAAAAACCAAATTCCATAAGACTTCTTCCAAATACCTCTAGATGTTTTAAAAGTGTTGGTTCTTAATAAGATAGGATTCGAGTCGTCGAAATTTAGTCAAACATATTGAAATTTAACCCTTGTCAATTTTCCAGTGTCCCAATGTCCAAGTCAAGGAACTCATCATGTCCTTACCTCATTTCCTCATTCATGTTTTCATATGACTCCTTTGGCATATTTTCCCTATCTCGTCATGTATGGGTTGTCGTATTCACATCAAGTTGTATCATGGGAATTAGTCGTATTTCCATTTAGACTTCATCATCTCTGATGATTAGCATCATTGAGTTTAGCTCATCGTGTTTATTGTCTACATAATTTATTTGACAACATTGTCTTCAATTGACCCTTTCGACAAGTTCTCCAAGTTCTGTGTTCCCATTTATCCTAGCATGGTCAAGTCAAGGTTGTACATTTTCATTTTCTTTAACAACATATTCCTACCGTAAATTTTGTTATTGGGTTCAGCTACTCGTGCTAGTAACATTGATTTTGTGTTTTCAAGTTTTCATGCATGTTTGACCCTCTCGACAGTCTTTTGAATTCTCAACAAGTATGTGCATTTACGATATTATAATTATCTTCCCCCTATTTCCTTTCAAAGATCAAACAACAATCGGTAATAAAAGAAAAATCATTTCTTTTTTTCTACCATCATATAAATATAAACTTTCATAACTAAGAATATAATGTAACAATCTGAGAGTAGTTCTCCAATGACTCACTACTTGCAACCCCAATTTGCCTATTCACATCTCGACCCGTATCTTCATACCTTGGCTATTAAATCAGAAGAAACCATTTTATATTATAACTTTTAGTACACTTATTTACAACATAATCGACTTACTCTTTAAAACTTATAGCCTCTCTTTTATCCAAATAATTATTTATACATGGTATTACAAAAATACTAACTACTTTGTACGAGTCACTATAACTCCTGATCATGATAATATTTATCATTTCCTAATAAGTACAAAACATTTTAGGATTTAGGCATATGTCCTACACCTAGAATTAATACTTCTAACTTAACTAGTTGCACATTTAATCCTCTTTTCATCAGGTATATATAGAGAGAACTGTTACTTTTCGGAAAATATATATTCAACATATTATTTAATTCTTTATATATAAATAAATAAAAAGAAAGAAGAATCTCATCTCATGTTTATAAACACACATTACACAATAAGTACTGCAAGTTTGCATTATGGTTAATAAAGTATGCTCAACGCTTACATCAACTAATTAATATGTATCTGCATAAGGCATAATCTATACCGTACTTCCTACTCACATAAATCTTTATTCAATGTTGAATTTTAAATATGAAGATCCTTTTGAGGAATCTATTACCATAGAAATGAAGATAGTTGAATCTTTATGTCTTAAACCAATTATTTAAATTATGAACACAAGACCACCCATATATATATATATATATATATATATATATATATATATATATATATATATATATATATATATATATAATATATATATATACATGACTAATTAATTTCAAATCTGCATTCTAACTAAGTCCCTTCACTAAAATAGTGCCTACCTAATGTACCACCATATATATATATTTATCTCTCTTTTATATATATATATATATATATATATATAGATATATATATATATACCATTTCTATATATATAGAAATTACTATGCATTATTTAGGGTTTTATAATCTATTGCCATGATATGGTTTAGCTATTCATAAAATCCACCTATTACCACTTTTACTTATATAAATATATGTATATACATCCCATTATTTTCACCACCTAACATATATTTATTCACACAACTTCATTTCCTCTATTTGGTTAGAACTACTATAAACACCAGTCACTAATGCCACATTTTTATGTGTCTACACTAATTCACATTTTAACTATAATCAACACATCTAAATAGTTATATAATTTCATTCTATCTCTTAACAATAAATGACGCATTAACCGGTACAATTCATTCCAAGCATTGATTACAACTTAACATAGTAAAACATAAATATTTATTCTACTGGCCAACAAGTCTCATCACCAAGTGTCGAAAAGCACCAAGTGCCTGACAAGCCGAGTTCAAGTTTAAGACCCAAGCTCAAGCATCAAGCGCCAGGTCACAAGGGAACGGGCCAACGGAGTTCTAGACTTACATTAAAACGAACAAATATGGGTGGAGTAATTAAAGTTCCTTTGTATTGTTTTTTTAAACCAAATCCAAATTCCACTTATCATAATCCAAGCTCTTCCACATGACACAAGGAAGCCGAGAGAAGTCCACGATCCAAGGATACATCACACACCACACGAACATATTTGGATGGTGGGTTGATCTGGCATTCGGAGGAAGGGCTACGCTGTCACAAGGGAGGTCTAAGATGGTGTTATAAACACGATGGGAAAGATTCTCCCTTCCGCAGTCAAGGAATAGTAATATCGCAGTAATAGATAGAACTCAATTTCTTCAACAGTTGTGCAACACTCACGTAGACATAAAATATATGTTTAACCCTTTTCTTCAGCATTCTGGAAATGAGATTGCAGATATAATGAATTCTAATGCATTCCTCTCAGCATTAATAAATAGGGCACATTTATATATATATATATATATATATATATATATATATATATATATATATATATATATATAGATTAGCCTACTTCATTCTTCTCCATATATGCAAGTGTGAAAAAATAACGTCTGCATAATTTCTTTTCAGCAATAAGAACACAGACACAATTGAGTGAATTTAATCTTCAGAATATTAATACTTGATCAGCATAATCTCTTTTAAGCGATTTAAATGAGGGTAGCTCACATAATGAACGAATTAGATCTTCAAATATCCTACATAGTTTATGCAGAGGTTCACAAATAAGACCCTTCCCTTCTGTGCGTTCAGGAAAGTATCTGAAGGAAAATGCAATAAATTACAATTTTAATTGTACATTTATATCACTTCCCTAACCTCTATCTTTCCTAACAGCATGAGTTATAACGTGAGTGAGAATCCTTACCTAGTCTCTTTTTATCTTAACTAAGAGCATAAATAAGGTTCAATCCTAACCAAACCGCCCAGCAAGCTGAAAGCGGTGTGGGAAAATGTTTGACTGGGAAAAGATGTGATAAAACGCAGTTATAAAATACTAGGAAAAACTGAAAGGCACTAGAGCGAACATGTTGTACTGGAAAATGTTTGAGCCCTCTCCCTCTCCGGTCGAGCGACGGCTATATACCCCAACTTGTTGCTTGTTGCTCTGGCCGGGGTCTTCCCTTCCCCCTTAGGATTCCTCGGGAAGGATCTTCTTTACAATATTATGTTGGCCAAGAAGTAGGAGCATATATAGGTGGCAGATCATGATAGAGAGTAATAAATTTATGCTCGTTATTTAGATGCTCATGGTTGTGATCCAAAGATCGAAAGTAAGAGCTTGCTTATTTAGTTTAACGAGAGCGACAAACTAAATAAAGTAAAATCATATACTTATTTCTTTTTTATTTCACAATTTCGAATGCTTCCCAATCGGCTCTCTAAGTTTAACATTGGGATTTGACTGGATCTAAATCTTCTTCAGCGATGTACAGTGATGGAAAAAACATCCATATATTTCCCAAATGTTACGGTGTGTAAATAGGAATTCACTAAGGGCGACAGGTGGCAAGAGTAAAACTCCAAATCGACTTTCGATGATAAGCAACTCAGGTCCCTACATGGGATTACAAAGAGAATTGACACTCCTAGACAAAAAATCTCAAAAATTGCTTCATTACATCTGAGTCTGCATAGGCAAAATTTTCCCCAAAAGCCAATCTGATAATCCTTATGTTTATAACCCTTTACATACACATTGCCCAAAATTTACATTGGCACCATTCTAATCCTCCTCCATCCCCCCAGATCAATGGTTCACATCCTTTCAAGCTTCCCATTATGCTCGATCGATAATTCCAGCGAACACCCCTGCATCCTAAACCGATTGGACACACGTCAACATAATATGGATTCAAGGCTTCAAAATACGTCTCAAAAAACCACCTTAATGTGGCCCTGAAACAACTCTTTTCAACTATCAGGACAAGATAGGTGGCTATCAACTCATAACTGGTGCTCATCAGATCAAGTGGGCCATGTGACTTTGATAACCCCTCAAGAAATGTGCAGATCTTGAGATGATTATATTTATGATTGTAATGATTTCAGGTCCCTGTAACTGCTCAAAGTTTAAATAATATGGCACAAACCTGAACAAAAACCATTCATTCCACGCGGCATCCCCATGCTTGTTCAGGGCCCAAACAATGGTTATTTAATACCGCCTTTTTAGAGCCCTGAAACCACCTTTTGAGTATGTTGTTTTCACGATGCACCCACCAGGGTTTACCCAACGGATATTACCGTTGTTGTTTTGACATCAACGGTCCTCGCACATTAAAATCTCCCATGTCGCTCTCGTAAAGGACCAATCCGGTGGTTCCATGTGTCTGATTCATTTAAGTCCCTCGCTTTCAAAATCCCTCTATATATATGCATTATTTGAATTGTTTGAGCATTCATTCTTCTTCTATCGCAATATCCTCTACTTTTTATTACCACGCCATCTAATTCTTAGCCTATCCAGAGCTTCACCATCCTCATGTTCATTCCACAAACTCTTCCATGGCATCTCTCGCTAACCCTGAAATGATTCCTTCTGCAACTTCTACGCTTAACAAAGATGAACACTTAGGAGATGCGCATTTTGACATCCATGACCCCATATTGTCAAACCACTATTTGCATCAATTATCCATAAAATTTGAAGACCAAGCTAATAATGGAAACAATGCATACAACCTCTTGGGCTATGGATTAGAAACAAATATTTTACCACAGGCTCGAGCTTTCTCGGAGCTAGTGCACTCGTGTGCAGAAATATATGCGCCCAAGAAGAAAGTAATTATCTCTCGACTTGGATCAATTATATGCCCAATTAAAAATAGCTCCTCATGGAAATGACGGACACAGAAGAGGGAAATTATAGCCTGCATTTTGACAAGGAGGTCTTGGCTGCAAAGATAAGAGAGTTGTCATAAAAAGGTAGGGAGGCATTCATCCAAATGTTAATTCCCCCAGAAGCTCATCCTCCACTATCCATGGTATGTCATATCCTTGGTTATGACCACAAATTGGTAATTGATGATGATTCCTTAGGTTTTCTTTTCCTAATTAATTTATCCTAGCTTGAATCACCCATCAAGTTGGATATTGCTTCTTTCCTTACTCATACCATGCACTTGCACTTCAAAAAATTTTCTACTAGAAAGTTGTTCGGGTACACTTCCTATTCGATCTACATGATCATTTACCATAATAAGGAATTATTTAATCGAGAGGACCTCAAGAAGTCAATTGATCCCATTCCAAGCCATGAAGGATTCTATATGTTTGTGGATACAGTCGTAACTAAAATCTATTCCTTGTTATTTGATGCCCCTCCTCCTAGATTCTTTCTAGAATGTAAGTGTTTGCTCTAGTTAAACCCCGACGACTCAGTTGGGGATTGGATTTGCTTTGAAACTGACACTGAGATTTGACTCTACTGAGCAGAACTATCTCCATATATGTTGCACGTATTCATAACTCCTAGGCGTTTTTCCTTGGAGTATATCCGCTAGAGGTTCAATTGCGATGACATACACTTTACAAAGGGAAATATCACTAGGAATTTCAAAGTCCCTAATGAAGATATATGGATCCTTTAAAGTAAGAAGCATGTCCATGCAAGCCGTGGTTAAAGAGATGCTGGTGGATTTCAATTTCTCTATGATTTTTTGCATGGAGGTATGATCCTAAAGGGATCATCTCTAATAAAATACAGTCTTCTAGAGAAATGGCCTATCCTCATGAGCTGCACTCGATGCTAGAGAAAATCACCAACTTGGATAGTTGTGAATAGGAAAAGATTGATTTGGATCCAACCCATGCAGTAGTGGAACCAGTCATTCCCACGCCACATAAGGTTGATATTATGGGGAAAAATCTTGTGTCTAAACCAAACTTGGATAACGACAAGGAAAAATATGAAAGTGTTGGGTCCCACTCAAAAAATTCTAAGTCAAAGAAAGCATCTAAAACAACTCTACAACTAAATAAAACCCCCACATCGTTGGAACCTATCATTTTGGAAAATTTTCCATCTGCAGGGTTGCCTTAGAAGCAAGATACAACCTATCAGCAATATGCTCTAGTAACAATGTCGCCGCTAAAGGCTTGGATTTTTGGTTTATACTACCAGATAAAGGATGATAATATAGACCTTCAAAAGACTCTTTTTCCAAAGAAAGATATTGATACAGGACACCAGTCCAGTATGTTACTTGGGATGGATTTGAGGTAAGGTACCCTAAAAATGGCCATCCTTGAATAGGTTTCACCTAGAGGTAAGAGAGTTCCATCAAATTATTGGACCACTCAGGTCACAGTTAACTTAGATGCTTTCCCTTCTAAAGAAATCATGCAACTTCACTGATAGACAAGTGAAGGTCTATATAGAGATGTAATGAAATACAATATGAGCACCAATAAGTTATAGGGGTTGGTAAACAGACTGGAGAGGTAACTAGAAAATGAAAAGTCATCAATCTAACACAAGAAGTTGAGCATTGTTGATTTGGAGAAAAAAATTACCAAATTGGTAAAAGATCCAAGTGATGCAGCTCCTATTCAAAACATGTTGAAGAGAAAGATAAACAGATTGCAAGATTGAACAAAAGACTCAATATTCCCACTGTTGAGCACTCTCAGACAACTGAAATTCTAGCGATACAATCTAAATTGGACAAGGCACTGGAAGATATCCCGTCACTCAAAGAAAATGTTGTTTTTCTGGAAGGGGAAGTGGACGAACTCAAAATGTGGAATCAAGATATTTCGCCTCAAAAGGAAATAGATTTGCAAGACGCATCTTTAGCTGACCCAGTAGATAAGCTTGCATAAGAAATAACATAAATTATCCTGAAGGATGCCCAATTGAGTGATGTGAAGGAGCAACAAAAGCATAAGAGTGAAGAGTTAAAAATATCTATTAAATAGGTAACCAAAAGAGACGTTACCATTTCTGAACTATAATAGTCTAAAGTAGACCAGCAGAAGAGCATTCAGGACTTGTCTATGAAGCTAATGCGTAAGCCTTTGCTCAAAACTGCAAGGTTCATGATTTAGGAACATATAGAAGCACTGATAATAACTCAATGGATCCATTTTTTTATTTCACAAGAGGAGTGGGAAATACTTGAGACAACTTCTCAAGATTCTCACACTATCCTGAATAACGTGGACAAAAAGACAGAGCTGTCAAAAGTAGTCATTGATTTCTTAAATGAAAAAATCCTTGACGAGATCCAAGCCTATGTTGTTCAAGATAGAACAAAAATCATCATAGAGGCTAACAAAGTGATCACAAAGGTTATGATGGCCCAGAATGTTGGGGACATGGCTAATTACCTATCCCATGACGTTTGTTATTTTAAATCCATTTTCAGCAACGTGTTCCCATTAGGCCTCCCGTATTTTTTGGTTGTACATGAATATTTGTACTATAAGGATCATTAAAATGTCATGTTTTTAGAGGCACATAACTATGAATCCCATCTGGTAGAAATACATGGATATTTAGATGGAAAGACAGTCGCGGACAAGCTGCACCCATATTTTGAAATCCTCATCTGTCTTCAAATGATTTTCAATTCTTTACCAAAACCCACTTTTGAGCATTACACATATCTGGATATGGCACTCACAGAACTAAAGGTTTTCCAATATCCAACAGGTAAAGAATGGAAAAGTATCACTAGATTTATCCAACTAAAGAAGTTAGAAAGAGGCTTGTCTATGAAGCCAACAACTGGAGCATCAACGTCACATCAGGATCCTCCTCCACCTAAATAAGGCATGGTGGCTTCACTAGAAGGCAATATTGTAGCTAGGGTTTTCACCCTAGATTGTGCAAATGGGCACCTACTAAGGAGAAGGGCCTCCTTAGTAGCAGTTCAATAAACAGTAAATTAAAGCAGTAAAACAGTATGAAATTTAACTTAGCATGAGCATTAACAAAAATAAAAAGACATACAATATGATAAAGATTTTTCTTTTGTATTAATTTTACCTCAAGTGTTGAGGTTGGTGGAGCTCTTGCAGTAGTCCAGGAGGGCTACTTTCGTGCTCCAATGGGTTCCTTCTCCTTCTCCAAGGTGTTTGAATAATGGGCAAAAGGGGCACTCAAATGGGAAAAACTAGCTGAAATGGTAAGCTAGGGTTTCAAGAGTGATTTTGGCAGAGTGAGGATAGGGAAGATTGTGGATATGAAATGGGGAGCCTCCATTACCTATTTATAGGTTTTTAGTGGTGGAGTGTTGACCCATGGTTTTTGGCACCATATGTTTTAGGTTAATTGTATAGGGTTTTTGCTTCTTTTTTCCCTCTTTTTCCTCTTTTTTATATTTTTTATTCCCTTTTTAGAGGGTTTTTGCTATTTTCGGAGGTAATTTAAATTAGTTTGGGGAAAAAGGGGGGTTTTGGCATTTTGGAGGCTTTTTAATGGGTTTTTAAGGTTTTGGAGGCAAATATGGTAGGAAATATGGACAAATGAGTCATGTAATGAGGGAAATGAGATGGTGAGCACTTTTTGGGTGTTAACAGATTGCCCCCTGATGTGTGAGGGCAGGAGCTCATCGTATGGCCGATAGACATCATAAGTCTATGTATGGTTTTCCTCATATGTGGAGAGGAGAAGAAATGAAATAGAGCCTGGAACAACGGTCCGGAACAAACTGCAAAGAATGAAAAAACATGACCTCAATAATGAATGAGGAATAATCTCAACATATGGACGAGGTGGGCATACCCATGCTCATACCAAGATCTATAGCAATAACAATGAGGTCCAAAAATGGGAACCTAAAAGTTACATGACCTCAAATAATGAATGAGGATGAATCTCAATATATGGACGAGGCAGACATACCCATGCTCGTATCAAGATATATAAAAAATAACAATGAGGCCCAAAAAATGGGGACCTGAAAGATACATGGAGAACCACTATGTACATCATAAGGGTCCAAAAGGGGACATGAATCTGGGATATACTACCAAGCTGACAATGTCTAAGCTGAAGAACTGATACACCGGAATAACAATAGTGGTGCCGAATATGGTACCAGAGGAACTGATGAACTGGAAGATCATAATGATAGGGAGTCATACCCTCAATGGTACACTGAACTAGAGCTGAATTGGGTACTCAAGGAAGCATATAAGTGGATGGCTTCTGAATACAATCACTAACGCAATCCAGACATCCACGGGAACATATAACTAGGTGTTCTGAAGTGACTCACCAATGTGCTAGAGTCGGGGGAAATCCGGGGTCTTCGACCAATAACTGAAGGGATATATACCCTGCGCGATTCTCAACGATGAAATCAAGGTGTTGAAGTCGAGCATGTGATAAAATATCCACTTGGAGAGGCACTAATGAATCCTCTTAAAATGGCCCGTAGGCACTCACCACAGATGGTGATGAGTCCAAGGCGCAAGGACCTCTGGGTCTATCCTCTGGAATAGATGGGATATCGTCGATAGAGGGAGACCTACAACTAGCAAAGCAATGAACTTTCCTTGATACGAGCACGAGGTAGAGAACTAAAGTGTGAGAGTACTGATGGTAGGACTAACATACTATGGGGGTGGGAAATAACTGGGCAAATAGAGTGGGTGGACTCAAACTTCCTTCATTCAGAGTATGATGGCGGGGGTGATCGGGCAGCATATGAAACTAACTGGTGGGAAGGGGATCATAGCTTTAGTGGATCAGGGATGGTGACTAGGGTGAGTGATACTCAAGTTGGTGTAAGATGGCAGGAGACTGTAGAATACTCTTAACAAAGGAGACCGTATTGGGGGTGCTGCCAAGATGATCGATCATGGCGCCGAGAGGCACGGGGGGGGGAACTTCCTTATGGTCTTTAAGGAGCTAGAAGAAGTGTGCTCAAAATGGTACTGTCGCGTGGATTTATATGAGCCCAGGACAATTCATGCTTGTGATTGCTTTCAATTTTAAGGAGTCTGAAAGCGATAAGAAGACTATGAAATAATGGAATGGTACCGTCGTGTGGATTGGTACGAGCCTAGGACAGTGCATGCTCGTGGTTGCTTTCAATTTTAGAGAGTCTTGAAAGCAAAAAGAAGACTCCAGGGGGGTTCTTTTTCGTGTGCTAGTCTCCAAGGCCCGAAAAAGCATAAAAGGATGCAATGAAGAACTCTTCTAGCCAGTATGACTAGAGTATTCCTTTTTCATAATTAGTCTACCAGGTCAGAAAAAGGGTTAAACTTATACGTGATAGACACCCTTTTAGGTACTTTAACGAGCATGAAAGGAAGAAAGATCGCTCGACGATCTTTTCATTCTTTTAGGAGTCAGAAAAGAGCTTAACAGAAACTCCCTAAGTGCCTTTTTCATAAAGGAATTGTCCGGCCCGAGAAAGGGATAAAAGTATACTGAACAAAAGGAATGGTCAAGCAAGGAGAGAGTGTTCAATCAAGGGACATCGATGAGAACCAAGAACGAGGGTGGGGGGAAGTGATATAAAAAATGACAAAAATGGATAATGGGGAGAGAGTGTTCAATCAAGGGACATAGATGAGAACCAAGAACAAGGGTGGGGGGAAACACTGGTGGGCCTCCTTGCGAGATGATGAATGGTGGAAAAATAATGAAATAATTGCAATATGAATGGAGTGAATGGCTCATGTAAAAATGTGTAACAATTCGATGGCGGCCAATGCGGTGCACAAACCAAGGCAGCAAGGTGTCGGGACACAATGTTGAAATTGTTTTTGGTGAGAGCGAGGAATGATCTCAAGCATCATCACGAGCTCAAAAAATTGAATCCGGTCATATAAAAAGTGTCAAAAATGGATAACGGCCGAGGTGGCATGCAAATCGAGATGACTAGGGGCTGACGAAAAATGGCCAAAACATTTTGGGGTGAGAGCGAGAAATTATCTCAAGCATCATCACGAGCATAGAAATATGAATCTAGCGGTGCAAATGGTGCGAAAAACGGAGGTCATAAGGACTCCAGAATGGTCAAAGGAAATAACTAGGTTAAAAAATGGTTTCAAATAAAGGTGAGCCCACCAATCCAAGGATGCAGTGGTGGGGAGAAATGATTACCTGCAGGGGAATAATACAAGGTGTATCAAATCAAATCAAATATACAAGTGATATGTGACCTCAAAAATGGTTGATATCACACATGTGAAAAAGTGAGCGGGGTTAATGACCTGCCCCCATGCTATGTGCATGGGGTTTATGATTGTGGATCACATATGTGTTGGTTTGAACAAGGGGGTCATTAGCGATTCCTTTGTGGGAAACATTGAAACCTAAGAACCGGCCTATCGGAGCACAAAAGACACACTTGAGTGGGTTCAAGTGGATCTGATACTTGCAACAACGTAGAAAAACTTGTGGGACTGTATGATGCCCTGTAATTTTACCTATGTTTACCTGAATGCATCATGTTTGATTTTTATTTCAGTAATGTCTCTTTATTTTCTTTTTTTCATTCATTTTTTTCTTTTTTTTTTCATATCTTTTCTCTTTTTTTCATTTTTTTTTGTTTCATCGTTTTTTCACTTTTTTCATATTTTTTTTTCTATTTTTTCATTTTTTCGATGAACTGGATTTCAATGGTCTTCTATGTTCTCTATCAACATCAATTGTTGTTGGCAAATTACCTGTGTAAACTCCTCCTTTGACTATGGCTTCTTGTAGAGTTTGGGCCGATGTCCATTTACTATCATGGAGAACTCCTCTCCATCAATTGTAATGATCCTTACAGCTCTATTTTCATAGATCTTTTGAATTATGTAAGGTCCCAGCCATCTGGTTGTTAGCTTTCCCTTGAATGTGTGAAACCTGGAGTCATAGAGTAATGCCTAGTCACCTTCCTTGAACTTTTTGTCCTTTATGTGTTTGTCATGCCAATTCTTCCTCTGTTGTTGGATGATTTCAGTAAGGGCAAGTGCTTGCTGGCATTGCTCATCCAGTTGATTGAATTGTAGCATGTTTTCTTGTTGTATCTCTGATAGTTCCATATTTAAATCTGCTGCAATTCTTAATGTCTTTATTTCAAATTCAATTGGCAGCATGACTTTCTTTCCATATATTAAATCATAAGGTGTGAATCCTGTTGTTGTCTTCCACGTGGTATTATAGGCCCAAACTGCCTCACTTAGCCTTTCTGCCCAATCTCTTTTGTGGAGTTGGACAGTCTTTGTCAAAATCTTTTCCAATTCTCTGTTTGTTACCTCAGCTTGACCATTGGCTTGAGGGTGATAGGAGGAGGACTATTTGTTCTTTACATTATTTCTTTTAAGCAAGTCTTCTATTAGATTTGATGTAAACTGTGGCCCTTGATAAGAAAATAGTTCTCTTGGTACTCCAAACCTGTGAAAGATCTGCTCAGTGAAGAATTTTTCCACGTTGGTTTCATTTGCTGCAGCAAGTGTTTCTACCTCAGTCCAATTTGTGAGGTAGTCAGTGCATACAAGGATGTAGCTCTTCTGATTTGACTGTGGGTTTATTGGACCAACGAAATCGAATCCCCATTTTTTGAATGCCTTCTTCCATTAACATTCTGCATTTGTCATTGTTCAAACATAAGCTCATCTCAATACATTTTTTCAATACTAATTCAAGATGGTTCAATGTCTGATCAAAGTTTTGTCCATGGTGTGTGAAGTCATCCATGAAGACTTCCATTTGATCATTTATGAAATCAGAGAATATACTTAGTATGGCCCTTCGGAATGTTGCTGGGGCATTACATAACCCAAAGGGTAGTACTTCATATGCATAACTACCCCATGGGCATGTAAACGCTGTCTTATCTTGATCAGCTGGGTGTATTAAAATTTGGTTGTACCCACTGAAGCCATCCAAAAATGAGAAATACTTGTTCCCAGCTAATGTGTCCAGCACCTGATTGATAAATGGTAGTGGAAAGTGATATTTCTTGGTTGCTTTATTTAGCTCTTTGTAGTCCACACAAATTCTCCATTTGCCTCCTTTTTTAGGGACTATAACCAGTGGTGAGACCGATTTGCTATCAAAGATGGGATATATGAACCCAAAATCTAATAACTTCTGTAGTTCCACTTTGACAATGTCCTTTAAGGCTAGGTTCATCCTTCGTTGTGGTTAACTGAGAGGGATAGAACCTTCTTTGATGTAAATGTAATGATTGCAGACATCAGGATGTATGCCTTTCATGTTTGCATGTGTCCATGCAAAAGATTTATTTTGTTCTGATAGCACTTTCATTAACTGTGTTTCTTGCTTTGGCTTGAGATTATAATTAATGTTGACTATCTTTCTAGGCATAATTTCCACTGTCTTTGTTTTTTATGATTGTTCTTCCAGAGATAGCACTTCTGTCCACATTTTATTTAAGTTTTGGTTTGAACTTTCGCCTGGTTGTTGTTGTTCTGTGTCAAAAAATCTTTCAAGACCATCACTGTTAGAATATGCATTTTGTATAAACCTATCTATATGACCATCTTCTCCTATTGCTTTTAATGATAGTGCAACTTCAATGGTTAGGACAAGTCGTAGGTTTTGATTTGGTGTGTCGTTATAATCATCAGTCCAATTTTGATGTTCTAAGTCTAAAGATTTCCTTGCTGGTGGGTAAATTGTGATTTTCTTCCTGCCAAGTCCACTCGTGATAGTCATGTTTCCTGATCTACAACATATATAAGCATCTGCAGTTGCCAACCAAGGTCTACCTAGTATGATTGGATAACCACTAAGTTTACTTTTTACTTCAATGACTAAGAAATCAGCTGGGTATTGCCAAGATTCTATATTGATTATTATGTCTTTGAGCCTTCCTTCAGGTCTTACTATGGATGTGTCTACTAGCTGGAGTACTGTAGTTGTCGCTCTCACAATTTCTTAGAGTTCGAGATATATCATAGTATCCTTGGTCATTACATTTATAGCAGCTCCCAAATCATTTAAGCTTCTGTCTATCTCTCTGTTATTGATGTTGACATTGACCACCGAGATTTGTGGATCTAGATATTTAGGGTTAAAAATGATTCCTAGCATTAGATCAGCTAATTGGCCCACTACATTGATCGTTGGTGGGTCATGTTTTCTCCTTCGAGGTGTTTTCAAACAATTCTCTTAAATGAATTTGTTGCAGATAGGTACATCTCTGATGGACGCCAAGATTGGAATTTGAATATTCAAGTGTTTCAATTCATTCATAATTACATTTTCCTCTTCATCTTTGGTACTTCGTGCAAGCTTCTCTAGAAATGGATGGTTTCTGTTTCATATGAGTGGTTGAGTTTCTTCCTCCTAAGGGTTTGGTTCATCCGGATGTTGAATATGGGGTTGTGTGGTTTGTTCGTGAGCCTCAGGTTCTTGGATATTCCGTGTGTGTGTATTCTGCAACCTTTTTCGAGATCTTAAATTTTTCATTTATCTCTAGTGTGTTTACAACGTAGGTTGGAAACTGTACCATCTCAGTATTGTAGGTTTGTTGTTGTTAGGGTTGGGGATTGGCTCAGCAGGAATTGGTGGAGGTCTAGTGGGTGGTTGATTTGGTGGTGGTGGCATGATGAGTGGCTGCTGCTGTTGTAATGGAGCTCTCCAATTCGATGATGAATAAAGATATGGATTTCCATAATTTGAGGTTGGTTGAGAAAAAGGTGGGGGTATGAAGAGTAAGGTTATGGGTAATAAGGTTGCTGATATGGTTGGTTTTGTTGCCACTGATTTGGACTTTGATGAGATGGCCATGGGGCTGGTATAGAGTTCCAATTCTGGTGGTTATTTTTGTGATTGTAGTAAGGTTGGTTGTTGGGTTGGTAAGGTCTAGGAAAATTATTTTTCCTTTGATTCATAAAACAGAGCTGTTCTATTGCACCCTCTGTCGTGGGCTCTTGAATAGTAGCTTTGAAGGAGGGAAGCAAAGGACACTTATCAATAGAGTGATCGTCATTGCAGAGGCCACATATTTCGATGGTGTTTAGTGTGCACTGCCCCTTCTCATGCTTCTTTCTACAACAAGGACAGAATACTGCCAAGGCTTGGTTAATTTCATCCTGTTTCTTTTTTATTTGAAGTGCATCAAGTTGCATGGCGAGAGATTGTAAGATGTCAGTCTTCATGTCATCTAACAGGTTCCCTAAATCAAATTTTGTAAGGGCTGATCTTGAAGATGCTAATCCACCAGTAAATGTGTGTGTATCCCTTGTCCCATTTTTACTTTTCCTAGATCTAGAGTAGTTTTTGAAAATTTGCAAGATTTGGTCAAAAGATTTCTGGAATATACCTCCATCTCCGAGAAGGTTTAAGACTTCAAAATGCTCTTCTTTTACACCTCTAAGAAGGACAAGTTTTAGTGATTTCTGATCTAAGGTGCAATGACTGGCTCGTTTGTATGTGAGCTGAGATCTTTGGGCATAATCTTCTAATGATTCCCTTTCTCCTTGTTGCATCCTAAAGATTTCGTCCCTTGTATCCTTTGCTTTGCATTAGTCCCTATATTTCTCTAAGAATGCTTGTTTCATTTGGTCCCAACATTATCATAAAACATTCATTAATGTAAACAAAAATATCTATCCATATATATATACATAATTTAATGTGTACACTTATGCATCTACCTTAAATATTATCTCTTACATTTACCACATAATTATTTACATATATATAAATCTCTGTTTAAAAAAATATCAACAATATTAACTCAATCTCTCTTTAATTGTTATTCCATGGTAAAGGTTCAGGAATGTACCGTTATGAGAATTAATGAAAATTTTTGATACAGTGCTAAGTCACACAAAACATCAAAGACAATTTCCTCATCCAAATAGCAAACCCATAGCTAGGACATATGACTTCTCCGTTTGTATGAGGTCGTTCCCAAGAGAGAAAGAAAAGGTCGTAGATCTCAAAAGTAAATAGTATTTTTATTTTTTAGTTTCGAAACTACACGTCGAAGACCTATTTTTGTTTCCCCAGAATGTTCTCTTAATACTTTTGGAACCATGAAGAGAAAATTCTTTCTTGGGCACTCGCCATGCCCACATCACCTAGTTTGCAGTACCCCACTGTGTCTTCCATTGTGGAATATCATCCTCAAACCAGATGTTATTTGGTTTGCACTGTGAAATTCATTATCTTAAAACATTATTTCATTATGATACTCGTCACAACGGAAACGAGTAAAGCGATCATGATTAAGAGTTCTTACTGTGGGATATCGTGATGTCGAGTACTGTGAAAAATCACATTCCAAGAATCAAATTTGGTCGACAAGAAGAATAACAGTCTATATAGCAGCCTTGCTCGATAGTTTTGGTTGTGTTCAAGTAACGGAAGCCACCATTATTATAACTACAACAATTTTGATATCAAAACCCAAAGAAAATGACAAACTTGAAAGACAGCACAGCACGGATCACTAGCAAAATTATGTGCTATTATTATTATATTATTTTAATATTCAGTACATCCCGGGTCCTCGTTTTGATCGCCATTTATATTTTTGTATGGTCTGGAATTGAACAGCAACAGCACAGATAATATAGTATAGGATAATATATATTTGCAGATAAGATAGGATAGTATAATAGATTGAAATAATAATATATATTCGGCATTCATTCTGCACGTGCAGGTGTGCCAGGTGATACGTAGCCATATAGTATGCAATCTCTGATATTTCCTTTAACGTTCATGTAGTTTCTGAGGAGACCTTCTCGGACAAAGCCGGCCTTCTGGAGAACCCTTTGGGCCGCCACATTTTCTGGCAGCACCAGACCTTGAATACGCTCGAGTCCCTCGAGCTCTCGAAAGGCAATGTGTAATGCTCTTGCTACGGCTTTGGTGGCGAATCCCTTACCCCAGTACTCTCTTGAAATGGCATACCCCACCTCTGCGCGGCATCTGTGTACGCCGCTCCCTTGCACCACCACCACGTGACCTATCACTATGGGCTTATGCCCCGTAGTACAGATTGCTCTGAACCATGGCTGTGGAATTATTTCTCTCTCCAAGAATTCTCTCGCCTTCTCTTTCGATCTAAATGTCTCCCACGCCAGAAAACGAGTCACCTCATCATCGCTCGCCCATGCATAGAAAACCTCCAAGTCACTCTGCCGGAAGGGCCGTAACGTGATTTCCAATGACGATAATTCTGCTGAGCTACTCATGGTGAAGAATCTAACTCTTGCATCAAAAATCAAAAGAAAAATTTAATCAGTACTTGAAAACGGCCGTATTGCATTTGTATTAATATCTGGACATACTCTACTCTATTATTGTTCATGTTAGATACTGAACTCAACTTCTCTATCCAGATTAACTTCACAACGTAGAGATCTGAGAATCATTAAGGACTAAGAGAAAAGAGAAGTAGCTTACGATAAATTGTTATGACTGCGCAGGCGATGATCCGATACCTCAACTCTCGAAAGAGAAAATTAGGAAGTATGGGAAATGCCGATGATGATGCTCGTACCCTTTCACCTAATTTATAAGATGTAGAGAACTCAACCATGCTGTGCAGCTAGATTCTAATTTCGGAACGAGTAAATGAATTTGGGCTACAATCCATGGTCGGCATTAATCTTGGTGTGCTGGGCCACTAAAAAAATGGTCCTTTCTTAACCTTCCCTCTCCTCCTCTGGAAGAATAGGACTCGGATCCCATCTTGTTGTACAGCCGACCACCCTTGTTGCTTCTATTTTAGGTCAATGGAAACTCCGGTCATGTGATTTAATTACTAGTGGCGCTGCGGACCCCAAAATCCCGACCTAAAACGGTTTCAACAGCCCCTTTAACACAATCTTCAACTATCGCTACCCTAAAAGTGGAGTTCCGCCTGACACTGGTGAAGATTGCTTGGCTGCCTCCTGCTTGAAATAGGCAAAATAGCTATGTTAAGGGAGCCGTTTTCCTTTAAAAACTTTCCTTCTCCTCTTCAATAATGTAGAAACCGGCACCACAGATGTATGGAAGATTGTGCCCAACCGCCGTTTTTGTTTTCCAAAATTTAGAATAAGCCCATTACAGTGAGCCAAGGGGCACAACGTTACATGGTAAAGTAATGGAACAAGATCATAAGCATTATATTGAAAACAATGGGAGTTGCAATAAAATGGCAATAATTTGTGATATTCTTGCTAAATTTTTGGTTTTTTTAATTCAAAGAATCAGAGGATTTGGCTTGAGTTGTAAGCTCTATGTATTGACATTTTAAATAACTTCCAACTAAAGGTGTAGGATCTTTATATTGACATTTTAGATAACCTTGAGCTAAAGGTTTAATGAAAGGTTATAAAGGCATATTTTCAGTTTTAAAAAGAATATGTTATGTAGGATAATAATTAGATAAATTGATATGTGATTATCTTAATAAAGATTTTGTAAAAGTAGTATAAACATTTTATGAGTTTGATTTTCCAAAATTATTTAATTAAATATAATTTAAATATTTTATAATTTTATAATTAAAAAAAATGTTATTATTTATTTAAAATTTGTTAAAAACTATTTTAGATTATGGATTTTTCAACATAACAAAATCAAATTACAATAAGAATATTGAAGACTTATTCTTTAATATGCTATGAAATGAGGAGCTATGGGATAGTTTCACTATAAAAACAATTATTTTAACACTTTAAAACTACAATTTCAACCAATTTTGTTTGTATGATTGGTTATAATGATAATAAATAAATAAAAATCATATTCCATGTATTTAAATCCCTATACCATCTAAAACCACTGTATATATAATGGAACTATTATCTTAAAATGAGATCTACCAAACAATTACATAAATTAATATTTTTGAAATTTAAATAAGATAATTCAGTTCAAAATAATTGATTCCTCTTATTAAAAATAGATTTAAGATATATTTATAATATTTTTAACTTTTTATATAAAATTTAGAATTTAATATTTTTTTTTCATAATTATAATGTATGTTAAATGACCACATTTCCTCATAATAGTAAATTATAGAACATCAAGCTACCCCAATTAAGAGTTCAATCATACCAATATAACAGTCCATCTTTATCATATTATTGTCTCATTTTGCAATACCTTCCAGCCGAGGTTGTCATGTGGCATCGAAATTGATGTCTCACTTGCACATGAGATTATAAACAGCACCACGGGCTATGCAGTTAAATCGTGCTCATGAAGAAGAAGGCAGCGTTAACCCCTGTGATGGGATAATTAGATTATGAATCATTTTCTACGAAATAGTTAGCTACATCAATATGCAGATTCGAACATCAATATGCAGATTCATATGCAGATTCGAGAGATACTATCTACAGGTAGATCCGAGTTATTGGCAGACGAGCTGTGATTTAAGAGGTTCTCTTAATTTCACAGAAGGTATATAGCTATTTTTAATCATTGTAAAACAATTATTTATAGCTATATTAATTAATAATATGCTTGAAATGATATGGTTCATTTTAAATATTTTTATTAATTTTTTCTAACTTATAATTGATATAGGTCACATTGGAGTTCTCTAATGATGGAAGAGCATCCCTGGTGATGAAGGCTATCGTGCACATTTCCATGCTTCCAATAGTTAGTATAATATATATGTTGCTTCATAATATATTTAGGATACATAAGTACTACAAGGAAAATGGCGTTTTAGCTTCACATTAGCACCACTATTTGTAAATGATTTGGAAATCCTCAATTTTCAAATAGTGGTGCAAAAGTGGTGATAATGTGGGGATAGGCAAGTGCTGCTAAGATATATGGTGCAAAAATGGTGTTTGTAAAAATGTTGATTTTTGTGTTAAATGAATATGTGGCATTCCATGGTGTATGGTGCAAACCACCAAAACCAATCCTAGGTAGATTGAGATTTTGTAGTGCACAACACCAAAATTATTATTATTATTATTTAATATACACAAACTTGTATATGGTGCATAGCACCATAAAATAACAAGTGGTGCAAAGCATCATAAAATAAAAAATGGTGCAAAAAAATATAAATCCCGTAAAAGAAAATTAGGAAGTATGGGAAATGTCGATGATGATGAAGCTGTGCAGCTAGATTCTAATTTATAAGAAGTAGAGAAGTCAACCATGCTGTGCAGCTAGATTCTAATTTCGGAACGAGTAAATAAAATTGGGCTACAATCCATGGTCGACATTAATCTTGGTGTGCTGGGCCACTAAAAAAATGGTCCTTTCTTGACCTTCCCTCTCCTCCTCTGGAAGAATAGGACTCGGATCCCATCTTGTTGTACAGCCGACCACCCTTGTTGCTTCTATTTTAGTTCAATGGAAACTCCTGTCATGTGATTTAATTACTAGTGGCCCTGCGGACCCCAAAATCCCGACCTAAAAAGGTTTCAACAGCCCCTTTAACACAATCTTCAACTATCACTACCCTAAAAGTGGAGTTCCGCCTGACACTGGTGAAGATTGTTGGGCTGCCTCCTGCTTGAAATAGGCAAAATAGCTATGTTAAGGAAGCCCTTTTCCTTTAAAAATTTTCAATCTCTTCTTCAATAATGTAGAAACCGGCACCACACATGTATGGAAGATTGTGCCCAACCGTCGTTTTTGTTTTCCAAAATTTAGAATAAGCCCATTACAGTGAGCCAAGGGGCACAACGTTACATGGTAAAGTAGTGGAACAAGATCATAAGCATTATATTGAAAACAATGGGAGTTGCAATAGAATGGCAATAATTTGTGATATTCTTGCTAAATTTTTGGTTTTTTAATTCAAATAATTAGAGGATTTGGCTTGAGTTGTAAGCTCTATGTATTGACATTTTACATGACTTCCAACTAAAGGTGTAGGATCTATATATTGACATTTTAGATAACCTTGAGCTAAAGGTTTAATGAAAGGTTATAAAGGCATATTTTCAGTTTTAAAAAGAATATGTTATGTAGGATAATAATTAGATAAATTGATATGTGATTATCTTAATAAAGATCTTGTAAAAGTAGTATAAACATTTTATGAGTTTGATTTTTCAAAGTTATTTAATTAAATATAATTTAAATATTTTATAATTTTATAATTAAGAAAAATGTTATTATTTATCTAAAATTTGTTAAAAACTATTTTAGATTATGGATTTTTCAACATAACAAAATCAAATTACAATAACAATATTGAAGGCTTATTCTTTAATATTCCATGAAATGAGGAGCTATGGGATAGTTTTGCTATAAAAACAATTATTTTAACACTTTAAAACTACAATTTCAACCAATTTTGTTTGTATGATTGGTTATAATGATAATAAAAAAATAAAAATCATATTCCATGTATTTAAATCCCTATACCATCTAAAACCATTGTGTATATAATGGAACTATTATCTTAAAATGAGATCTACCAAACAACTACATAAATTAATGTTTTTGAAATTTAAATAAGATAATTCAGTTCAAAATAATTGATTCCTCTTATTAAAAATAGATTTAAGATGTATTTATAATATTTTTAACTTTTTATATAAAATTTAGAATTTAATATTTTTTTTTCATAATTATAATGTATGTTAAATGACCACATTTCCTCACAATAGTAAATTATAGAACATCAAGCTACCCCAATTAAGAGTTCAGTCATACCAATATAACACTCCATCCTTATCATATTATTGTCTCATTTTGCAATACCTTCCAACCCAGGTTGTCATGTGGCATCGAAATTGATGTCTCACTTGCACATGAGATTATAAACAGCACCACGGGCTGAGTTACTCTAGGACTCTGCAGTTAAATTGTGCTCATGAAGAAGAAGGCAGCGTTAACCCCTGTGATGGGATAATTAGATTATGAATCATTTCCTACGAAATAGTTAGCTACATCAATATGCAGATTCATATGCATATTCGAGAGATACTATCTACAGGTAGATCCTCATTTCATGGCATATTAAAGAATAAGTCTTAAACCCAGTCATGTGTTTGGAAGCCCCACTATCAATAAACCAATCATTACAACCATGGGAGATGGTACCTGTGAGAGCATAGATCAGAACATACTCTTCTTCACTAGATGAGTTATCATCGCTTTCTTCCCTAGCCTTCTTCTTGGGTGGTTCATCATCCTCGGTAGCATGAGCATGAAACCTTCTTTTGTTGCCCTTCTTCTTCTTGTTGGATTTTTTGTTGTCCTTATTGTTCTTGGCACAAATTATGGCAACATGTCCTTTCTCATTACAAGTGAAGCATATTCTTCTTTCTTTGAAGTGATGTGAAGATTTCTTGGAGTGAGATGGCTCTCTCTTGGACTTCCCTTTCTTGGTGTGAGATATGAGAGCTTGATCTTCATTCCCCATCTTTTCTTCTTGTGCCACAAGCCTTGCTTCTTCTTGTGAGCATTCTTCCCGTAGTCTACTGAAGGAAATCAACTTCTTTCTTGCACAGATTCCTTGAATGAAGGAGTTCCATGACCTAGGTAAGCCATTCAGAGTGGTCATGACAACTTCACCATTCTCTACCATTTCATCCACTGCTTCTAGTTGTTCCTTGATCTGGGAGACTCTTGAAAAATAAGATTGAATGGTTTCTCCATTATGAAACTTTACCCCTTTCAATTGGTTCCGCAGGGTCAACTTCCGATATATGTTCTTCCCTTCAAATAGCTTGGTCAAAGAGTCAAACATCTCTTTGGGTGTCTTTAGAGAAGACACATAGGGTATGAGATGGTCTTTGATAGAATCAACAATGATTCTTTTTTCCTTGACCAAGTTCTTCTTATGCAATACTTTAGCCTCTTCATCCTTTGGGATAGGGATGTCTTCTTTTATATATGAGTCCAACTCATTCTCTTTCAGGATTAACCCAATCCTATACTTCCAAGCTCGAAAGTTATCATCTCCTTCAAGCATATCTTCAAGCTTGGTACTTCAAATGGAAATAGAAAAGATTTAGGTCTTACCACTTGAAATGCTGAAAACTTGATCTGGTGCTGGATTAGGGTTTGTCGGAAAAAGCTAAAAATTCAAAATGTGAATTTCAAATTTCTGAAAGGATAGAAAGATGCACCTTGATGAGCTGATCATCTTGGTGCATTCAAAATTTGAGATCAGCAAAGCGTTACCCTTCAGATTTGTCCTTTTGTCTTCCTGGGTTCACTAGGGAGAGCCCTGAATTAGGGTTTGAGTTTCTTGGAGATCTACCCAGCCAAAAATTTTGATCCAAAGCTCTAAACTTCGATGTTTGCAAGGAGCTTCTAGCTATGTCTTCAGATTTCAGAAATTCCTATTTTTGTGGAAACCCTAATTTTTAGGGTCAAATCTGAAAAAGATCGGAATTGAATTCTGATTGGACAGATAGATGCGCCTTGATGAGTAGAGTCAATATACTATACTAAATTTCCAAAATATATGGAGAGAAACCCAATAAACAAGAAACTCAAGTTTTCGTCACTGCAAAATGTCTTCTTCTCAGGTTAGCTTTGATACCATGTTAAATTTTGAGCATTAATTCACAATACTCTAGGATCTTTACTGAGAGAATAACATATATGGTATATCCATGCATGACAATCATAGTAAGTATGACAAGCATCACAAGAATCAAAAGCATAAGAGACAAGAGACACAGAATTTCCGTGGGGAAAACCCTAAGGTGAAAACCCCACAACTTCCTCAGAGATAGAGAGAGCAATGGCTCAACCAAAGTACAACCAAAATACACTGAGGTAATCTCCTAGTAGCAGATGATCCTCCTCCTCACTAGTGCACTACTTTCTAAGTGAGAGAGATGTACTTTTCCAAATGATCTAAATAGAGATCACCTAATCTCTATTTATACTAACCTGTTTCCGAGTGACCTTATGGGGCCGACTTGTCTAGCTAGGTACATCCACATTATAATATATATTTCAGGGACAACCCCGCACATGGTGGTCTAATAACCCATTGGCAAGTACACACACTTGTGACACTTGTCAATCTACATGACGACACTTCCTTCTAGAGGAATGACACATCTCTTATAAGGGTACAATAAATATATATAAAATACACAGATGAAATACATTCTGAAGTTACATATACATCAACACTCAGGTACCCATCACTTGTTAATGATGTCATCCACCGATGTCAACCTTCAAACCCGTTGGAACTAATATGGCTCCACCCCTGAAGCCCCTCCCACTGACAAAAACACCAACGCTCTTCCCATTGATCAGTTGTTACGAATACCTCTGGCTCCACTAGATGGTGCCTCCAAAGCCCCTCGATTTTGACTTTGCCACATCAACAATAACCCCAATGCTTGCGCCGTGTCTAATTACAATATTGTAGATGACTTAACTCAGTCTCCTGTAGCCATGTCTGCGTTAGAGGTCTTAAAAAAACTATCCTACACAATGCAAGACTTTGCTATCAGCCATTGGTGCTATTGACCTGACTGATTCACGAATGATGGCCTTCAATTTGAACCAATCCGAACCATGCCTGCCTTCCACATTAGCGTTCCAAGTTTCTGTATCCGTTTGGAATCTTGTCATCCATCAGTGCATCATCGATGAGGGTGACTCTACATGCGTTATGTCCACATTCCTTTGGAAGAAGTTGGGATCCTCTACTCTCCAACAATCCACCACTGTGTTGCGAGCCTACGATGGTCGTTCGGCTCAACCCCAAGGTCTCTTAGCTAATGTCCCCATCTAGTTGGCTTGTAAAACAATGCTTATTGAAATAGAGGTCATCAACGCCCAAATTGATTATAACCTCTTACTTGGCTGCAGTTACATGTACGCCATGCGTGCAGTTGCCTCATCCATTTTTCATACCATGATGTTCCCCCATGACGGATGCGTGGTCAAGGTTGATCACGTCACCTATTATAATCCCAATGCCCCCACTTCACCCAAAAATGTTCTTCCCATGGTTGAACAACCTGTTTGTCATGCATCTACCTCTTTGGTTTCTTTAGTGGGACCCAGATTTTACTTAGATACGTTGATGACCTCAACATTTCAATCCATTCCACCCCCGTCACCAGCGATCGAAATATCTGACTTATGTACCCTTTCCCACAATACACCAACACCCAACCATCAACCACCATTGGAACCTAGTCATGTTGGTGTTACACCCATCCATACAATCCCCTTCCTAATACCCCCTTCAGGAGTAGTAACCGCCCCAATTATGGCGACTCTCAGCCTCCCCAATTTAACTTTAGAATTACCTGTATGGTACATCACACCTCCTGTTTCCCTTCCGACACCAAATGTTGTCCTACAACCGGTGCAACCCATCACCACTACAAGTCAACCACCTCTTGGTGTCACTACTCCTTCCTCATCCACTAGTCCCACCCCTCTTATCAATCACACTGGGGGTAGAGGCCCAAAACCATACACCGCCCTACCCCTGCCCAAACCAATTAAGAATCCCCCCGTGTTTCACACTCCTCCCAAATGCTATTTGTGTGATAAGTTGGACCATGCTACACATCAATGTCCATAATTACCTGCATTACAAGAGCACATGCAAATGCTTGACGACGACCCCAACATCCCGGTTGTCCAACTCGACCCTACCCCTAAGCGTCGTGATAAATCACTGCATACCAATAACCCTTGTGCAATATGCGATATTTACGGCCATTACTCACATCACTACCCTGATCTCCCATATTACAGAACCGCTCTCTACGAGATGAATAACTTGGACCTTGAGACGGCTCCCCCCCACCATTGAAGATATCCACTCCCCAACATCCCCGCCAACCAGCAAGATCAATACCATTTATATGATCTCTTCTACTAGCACTCCCTCGTCAACCGATTTGATGACCCAAAGTTTCCACAATGATGAGGAGATTCTCGATGCTCTTATTGCACTTGATTACCCCTGGGAGGATATGCACCATCGTTCCTATTTCCTCCCGAAAGAGTCCTCCCCCACCATAGCCACCCAATTTTCAGTTGAGTACAAAGATTTCCTCCCCACCAAAGTTGACTGGTTTTAAAGAGTCCATTCTCGCTCCCGATCCCTTTGAGGAAGGTAACATGGCTAATATCTCACCCACAATCCACATTGATATCTCTGCCCTAGCTATTGCTCCTGAACTCATTACGTTAGGAGACTCCTGCACTGAGTACGAGATCAAAGAGTACAAAAAATGTTTCCAAGAGTTCCGCGATGTCTTTGCCTGGTCCTATACCAAAATGCCTGGTCTTGACCCTGCTATCATAGAACACTACATTGAAACATGGCTATATGTACCCATTCGCCAGAAACAACGCCCCATTCATCCATCAAAGATCCCCACCGTTAAAGCAAATATTGAGAAACTTCGTACCGCAGGATTAATTTATCATATTGCATACACCACTTGGGTTTCTAACCCTATCCCTGTTAACAAGAAACAAGGCACCATCTGAGTATGTACTGACTTCCGTGATTTAAACTGAGCATGTCCCAAAGACAACTTCCCCATGCCATTTATTGACCAACTAATCGATGCATGTGCAGGGCATGAGGTCCTCTCCTTCATGGACGGTTTCTCTGGGTACAACTAGATTTAGATCCGCAAGGAAGATTAATACAAGACTACCTTCACCACCCCATGGGGAACCTTTCCCTATCGTGTCATGCCTTTCGGCCTTAAAAATGGTGGTGCCACCTTCCAGCGGGCCATGACCTATTATTTTCACGACTTGGTCCATATCATATTAGTCTATCTTCACGATCTCATAGCGTGTTCCAAGAAACAATCCGACCACCTCAATGACCTCCGACAAGTTTTTCTGCGTTGTCGCAAGTATCAGATCCACTTGAACCCACTCAAGTGTGTCTTTTGCGTTTCGAGAGGCCGGTTCTTAGGTTTCATTGTTTCCCACAAAGGAATCGCTGATGACCCCCTTGTTCAAACAAACACATATGTGATCCACAATCATAAACCCCATGCACATAGCATGGGGGCAGGTCATTAACCCTTACTTTTTCACATGCATCATATCAACCATTTTTGAGGTCACATATCACTTGTATATTTTATTTGATTTGATACACCTTGTATTCTTCCCCCATGGGTAATCATTTCTCCCCACCACTGCATCCTTGGCTTGGTGCACTCACCTTTATTTGCAACCATTTTTTAACCTAGTTATTTTCTTTGAACGTTTTGGAGTCCTTATGACCTCTGTTTTTTTCACCATTTGCACTGCCAGATTCATATTTTTGTGCCCATGATGATGCTTGAGATCATTTCTCGCTCTCACCCCCATATTTTTTGGGCATTTTTCGTCATCCCCTATTCCTCTTGGTTTGCACGCCACCTCGACCGTTATCCATTTTTGACACTTTTTATATCACCGGATTCAATTTTTCAAGATCGTGATGATGCTTGAGATCATTTCTCGCTCTCACCAGAAACAATTTCAACATTGTGTCTCGACAACTTGTTGCCTTGGTTTGCACACCGCATCGGCTTCCATCGAATTGTTACACATTTTTACATGAGCCATTCACTCCATTCATACTACAATTATTTCATTATTTTTCCACCATTCATCATCCCGCAAGGAGGCCCACTAGTAATTCCCCACACCCTCGTTCTTGGTTCTCATCTATGTCCCTTGATTGAACACTCTCTCCTTGTTATCCATTCTTGACGCTTTTTATATCACTTCCCCCACACCCTCATTCTTCGTTCTCATCGATGTCCCTTGATTGAACACTCTCTCCTTGCTTGGCCATTCCTTTTGTTTGGTATACTTTTATCCCTTTTTTCGGGCCAGACAAGTCCTTTACGAAAAAGGTACTTAGGGAGTTTCTGTTAAGCTATTTTCTGACTCCTAAAAGAATGAAAATATTGTCGAGCAATCTTGTTTCCTTTCATGCTCGTTAAAGTACCTAAAAGGGCATCTATCAAGTATAAGTTTAACCCTTTTACGGACCTGGTAGACTAATTATGAAAAAGGAATACTCTAGTCACACTGGCTAGAAGAGTTCTTCATTGTATCCTTTTATGCTTTTTCGGGCCTTGGAGACTAACACATGGAAAAGAACCCCGTGGAGTCTTCTTTTTGCTTTCAAGACTCTCTAAAATTGAAAGAAACCACGAGCATGCACCATCCTAGGCTCATACAAATCCACACGACAGTACCATTCCATTATTTCAGAGTCTTCTTATCGCTTTCAGACTCCTTAAAATTGAAAGCAATCAGGAGCATGAATTGTCCTGGGCTTGTATAAATCCACATGACAGTACCATTTTGAGCACACTTCTTCCAGCTCCTTAAAAACCATAAAGAAGTCCCCCCCCCAATGCCTCTCGGTGCCATGATCGATCATCTCGGCAGCACCCCCAATATGGTCACCTTTGTTCAGAGTATTCTACATTCTCATACCATCTTACACCAACTTGAGTATCAGTCACCCCAATCACCATCCCTGATCCATTAAAGCTATGATCCCCTTCCCACCAGTCAGTTTCATATGCTGCCCGATCACCCCCGCCATCATACTCTAAACAAAAGAAGTTTGAGTCCACCGACTCTATTTGCCCAATTATTCCCCACCCCCACAGTATGTCAGTCCTAACATCAGTATTCTCAAACTTCGGTTCTCCACCTCATGCTCCTATCAAGGGAACATCATTTCCTTTCTAGTTGCAGATCTCCCTCTGTCGATGACAACCCATCTATTCCATAGGATAGACCTAGAGGTCCCTACGCCTTGGACTCATCACCATCTGTGGTGAGTGCCTATGGACCATTTTGAGAGGAGTCATCAATGCCTCTCCAAGTGGATATTTTCTCACATGCTCAAATTCAACACCTTGATTGCATCGTTGAGAATCGCGCAGGGTATATATCCCTTCAGTTATTGGTCGAAGACCCCAGATTTCCCCCGACTCTAGCACATTGGTGAGTCACTTCAGAACACCCAGTTATATGTTCCTGTGGATGTCCGGGGTAGCGTTGGCAATTGTATTCAGAAGACATCCACTTATATGCTTCCTTGAGTACCCAATTCATCTCTAGTTCAGTGTACCATTGAGGGTATGACTCCCTATAATTATGATCTTCTAGTTCATCAGTTCCTCTGGTACCATATTCGGCACCACTATTGTTATTCCGGTGTATCAGTTCTTCAACTTAGACATTGTCATCTTGGTAGTATATCCCAGATTCATGTACCCTTTTGGACCCTTATGATGTACATAGTGGTTCTCCATGTATCTTTTAGGTCCCCATTTTTTGGGCCTCATTGTTATTTTTTTATATATCTTGATACGAGCATGGGTATGCCTGCCTCGTCCATATATTGAGATTCTTCCTCATTCATTATTTGAGGTCATGTATCTTTTCGGTCCCCATTTTTGGACCTCATTGTTATTGCTATAGATATCGGTATGAGCATGGGTATGCCCGCCTCGTCCATATGTTGAGATTATTCCTCATTCATTATTGAGGTCATGTATTTTCATTTTTTTGCAGTTTGTTCGGGACCGTTGTTCCGGGCTCTAGTTCGTTTCTTCTCCTCTCCACATCCCAGGAAAACCATGCATAGACTTATGATGTCTGTTGGCCATACAATGAATTTTTTCCCTCACACATCAGGGGGCAATCTGTTAACACCCAAAAAGTGCTCACCATCTCATCTCCCTCATTACATGACTCATTTGTCCATATTTCCTTCCATATTTGCCTCCAAAACCTTAAAAAACCATTAAAAAGCCTCCAAAAGGCCAAAACCCCCCCCTTTTCCCCAAAATAGTTTAAATTTCCTCCAAAAATAGCAAAAACCCTCTAAAAAGGTAATAAAAATTATAAAAAAGAAGAAAAGAAGCAAAAACCCTATACAATTGACCTAAACCATATGGTGCCAAAAACCATGGGTCAACACTCCACCACTAAAAACCTATAAATAGGTAATGGAGGCTCCCCATTTCATCTCCACAATCTTCCCTATCCTCACTCTGCCAAAATCACTCTTGAAACCCCAACTTACCATTTGAGCTAGTTTTTCCCATTTGAGTGCCCCTTTGGCCCATTATTCAAACATTTTGGAGAAGGAGAAGGAACCCATTGGAGCATGGAAGCACCCCTTTTGGAGTACTGCAAGAGCTCCACCAACCTCAACACTTGAGGTAATTTTAATACAAAAGAAGAATCTGTATCATATTGTATGTCTTTTTATTTTTGTTAATGCTCATGCTAGGTTAAATTTCGTACTGTTTTACTGCTTTAATTTACTATTTATTGAACTGCTACTAAGGAGGCCCTTCTCCTTACTAGGTTCCCATTTGGACAATCTAGGGTGAAAACCCTAGCTGCAATATTGCCTTCTAGTGAATCCCCAGTGCCTTATTTAGGTGGAGGAGGATTCTGATGTGATGTTGATGCTCCAGTTGTTGGCTTCATAGACAAGCCTCTTTCTAACTTCTTTAGTTGGATAAATCTAGTGATACTTTTCCATTCTTTACCTATTGGATACTGGAAAACCTTTAGTTCCCTAATGTCATATACATATATGTGTAATGCTCAAAAGTGGGTTTTGGTAAAGAATTGAAAATCGTTTGAAGACAGATGAGGATTTCAAAATATGGGTGCAGCTTGTCCGCGACTGTCTTTCCATCTAAATATCCATGTATATCTACCATATGGGATTCATAGTTACATGCCTCTAAAACATGACATTGTAATGATCCTTACAGTACAAATCATCATGTACAACCAAAAAATACGGGAGGCCTAATGGGAACACATTACTGAAAATGGATTTAAAAGAAAAAACATCATGGGATAGGTAATTAGCCATGTCCCCATCATTCTGGGCCATCATAACCTTTTTGATCACTTTGTTAGCCTCTACGATGATTTTTGTTCTATCTTGAACAACATAGGCTTGGATCTCGTCAAGGTTTTTTGCATTTAAGAAATCAATGACTTTTTTTGATAGCTCCATTTTTTTGTCCACGTTATTTTGGATAGTGTGAGAATCTTGAGAAGTTGTCTCAAGTATTTCCCACTCCTCTCTGTGAAATAAAAAAATGGATCCATTGAGTCATTATCAGTGCTGCTATATGTTCCTAAATCATGAACCTTGCAGTTTTGAGCAAAGGCTTACGCATGAGCTTCATAGAAAAGTCCTGAATGCTCTTCTGCTGGTCTACTTTAGACTATTATAGTTCAGAAATGGTAACGTCTCTTTTGGTTACCTATTCAATAGATATTTTTAACTCTTTACTCGTATGCTTTCGTTGCTCCTTCACATCACTCAATTGGGTGTCCTTCAGGATAATTTATGTTATTTCCTGTGAAAGCTTATCTATTGGGTCAGCTAAAGATGCATCTTGCAAAGTTGTTTCCTTTTGAAGCAAAGTTGTTTCCTTGATTCCACATTTTGAGTTCGTCCACTTCCCCTTCCAGAAAAATAATATTTTCTTTGAGTGATTGGATATCTTCCAGTGCCTTGTCCAATTTAGATTGTATTGCTAGAATTTCAGTTGTTTGAGAGTGCTCAATAGTGGGAATATTGAGTCTTTTCTTCAATACTGTAATCTGTTTATCTTTCTCTTCAACATGTTTTTAATAGGAGATGCATCACTTGGATCTTTTACCAATTCGGTAATTTTTTGCTCCAAATCAACAATCTTCAACTTCTTGGGTTAGATTGATGACTTTTCATTTTCCAGTCACCTCTCTTGTATGTTTACCAAACCCTATAACTTATTGGTTCTCATAGTGTATTTCATTACATCTCTATATAGACCTTCACCTGAGTGGTCTAATAATTTGATTTCTTTAGTGCATGATTTCTTTAGAAGGGAAAGCATCTAAGTTAACTGTGACCTGAGTGGTCTAATAATTTGATGGAACTCTATTACCTCTAGGTGAAACCTATTCAAGGATGGCCATTTTTAGGGCACCTTACCTCAAATCCAGCGCAGGTAACATACTGGACTGGTGTCCTATATCAATATCTTTCTTTGGAAAAAGAGTCTTTTGAAGGTCTATATTATCATCCTTTATCTGGTAGTATAAACCAAAAATCCAAGCTTTCAGTGAAGACATTGTTACTAGAGCATCTTGCTGATAGGTTGTATCTTACTTCTAGGGTGACCCTGCAAATGGAAAATTTTCCAAAATGATAGGTTCCAATGATGTGGGGGTTTTATTTAGCTGTAGATTTGTTTTAGATGCTTTCTTCGACTTAGAATTTTTTGACTGGGACCCAACACTTTCATATTTTTCCTTGTCATTATCCAAGTTTGGTTCAGACACAAAAATTTCCCCATAATATCAACCTTAAGTGGTGTGGGAATGACTGGTGCCACTACTGCATGGGTTGGATCCAAATCCATCTTTTCCTATTCGCAACTATCCAAGTTGGTGATTTTGTCTAGCATCGGGTGCAGCTCATGAGGATAGGCCATTTCTCTAGCAGACTATATTTTATTAGAGATGATCCCTTTAGGATCATACCTCCGTGCAAAAATCATAGAGAAATTGAAATCCACCAGCATCTCTTTAACCACGGCTTGCATGGACATGCTTCTTACTTTAAAGGGTCCATATATCTTCATTAGGGACTTTTAAATTCCTAGTGATATTTCCCTTCGTAAAGTGTACATCATCACAATTGAACCTCTGGCGGATATACTCCAAGGAAAAACACCTAGGAGTTATGAATACGTGCAACATATATGGAGATAGTTATGCTCTGTAGAGTTGAATCTCAGTGTGGGTTTCAAAGCAAATCCAATCCCCAACTTAGTCGTCAGGGTTTAATTGGATCAAACACTTACATTCTAGAAAGAATCTAGGAGGAGGGGCATCAAATAACAAGGAATATATTTTAGTTACGACTGTATCCACAAACATAGAGAATCCTTCATGGCTTGGAATGGGATCAATTGACTTCTTGAGGTCCTCTCGATTAAAGAATTCCTTGTTATGGTAAATGATCATGTAGATCAAATAGGAAGTGTACCTGAACAACTTTCTAGTAGAAACATTTTTGAAGTGCAAGTGCATGGTATGAGTAAGGAAAGAAGCAATATCCAACTTGATGGGTGATTCAAGCTAGGATACATTAATTAGGAAAATAAAACCTAAGGAATCATCATCAATTACCAATTTGTGGTCATAACCAAGGATATGACATACCATGGATAGTGGAGGATGAGCTTCTGGGGGAATTAACATCTGGATGAATGCCTTCCTATTTTTTTATGACAACTCTCTTATATTTGCATCTAGGACCTCCTTGTCAAAATGGAGGCTGGAATTTCCCTCTTCTATGTCCATCATTTGCATGAGGAGCTATTTTTAATTGGGCATATAATTGATACAAGTCGAGAGATAATTGCTTTCTTCTTGGGCACATATATTTCTGCACATGAGTGCACCAGCTCCGAGAAAGCTCAGGCCCATGGTAAAATATTTGTTTCTAATCCAGAGCCTAAGAGGTTGAATGCATTGTTTCCATTCTTATCTTAGTCTTCAAATTTTATGGATAATTGATGCAAATAGTGGTTTGACAATATGGGGCCAGGGATGTCAAAATGCGCATCTCGTAAGTGTTCATCTTTGTTAAGCGTAGAACTTGCAGAGGGAACCATTTCAGGGTTAGCGAGAGAAGCCATGGAAGAGTTTGTGGAATGAACACGAGGATGGTGAAAGCTCTGGATAGGCTAAGAATTAGATGGTGTGGTAATAAAAAGTAGAGGATATCGCGACAGAAGAAGAATGAATGCTCAAACAATTCAAATAATGCATATATATAGAAGGATTTTGAAAGCGGGGGACTTAAATGAATCAGACACATAGAACCACTGGATCAGTCCTTTAGGAGAGCAACATGGTAGATTTTAATGCACGAGGACTGTTGATGTCAAAACAACGATGGTAATATTCATTGGGTAAACCCTGGTGGGTCCATCGTGAAAACAACATACTCAAAAGGTGGTTTCAGGGCTCTAAAAAGGCGGTATTAAATAACCATTGTTTGGGCCCTAAACAAGCATGGGGCTGCCATGTGGAATGAATGGTTTTTTTTCAGGTTTGTGCCATATTCTTTAAACCTTGAGCAGTTACAGGGACCTGAAATCGTTACAACCATAAATATAATCATCTCAAGATCTGCACATGTCTTGAGGGGTTATCAAAGTCACATGGCCCACTTGATCTGACGAGCGCTGGTTATGAGTTGATAGCCACCTATCTTGTCCTGATAGATGAAAAGATTGGTTTTAGGGCCACATTAAGGTGGTTTTCTCAGACGTATTTTCAGGCCTTGAATCCATATTATGTTGACGTGTATCCAATCGGTTTAGGATGCAGGGGCGTGTGCTAGAATTATCGATCGAGCATATTGGGAAGCTTGAAAGGATGTGAACCATTGATCTGGGATAGACAAATATCTCAAGATCTGGTAACTTAGTTCATCTTTGCAGCGTATTATGAGGCACTTCCTCGTTACATCAATTTACCTCATGGTCTTTTAGGCTACACCACTTTATCATTACTTTCTCATGGCGGTTTCAGGGTTCCTCATAAGTTGTTTGATATACTGCTTTTTGGATCCTAAACAAGCCTAGAAATACCATGTGGCTAGAAATTTTATCATTCAGGGATCAAACTATATGCTTAAGATTCATGCACTTATAGGCTCTGAAAATATCTCCATCGTCGATATGAAATTTGATCCATCAAAATCTAGAGATTGTTTAATGCTACGATTGACAACTTCGCGATCACTTCCCCCAGTAAAATATCAGTCATTTTCCTTTGTATTTGAGCTCAAATCCCCATGATACAAACGTGATGGCATCACATGTGATCAATTGTGCTGCTTGTTGTCTACTGCGAAAATAATGGTACTAACACCTCCAATAGCTAGATGATGCAGTATATTTGCACATAGAGTTGCACAATGAAATACACATATACAAGAAAGAAAAAATATTAAGTATTCAAGGAAAGAAACAACCACGAGGGAAATTAGACACCACAAGCAAAAATTAAACACAAAATATGCATCTTTATTTGATATGGAGGGAATGCTCCAGATTACAATTCCACAAATTATCAGTGTAGATCGCCACTCTTTCTGCAACATATATAGGGCCAACTAAGATCCCAACTCAATTTCTTATCTCTCTACCCTTGGCATCCTTCTTCCCCCTACCTCTTTTCTCTAAGAAACTCACTCATACAATGTGCTCGAGGAATTCCAAGCATCAAGGTTATTCAAGTGCCATTGAATTGCTTAATTTCTTATTACCTATGTTTGTTAACAACTTTATTTATTGGAGAGTGTATATTAGGGATAATGAAACGCTCCTGCTGTGAATAGATCACACAACCCTAGAATATATCTTAATGTTGAATCAAATAGGATGTATTGTAAGTGGAAATGGTGACCACTCTTGATTAAAGAATATGGTGTTATGCACATTAGCTAGACATCAGTGACCATGCTTTGGTCGTTGCTTCTCATGCCACCTTCTTCATATCATGGCCATCTTAAAGAAATGGTTCTATCATAGATATGCAAAAAATAAGATCTGTAGCAACCTATCATGAATTTGCAGCAATAATATCTGTATCAACCTCTCATGGATTTGTAGCAACAATATATGTAGCAACCTGTCATGGATCTACAACAACATTATTTGTAGCAACCTCTCATGGCTCTACAACATTGTGATCTGGAACAACTTGTAATAGCTTCTATATCCTGAATATATTATGAAGCAACATTTATATTACACTAACTACTGAAATAAATGGAAATGTGTAGGATAGCCTTCATCACGAGAGATGCTCCTACATCAAACTCCCATGGTTGTAAATTTGAGCATACTGATCATAATGTAGGTGAAAAACATCTACATATTGGACATCCTCCTCTGCCCATTTCTACTGCTAATATCCACAATTTATCCCTCAACCTTCAAACCCACCATTGTATTTCATCTACCCCACTCTTTGATGTCCCATCATTTTCTCATGAATCCATTCCACAATTTTGTGCTACCTCAGTTTCCTTTACCCCAACAATGTTTACTGCTTGAAAGTATTCCCTCTTAGGAACCATTTTTATTTCCCACTGGACTAATTGCACAACTAAATCACTCTCTTCTATTTCAACTTTACCTTAAGTTGTCCTCTTCTTGGGTACATCTCCCACCTTCTTTGTTGCATTTTCTGCAAACAAACAACCATACAAAGCATTTTGACAATGATGATTTCCCATTTTCTCCTCCTCGGAGAGTAATGCTTCTATAGCACTCATGTTTTGATCTTTATTCTTCTTAGTGCATTTTTGCACACATTCTTTCCGCTTCAACCCTTTCATATATGGTAATATTGTACCCTTTATAGCCTTATCCCCTTCATCAATACGTGGATGCAATTTGAATGTATTCCCATCTTTTTCAAATTGGTAGGTGTTCATCCTCCCATCATGCATCACATTCCTGGAAAATTTCCATGGGCTCCCCAACAAAATGTGACAAGCATCCATGGGAAAAACATCAAATAGAATGCTATCCTTATAATCCCCAATATTAAATCTAACCAAGCATTGCTTGTCTATAGTGACTCTATGCCCATTTTGTAACCATGACACCCCTATATGCATCTTGATGAGGTGTACACTTCAATTTTGATTTGTGAACAACTTTAGTAGATACTAAATTCTCAGAGCTTCCATCATCAATAACCAAATCACAATGCTTTCCTTATGCTTTTCATTTTGTCCCGAAGATTGTCCTTCTTTGTTTAGGTTCTCTATCATCCTCTTTCTCAAATTGTAGCAATATCTTCCTCATCATCAGATTTTCCCCTTTCTCTAGTTGTAAGGTATTCACCACATTATCTGCTATTGTTGGTTCAAATTCTGTAAGATGTGTTCTCCCCTTCCCACCTTCTTCCATCCTTCACAATTTTTGGTCATTCAAATTCCCTATGTCCTTGTGCCCAACATCTGAAGCGAATACCTTCAAATTTTCCTCCTCTACCTTTGCCTCTTGCTCATTGACCTTGTCCTCTATCAAAATCGGATCCTATTTCAGCAAGCTCATCCATAACATTGGAATTGATTTAACCTTCTTTAACTTGCTTTTCTTTCTATTTCCTTCTTCCATATCCCAAATATTTCTTCACATTATGTTGTTTCCTCAACAATTTCTCCTCAATTCTCAAGGATGCTTAATAAGATTCTACCACATAATGAAAATTCAAAATAATAAATTCATCTTTAATGACATAGCTTTAACAATTCACATACTTGGAAATTGATTCTAGGCTCTCTTCAATATGTCCAGACCTTATAGAAAGCCTATAAAATTCCTCTTTGTACTACTTTACTGACATCTTTAGCTCCTTCAAATTCTACGATATTCTCTACAAATTCAAATCATAATCCACAAGTAAAAAATTTACATTTCAATTGTGACACCACCGTATCCTAGGTTTTTATTTTCCCTTTACCGCTACATTCTCTATTCAACTGCAGCTTATCCTGCCACAAAGAAGCATGTCTTTTCAATTTTGTGCTAGGAAACCTAACCCTCATAGGATGTATAATTTGCTGAAATTCAAAGAACGTTTCCATTTCTCCTATCCAGTCTATCAATTCCTTGCTATTTAAACTTCTAGAATAGATAGGAATATCAATTCTAGGCTTACCTCCAATACCGCCTCATGACTTTGATTATTCTACATTCCATTGTCATGTTCTCCTAAGCTTCTCCTCTTGTACGCATTGATTCTACTTCATCATCACTATTGTCTTGCACCCCATGTCCAATACCTCTCCTCTGGATTTCTTCTATGCCATCAATTTTGTACATCATTGTCCTCATCATTTCTTCAAGTTCATTCATATATTTTGCAACCTCTTGTCTTCTAGGTCTTCCATGATCCCTTCCTCTATTTTCCATCTCTTTTATTTTTATTTGAGATATCTTTTTGTGTCTCCCCACTTCAACAACATTCATAGCTTACCCAATCTACAACCATAGTCTTTTTTATCCTCCCCATTGCAAGCTCAACCAACTCTAATACCACTTGATGCAGTATATCTACACACAGAGCTGCACAACGAAATACACATATACAAGAAAGAAAAAATATTAAGTATTCAAGCAAATAAACAACTGCAAGGGAAATTAGACACGACAAGCAAAAATTAAACACACAATCTGTATCTTTATTTGATATGGAGAGAATGATCTAGATTACAATTCCACAAATTCTCAGTGTGGATCACCACTCTTTCTGAAGCATCTACAGGGCCGACTGAGATCCTAACTCAGCGAATTCTCTCTCTACCCTTAACATCCTGTCTTCTCCCTACCTCTTTTCTTTAATAAATTCGCTCGTATAATATGCTCGAGGAATTACAAGAATCACGACTATTCAAGTGCCAGTGCCACCGAATTGGTTCATTTCTTATTCCCTATGTTTGTGAATGAATTTATTTGTAGGATAGTTTGTATTAAGGATAATTAAATGCTCCTAGTTTGACTAGGGCACAAAAACCTATAATTTCTCTCAATGTTGAATCAAATATGACGTATTGTAAGTGGAAACAGTGGCCACCCTAGATTAATGAATATGGTGGTATGCACACCAACTAGGCATCAGTTGTTGCTGCTCATGCCACCTTCTTCATATCATGGCCATATTGAAGAAATGGTTCTATCATGTATCTACAACAATAAGATCTGTAGCATCCTGTCATGGATCTACAAGAACAAGATCTGTAGCAACCTGTCATGGATCTGCAGCATTGTGAGCTGGAACAGCTTGTAGCAGATTCACGACAAGAAACTCCCTCTTTTAGCACCACAAGTTAGCACCAATTATATTTTGTGGTGTTAAGGTGGTGGTATTAGCACCAACTTACATTTTTGTGGTGTTAATGTGGTGTTATTAGCATCCTTTATATTTTGTGGTGTTAAGATGGTGGTATTAGCACCACTTTTATTTTGTAGTGTTAAGATAGTGTTATATTTGTTAATATTATTGGTAATTAGTTTTTCCTCACCCATGTTAAGAGAAATTCCACATTGGCAAATACCATAAATTGGTTCTACTCTATTACTTGTCGCATTGAAATGTGCGTGTAGAATTTAATTATGAGGATTTGCACCATAAATATAAAAAATTCAAAAGTAATTATTTTGTAAATCACTTAATTAAATATTTTTTTTACTTTATTAATTTGAATAAACAATCAAAGATTAATTTATGAGTTTTTGCACCATAATCACAAGAAGTTCAATTATTTATTTTTCTATAATTAAACAAATAAATTCACATGATTTGTTTTATGAGGCTTTGCACCACAAGCACAAAAAGTTCACAAATAACTATTTTGTAAATATCTCATTTCAATTATTCATTTTTAATAGGATTTAAACAAATAAATATTATTGACGAATAAAGTAGTAATAAAAATGATTTGAACTGAAATTTGATTATTCAATTGAAAATATATTTATCTTATTAGATTTCTTGAGGAAAAACTAGTACCATTATTTTGTTTTAGACAAAAGGCATAGTCTCACATCCATCGACATGGTCAATAAAGAAAACTTCTAGCTATGGTCTTAAAATAAACATTTATGAATCTAGGACTAAGACACTTCAAAGGTGATGATCACACATCCTGCTAAGAGTATTCTTAGCCTCTACGTACTGCATGCACACTATTACAAGGTTTTAATTACTAGATATAGGTATAGTGGGAATCAACATGTTTGAGAGAAGAATCCTGGTTCTTAGGCTAAAGGAATCCTAACCGGAAATGTCATGTTGGTAAGTACCATATAGTGGTGTTAAGTGCATATTTGTCACATGGGCATGTACAAATAGGATTTAATTATGATGACTTGCACCATAAACACAACAAATTCACAAATAATTATTTTGTAAATAACAACTCATTTTTTTCATTCAAATAAACGTTCATGATTAATTTATGAGGTTTTACACCACAATCACAACAAATTCAATTATTTACTTTTATACTATTAAACAAATAAAATTACATGATTAGTTTATGGTGTTTTGCACCACAAGCACAACAAGTTCGGAAAGAATTATTTTGTAAATAGCTCAACTAAAATTTTCATTTTGAATATTATTCAAAAAAATAAATACCTATTATTCTTAATATTGGCAAATAATTAAAGGTAACCATTTTTAATTTATTACTATTATAAAATATTAATAATAGTGATTTGAATTGAAATTTGATTATTTGATAGGGTATATTTTTATTGACCTTATTAAACATATTGATGCATATTAGTGTCATTATTGGGATTTGAGCACAAGGCACAGTCTAAAATCCAAAAAGCTTATAGGAATCTAGGACCAAGAAAGATGAACAAACACATGTCTTTCTAAGAACATTCTTAACGTTTATGTGTGTACATTGATGTCAGTACAAGGTTTTGATCAGTAGCGATATGATTACTCGCCCTTGACCCAGTTAAGAGAAGAAACCTAGGCCTTAGCCTAAATAAAGATTCACGACATGTAGGGATAATAGTGATATGTTGAGCCAACACAAATGAATTTTTGAGAATATCTATGGCCTTAGAATAGGGATACTGGGGGAATTGGAGGAAATAAAAGTATGTATAAGTATTCAGGTAATAGACATGATTATGGGATGAAACTTTGGCCTTGGACCATTAAGAAAACCTCTAGGGATAGAATATTAACAAGTATACCTCAAACTACAACATAAGACCTCCTAAGGGTATCCTTGGCCTAATATTGGGGGTATTAATGTAAATAAGAGGTATTAAGCACTATATATGGGTTTTTAGGCCCTTAACATGTTTAAGGGAGGAAAATTGGGCCTTCGTCCCAAATAAAATATTTTTTGCATCCAAGGCCGATACAACAACTCTAACATACGCATGACCTATTGGGGGTATTCTTTACCTCCGAGTGAGGAAATCAACACCATTATGAGGTTTTTTATAGTATATATGGGTCTTAGGTTTTTGTATAATATCATAGGAGGAAAATTGGGCCTTAGACCCTAAGGGAAGCTTTAAAACACACCCATGAACTCCCAATACTATCCTTGGTATCTAAGTGTTCATATAAGTGACACTCGGTATGAGAACCTTGGACATAGTCATGGGATGAATCACATGAATTAGAATCTAAAATAATGTTTTAGGCATATTGGTCTAAGAAAAATGACTCAAACTATCACATAGGATAGCATGCAATGTATAGGATATCATTAATCTTAAAGTGGGAAATGGGTGGAAATACTTGGTTTTGTGCACAAGGGATGGGTCTTAGAAAATGGTTGGGGAAGAAATTGAAAGAAGTATACCCTAAAATAATATTATTGAGGTAATGGGTAATGATCAAGGCCATGAACCATAACATACACTGTTTAAAGTTGATATTTGGCATAAATGTTGGATATGGGGAAAATCAAGAGTTTTTCCGTAGTGGGATCATTGGATATCAAGGCCTTGACTGGAGTCATGGGAGGAAATAAAGAACCTTATTCCTTGGGAATTATGTTATAGGGAGGAATACCATACCTTTCTCCCTTAAGGAATTATTGATGGATATAAAGACATGAAAACTACCTAAAAGAACCATGCATGACTTCAAAGGGGTATCTATGGCACTATGTATCTAGGTATTGTGTCCTTGAGGCCTTGGACATGGTCAGTGTAGGAGACTTGAATATCGATATCTAAAGGTCCTTAGGAATTATGTTCTAGGGAGGAAGACCATGCCTTTGGACCTAAATAAATTATTGAGGGATATAGAGACATGAACACTACCTAAAAGAACCATGCATGACTTTGTAGGGGTATCTATGGAACTATGTATCTAGGTCTTATGTCCTTGAGGCATTGGATGAATAATGGAGGAGACTTGAATCTCGATATCTAAAGGAATCTTCTATCCATTTATGGATAGTAATATTGCCTCTATCAAACACACATGGCCTCTTGAGGGTATAATTACCCTATGATTGATTATGTCATTGCGATTAGGTACTTTTGAGTAGTATCTACATATCTCAAGGTCTTTTGAATGATGTTTTAGGTAAATGACCATGTTGTTGGCCTATAAGTAACCATTGAGGCATCTAGAGCAATGAACAATGCATGAAACACCTTGCATGACCTTGCATGGAAATTTTTCCCACTATGTATTCATGTCTTGGGGTCTTGGGGCCTTGGACATGGTCAAGCGAGGAGACTTGAACCTCTGGCCCTAAAGGAATTTTCTAGACATACAAGGCTAATAAATTCACCTTAACCAACCACACATGGGATCTTCAGGGTTTCATTTGCCTATGATTGAGGATAATAACAACATTATATGGTTTTGAGAAAAAATGTAGGTTCCTTAGGGCTTTGGGAAGGATGATCTAGATAAGAATACCACACCTTTTCCCCTAAATAAACCATTGAGGCATCTAGAGACATGAACAATGCCTCAAATAACCATGAGTGAAAAATGCCTCATTCCCTAAGGGAATCTTCTGGTCATCTACATCCAAGAACAATGTGTTTAATTACTGCACCTGAAATATTTATGGATTCATTTGCATTTGAGTCCTGATATGGATCCAATTATAACATTTTCAAATATAGGTATGGATCTAAAGTACCTTGACATGGTTGTGGTAGGAAACTTGAGCCTTAATCCCTAAAGGAATATCTGAGGCATATAAGGAAAATAATGACACCTCAAACTAGCACACGCAGCCTATGTGTGGGTATATGTACTATGGCATTAGGTGGTTTTTAGTAGTAGGTATAATTATTAGGCCCCTATAGATTATCAAGGGATGAATCCCATGTCTTGTATCATAAAGGATGTTTCAAGGCATTTATTTCCTAAAGGATGCATTGGAGCACCACACTTGACTTCTAACATAATCCTTTCCCTCCAAGTGGGGATGTTTGTTCCTTTATAAGGTTCACATAATTAGGTATGGATCTTGGGGACTTAACATGTTCAACGGTGGAAACCAAGTCCATGACCACTAAAAAAATCTTGTAGGAATTCAAGGATAAATTACACCGTGAACCACCACTCATGATCTCCAAAGAGTTTCCCTAGCCTAAACTCTATGGGGATATCATTTTCATCATGATGTTTAACACTAGGCATATGCTTTATGGCCCTATACAATCTTAAAAAAGGAAATGTGGGTTGTATTCCCTAAAGGAATATTTTAGGTGTCAAAAACTAAGAAAAATATCATGAAGAATCACTCATTACCTCCTATGATATATCTATTTTTAAGTGGGGAAATGTCTGCTATTAGGATATTTTAAGCAATAGGTATGGATGTAAGCACCCTAGACATGGATAGTGAAGAAAAATTAATACTTGGGGTTGTAAGGGAATTTACTAAGCATCAAAGTCCATGATTAGTGCCTTAAGGAACCACAATTAACCTCTCGAGGGTATCCTTTGTATTTTTTATGGATATCCATGACATTAGTAGGCTATGAGCACTAGGTAGGATCCTGGTGGTAGTGACATAGTAAAGGAAAGAAGCTTATGGATCATACCCAAAACAAATATTTTATGCACCTAGGACAAAGACTGATGTCTCAAACCACAACACATCCATAACCTTCCACCAATTTATAACATCAATCTAAGGAGATAAATCATGCCTTAGTTCTTGGAAAACAATTAGGAATCAAAGGACAATAATGACTCATTGAAACACCACATATGAAATCTCAAGGGAATATATGGCCTTCATATGAGCATATTCAAACACAATTAATAGGTTTTGAACAGATGTCATGGATCTTGAGGCCATATATATGGTTGGGGAAGGAAACCGAAGCCTTCAACTATACAGGTAAATTTCAGGACTCAAGGGTTATGAATGAGTCCTTATACCACTACACACATCTGTCTAGAAAATAGTTATCTTATAGGTGGGAATATTGAAATTGTTTGGAGGTTTGGAGAACCAAACTTGTATCTCAAGATATAGAAATTGTAAAAGGATGAAACTTGGGCCTTAGGTCCTATGGGAAGCTTCTAAGGATTGAGGGAAATGATTAAGGAATCAAACCACAATAATTCACCTATAATAGGTATACATGTCCTCTAAATCAGGATTGGATCACCATTGGGAGGTTTTATCCCCCATTTATATGTCTTGGATGTAGATAAGATAAATGATGGAAACCTGGAACTGAGGCCCTAAACATACACGCCTCAAGATAAAGGGGTAGGAAGGAGATTGAAAACCACCACATATGACCTATCTATGGGATGTTTGGATTGCAATTATGGATATTAAATACATTAGAAGGTTTGAGATCCACGTATGTATCTTGAGTCCAAATACATGGTTGTGGAAGGATCTAATGCCTTAATTTATAAAGAAATATTATAGGGATCAAGGGCCATTAGTATTGCCTCAAATTACCATACATGAAAAATATAAGGGATATAGAGCTTGTAAGTTGAAATATGAGATCTATTAATAGGTTTCAAGAACTAAATGTGCCTCTCAGTGGAATTATGAGAGCCATTAGTATGTTTTGAGAACTAAGCATAACTCTCAACATCTTGGATATAGATAGCTGTAAAACTAAAATCCTATGTAGGCCATAAAAGTAGATTATAGGGATCAAAGGCCTTGGATAATATCTCATACCTCCACAAAATAACTTTATAGGAGATAGTTATCCTTTAAGTGTCGATATGGGTGGCATTAAGAGTCCATGATTGAGGCCTCGAAACATCACAAAAAATATTTTCTCTCTTACTAGGTATATGGGTTCCATTAAGAGGTATTTAACACTATGGATGGGTCTTTGGGGCAATATGGCTTAGGCCCTAAAGGAATTTTCTAGGGCTTGAGGGACATCAACAAGGCCTCAAACACCATAGAATATTTTTTAGAGGATATTTGGCCTCCAACTTAGGTTATGGGGTTTATTAGGAGAATTTTAGTACTATTTTAGCTGGGTCATGAGTCCTTGATAATTTTTAAGGAGGAAACATTATCATTTGGCCATACATGAATATTTTATTTCTTTACAATCATGAATCAATTTTTTCACTACCACATAACATTGGAATAGCCAATATTATGCTTTTGATCGGGGATATGGACACCATTATGAGGTTTTGAGAACCAATTATGGGTCACAAGTCCTTGGACATGGTTGGGAATGGAAACTCAAGACTAAGGCCTTAAAGGTGTATTTGATGGTTCCATATCCATGAAAGAGGTCTCTAATAACAACATTGAACTTATCTAGGTTATCTTTAGCACCTAAGAAGGGATATGGGTTCAATTGGGAGGATTTGAGCACTAGTTATGGGTTGTAGGGCACTAGACATGGTGAATAGAGGAAACCCAAGCCTTAGGCTCTAGAGGAAACATTTAGGGATGAAGGAAATGAAAAAGGCCTTAATCAATCATATAACATTGATCTAGGACACCTTAAGTATTCTATTATAAATATGGACACCAATAATAGGTTTTGAGCTTAAAGGATGGGACTCAAATCCCTAGACATATTTTGAGGAGGAAGACCAACATCTCATGAAGAAAACATATTTATGGCTCACGGACCATGCATAAGGTCCAATATCACCACATAAGCATTGTAAAGAGATCCTTTAGCCTACATGTGTCATTTGAGGGGAATTACAATCATTTGTCCCATGTGTATTATTCTCAAGTTCTTTCTCATGTTTTTTGAATAGAAACCAAGGGTGTAGGCCCTAAAATATGCTTATGCATGCCTAATGGGCCATGCAGAAGGCCCTAGTTTACCTCATATGTTTTATAATTTGATGTTCTATCTCAAATCATGGTTTGGGGTTAGAAAATATGAAACTGCATGGGACCCATTTCTTCTATGGCTCATGGCTCATGAGCTATGCATGGGGAAAAATAATGAATCATTTCTATAGAAGGAAGTGTGAGGGTCAAAACAATGAATCATTTTTATAGAATGATTCCTTAGTGAATGAGAGGTATATTATTGATTTGAATCTTTAGGCGCAATAAAGATAGGTGCATCTTAATCTGAACCATAATTTAGAATCATAAACCAATGGATTACATGATAACCATTATTTCAATCTCATAGATTGTATGTAGAGCCTAAGGCACATGGAATACATATTTCATAGTCTAAAATGTCATACATAACATATTAAATGCAAAATAATACAATAAACATACAATGTTAACCTTACAATACAATTTCCAAGAATGAAATATTAAATACTTATGAGCATGTTGACTTTAGCATCTTAAGCCATTACACATACAACTATTAATCATCTTCTTAGTGAGTACCTAATGGCTGGGTTCTAGACATTGACTCCTTCCATATGCCTTTAGTTCTTGGACCATAGACCTATTTATTTTTATCCTTGAAAAATAAACTTTTAAAACCAATTAAAAATAATTTTAGATCCTTTAAACGAACTACAACATACACTAATTAGATATAATCTATATAAAAAACTTAAATATACAAATTATTTTAATATATGAAAATTAAAGAATTCAAACTAATTATTAAACATATTATAATTTAAAATTATTTTAATATAATAAAAAAAATATTAATGGAAAAAATATTAAAATATAATAATTAATGAAAATTAAAATAATACAAAATTATAATTTATAAAATTATAAGTAGAATAAATCTTTTTCATTTAGTAATATAGTGTTCTACTAAAATCTATATCACTCAAAAATTCTCAAATAATACAAAATTATAATTTATAAAATTATAAGTAGAATAAATCTTTTTCATTTAGTAATATACTGTTCTACTAAAATCTATATCACTCGAAAATTCTCAAAAGATTTCACACAAATCTAGTGATTTCACTTTGGTATTGCGCAAAGTTAACTTGATGGTTTTTAAACGAAGACTCATAAGTAAAAATAATGTTATTTCAAGTAGTGAATTTTTTTAGGAATAAAAAAAAACCAATTTATTTTGCAGTAAAAAATCAAAACCAAAAAGAATGTCGAACATAGCAGGAAAGGAATCGAAGCGTTCTTTTTTTTAATATTCAAATTACTAAATATAATGGCGAAAGAATGGATTTTAGGGTTAAGAGTGGATCTTAGGGTCAAGAGAACGGATTTACACTGTAATGTGAAGTGATGCATGTTAATGCAATAAAATATTTTTTCGATGATGCATTTTGAGAGTTGATGTCAAATACTTGCGGGCGGCCATTGTTCCTACCCTAGCTTCCTCCTCATGCTTCCATTTATTTGGAACACTAGATGCCTCCACCTGCTGTCGCTTCTATGTTTGTTTGGTTCTCTGCATGGAGTTTTCAGGTTCCTGTGGAGGGCACCAATGAGTGGAGGATCTAAGGTGGTGTGTTCCCGTGGAGACGGGGGCTATTCTTTGGTAGAGGTAGTGCTAGTCCATTCTTGGGAAACATCGATAATTTATTCGGCGATTGGCCTTCTGTGGCTGCAGCGACGGTGACCTATTTGGAAGGGGCAGCGGAACTCCACTTTTAGGGTAGCCATAGTTGAAGATTGTGTTAAAGGGGTTGTTGAAACCTTTTTAGGTCAGGATTTTGGGGTCCGCAGCGCCACTAGTAATTAAATCACATGACGGGAGTTTCCATTGACCTAAAATAGAATCAACAAGGGTGGTCGGCTGTACAACAAGATGGGATCTGAGTCCTATTCTTCCAGAGGAGGAGAGGGAAGGTCAAGAAAGGACCATGAGAATTCAAAATTGAAATTTATAATGGAACGAGCTGCGGAACACATTCAAAATTCAAATTTACATTTCCCTCCATTCCGAGCTTACGCAAGGCTGAAACCTATTTCCGAGGACCTGTCCTGACCCCATCAAAATGCGGACATTAAATCAAGTGATAGCCGCAATCTTGGAGAGTAGTCGCCGTAAATTATTCATCGTTGGTCGAAGTGTAACCGCTTGGGGATGCAATGGATGACCATTGGGGATGGCCATATTTTATGAGATGAAGGGATGTCCAGTCTCACAATTAACAGACTCGTCTTCAAGGCGAGTGTGTCTATTGGATAAGGCTCATCGTGAAGCACCACATGCAAGTTGTCATTTGCTTAGTTGTTTCTTCGGTCAAGATCGAGTTCTATGAGTGAAGGATGGTAATGGAAAGGAAGAGAGGCTAGAGAGGAGAAAGCACTACCATCCATGCCGACCCTTTTTTACTACTTAGGATGCAATGGCAAAATGAATGATCTTCATCATTGATGTGACGTTTGAGGTGCTAAGTGAAATTGAAAATTTATGAGAGGAGACGAAGAAAGAAGTTGCCAGTCTTTATCTGAAAATGAGTGACATCACTAATTGGTGCAACAATGTTGTAGAAGCCATGGTGTTATAGGTCAAATTTGCACTTCTTCGTCCGTGATTACATTGCTCCATCGATCACACAAAAGGACACCATGGATTGAAGAGCTAGGTTGACCTAGATGAGTTATTGCTGGAACTACACTCTTCAGCTGAAAATATTACTATTTCTACTGATTTCACAACATGTATGCTACTATTGGTACAATAAGACAGCATTCTAAATGCTGCTTTGCTCAAGGACAACCAGCGCACACCTTAAAAAATGTTGCAAACGCTAGTTGTAAAGTACAAGAGTTGCTCACTGCGCGTTACTCTTGTTGTATGAAACCCACGCACATATTAAGATGAAGTTAAAAAATATATTAAGATTACGAATTGGGATTAGTTGAAGCTGGTTTTGCAACTTCCCCAACCTCCCAATTCAACCACCTCTTGATCCCGAATGCCTACCTTGTCCCATAAATACAAGGAGGATCCATGAGAGAGGGACCTAGAAGGAATGCTTTAACTGTTGTTATGTTGGAGGAATTCCCAAGTCATTGTGAAGAGCAGGATCACAAAACTCGGTTGCAGAAGCATCTGCACAGATTAGGTATATCTGTACTGATTTATGTTTCTTTGACAATAAAAAGGTGGAAATACCCTTCCTGTCCCAAATTGAATGTCTATTGGATTGAATGTTCATTTGGTTTAATATCTGATTGTAGTTGATATTTAATTGTTTTCAATTTCATCATATTTATTGTAGTCAAGATATGCTGAGGAAGGTTTACTTTGTGTTGCAGGTTCACCATAGCAGAGGATCAAGCGAAAGCTAGGACTAGCCATTGATAAAAAAGTACTTCTTTCGATATCTTGATCTCTTTCCATTCATAGTAACTAAATGCAATATAATGAATGTATTTATCTGTCACCCCCACCCAAGTTGGTGGTGTCTTCTCCTCACTACAAGGTATTTCTCCTGCACAACACATGGGAATTTAGCTTCCGCATTATGATCTTGGAGAATATGTTGCAGAATAGGTAGGTGAAGGTGTTATTCATGTTAAAGATGAAAGCCTTGCGCCTGAGGAAGGTTAAAAGGGGATGGTAGTACTGGAAGAACATTTTGGAAGGAGATCCACAGACAAGGACCATGTTGCAGTGATGCTGAATCCTACGAAGAATCAACGGGAAATTGATGCGTTCATGATCGGTGGTCCAAGGTCAAATTATGAGGAAACCCATGTTGCAGTGAAGGATTCTAAGGAGAAAGGTAAGGAAATTCCCCTCGCCAGGATCAATGACCTGATTCCAACTCCTGTTCAGCGTGATATTAAACATGAAGTGGAAGAAGACCTTGTTGTGCTCTGGGACCATAAGTGCATGCACATCGACAAAACCATTGATGCTCACCAATGATGGGGGCTTGACAACTGGTGTCTTGCATTGCAACACAATTTTGACACCTTTTTTTATGTGCACTGTTTCAGGTTATATGTTTCATTGGGTTTGCAAGACTAGTTTTAATTTTGTTAGTTCAGTGTTTTGAACAATTTCGTGATTGTAAAAAGGATCAAAATGGTGCCAATGTAAATTTTGGGCAATGTGTATGTAAAGGATTATAAACATCAAGATTATCAGATTGGATTTTGGAGAAAATTTTTCCTATACAGACTCAGATGTAATGAAGCCATTTTTGAGAATTTTGGTCTAGGAGTGTCAATTCTCTTTGTAATCCCATGTAGGGACCTGAGTTGCTAATCATCGAAAGTCGATTTGGAGTTTTACTCTTGCCACCTTTCTCCCTTAGTGAATTCCTGTTTACACACCGTAACATTTGGGAAATATATGGCTATTTTTTCCATCACTGTACATCGCTGAAGAAGATTTAGATCCAGTCAAATCCCAATGTTAAACTTAGAGAGCCGATTGGGAAGCATTCAGAATTGTGAAATAAAAAAGAAATAAGTATATGATTTTACTTTATTTAGTGTGTCGCTCTCGTTAAACTAAATAAACAAGCTCTTACTTTCGATCTTTGGATCACAACCATGAGCATCTGAATAACGAGCATAAATTTATTACTCTCTATCATGATCTGCCACCTATATATGCTCCTGCTTCTTGGCCAACATAATATTGTAAAGAAGATCCTTCCCGAGGAATCCTAAGGGGGAAGGGAAGACCCCGTCCAGAGCAACAAGCAACAAGTTGGGGTATATAGCCGTCGCTCGACCGGAGAGGGAGAGGGCTCAAACATTTTCCAGTACAACATGTTCGCTCTAGCGCCTTTTAGTTTTTCCTAGTATTTTATAACTGCATTTTATCACAGCTTTTCCCAGTCAAACATTTTCCCACACCGCTTTCATCTTGCTGGGCGGCTTGGTTAGGATTGAACCTTATTTATGCTCTTAGGTAAGATAAAAAGATGCTAGGTAAGGATTCTCACTCACGTTATAACTCACGCTGTTAGGCAAGATAGAGGTTAGGGCAGTGATATAAATGTACAATTAAAAGTGTAATTTATTGCATTTTCCTTCAGATACTTTCCGGAACGCACAGAAGGGAAGGATCTTATTTGTGAACATCTGCATAAACTATGTAGGATATTTGAAGATCTAATTCGTTGATTATGTGTGCGACCTTCATTTAAATCGCTGAAAAGAGATTATGCTGATCAAGTATTAATATTCTGAAGATTAAATTCACTCAATTGTGTTTGCGTTCTTATTGCTGAAAAAAAATTATGTGGACGTTATTGTTTCACACTTGCATATACGGAGAAGAATGAAGTAGGCTAAATATATATATATATATATATATATATATATATATATATATATATATATATATATATGTTCCCTATTTATTAATGCTGAGAGGAATGCATTATAATTCATTATATCTGCAATCTCATTTCCAAAATGCCGAAGAAAAGGGTTAAACATATATTTTATGTCTACGTGAGTGTTGCACAACTGTTGAAGAAATTAAGTTCTATCTATTACTGCGATATTACCATTCCGTGACTGCGGAAGGGAGAATCTTTCCCATCATGTTTATAACACCATCTTAGACCTCCCTTGTGACTGCGTAGCCCTTCCTCCCAACGCCAGATCAATCCACCATCCAGATATGTTCGTGTGGTGTGTGATGTATCCTTGGATCGTGGACTTCTCTCGGCTGCCTTGTGTCATGTGGAAGAGCTTGGATTATGATAAGTGGAATTTGGATTTGGTTTAAAAAAACAATACAAAGGACCTTTAATTACTCCACCCAGATTTGTTCGTTTTAATGTAAGTGTAGAACTCCGTTGGCCCGTTCCCTTGTGACCTAGCGCTTGATGCTTGAGCTTGGGTCTTAAACTTGAACTCGGCTTTTCGACACTTGGTGATGAGACTTGTTGGCCAGTAGAATAAATATTTATGTTTTACTATGTTAAGTTGTAATCAATGCTTGGAATGAATTGTACCGGTTGATGCATCATTTATTGTTAAGAGATAGAATGAAATTATATAACTATTTAGATGTGTTGATTATAGTTAAAATGTGAATTAGTGTAGACACATAAAAATGTGGCATTAGTGATTGGTGTTTATAGTAGTTCTAACCAAATAGAGGAAATGGAGTTGTGTGAATAAATATATGTTAGGTGGTGAAAATAATGGGATGTAAATACATATATTTATATAAGTAAAAGTGATAATAGGTGGATTTTATGAATAGCTAAACCATATCATGGCAATAGATTATAAAACCCTAAATAATGCATAGTAATTTCTATATATATAGAAATGGTATATATATATATATATATATATATATATATATGGTAGTACATTAGGTAGGCACTATTTTAGTGAAGGGACTTAGTTAGAATGCAGATTTGAAATTAATTAGTCATGTATATATATATATATGGGTGGTCTTGTGTTCATAATTTAAATAATTGGTTTAACACATAAAGATTGAACTATATTCATTTCTATTGAACTATATTCATTTCTATGGTAACAGATTCCTCAAAAGGATCTTCATATTTAAAATTCAACATTGAATAAAGATTTATGTGAGCAGGAAGTACGGTATAGATTATGCCTGATGCAGATACATATTAATTAGTTGATGTAAGCGTTGAGCAGACTTTATTAACCATAATGCAAACTTGCAGTACTTATTGTCTAATGTGCGTTTATAAACATGAGATGAGATTATTCTTCTTTCTTTTATTTATTTATATATAAAGAATTAAATAATATGTTGAATATATATTTTCCAAAAAGTAACAGTTCTCTATATATATACTTGATGAAAAGAGGATTAAATGTGCAACTAGTTAAGTTAGAAGTATTAATTCTAGGTGTAGGACATATGCCTAAATCCTAAAATGTTTTGTACTTATTAGGAAATGATAAATATTATCATGATAAGGAGTTATTGTGACTCGTCCAAAGTAGTTACTATTTTTGTAATACCATGTATAACTAATTCTTTGGATAAAAGAGAGGCTATAAGTTTTTCAAAGTCGATTATGTTGTAAATAAGTGTACTAAAAGTTATAATATAAAATGGTTTCTTCTGATTTAATAGCCAAGGTATGAAGATACGGGTCGATAGGTGAATAGGCAACTTGGGGTTGCAAGTAGTGAGTCATTAGAGAACTACTCTGGGATTGCTACATTATATTTTTAGTTATGAAAGTTTATATTTATATGATGGTAGAAAAAAAGAAATGAATTTTCTTTTATTACCGATTGTTGTTAGATCTTTGAAAGGAAATAGGGGGAAGAGAATTATAATATTGTAAATGCACATACTTGTTGAGAATTCAACAGACTGTCGAGAAAGTCAAACATGCATGAACACTTGAAAACACGATATCAATGTTACTAGCACGAGTAGTTGAACCCAATAACAAAATTTATGGTAGGAATATGTTGTTAAAGAAAATGAAAATGTACAACCTTGACTTGACCATGCTAGGATAAATGGGAACACAGAACTTGGAGAACCTGTTGAAAGGGTCAATTGAAGACAATGTTGTCAAATAAATTATGTAGACAATAAACACGATGAGCTAAACTCAATGATGCTAATCATCAGAGATGATGAAGTCTAAATGGAAATACGACTAATTCCCATGATACACCTTGATGTGAATACGACAACCCATACATGACGAGATAGGGAAAATATGCCGAAGGAGTCATATGAAAACATGAATGAGGAAATGAGGTAAGGACATGATGAGTTCCTTGACTTGGACATTGGGACACTGGAAAATTGACAAGGGTTAAATTTCAATATGTTTGACTAAATTTCGACGACTCGAATCCTATCTTATTAAGAACCAACACTTTTAAAACATCTAGAGGTATTTGGAAGAAGTCTTATGGAATTTGGTTTTTGGCAGTTATTGGAGGGTCTTTGCTGATATGTTAAAACCATGATTATATCTTACCAAATATTTTATGATGTTTACCTTCTCGTCTTGGAGGGAGGATAACCAAATAGATTTAAATCCTTGCTTGGATTTGCTATGCTTTGATAAACCCTTGGGTGGATATTAACGCAATGCATCTTGTTGAAGAATTGGACATCGTAGACCTTCGTGAATGAATAAGAGATATAGGAAATCTAGTTGGGACTGACAAGTATTGAATGTATTATCAGATTGCTATTATACGAATTACGATTGATGTTCCTCAGGATGTATTGGAACCTTGTTGTATATAAAAAAAAAAAAAAATGTTTAGAACCACTAGTGCTTATGGCCATGATTTTTTTAGAAAAATAGAAGAGAATGAAAAGAGGAGAATAGAATATTAAAGTAAAGCCTAGCATCGAAAGTATGAGAACAAAAATTAACTTTGAGATGAAGTTCTATATAAGAGGGGGTGTATGTAATGCCCCTAGAATGACTGTGGACCTTAAGGGCACCTATCGAGTGACCCAATTGAACAAACTTTGATAAAGTGGTCTCTTGAGCCTGGATATGTCGTAAACGATTGAGGAAAACCTGAAGCTGTGAATGACGACAATAATTGATAAATGAATTAAGGAATTAAATTATATGTGTGGAGTGGGATAATTGATTGATTTCTTCTTGCTTAATGATTATCCTTGATTGATCAAGTCAAAGTGCAGTAGGATAGTTACAGTCCTAGCTCTATGACTTGGGAGGATGCAACTGAGATGCATCATATCTTTCCAGATTTATTTTGAACTTTGGGATGAGTTCTAAATAAGTAGGGGTGTATGTAGTGCCCCTAGACTATTGCAGACCTTGTGGGAACCTATTGAGTGACCCAACTGATTGAAACATTAATAAAACAACCCCTTGATGTTATATTGAGTATATTCATGACTATGACTGATTGTGAATCAATAAAATAATGATATATGTGTATTTGGATAGTTGATGTAAATGAGCGTTTACATGTTGTTTAACGATTAACTTTAATTATGAAAATGTACATGTGAATGATGCTTAACGACTAGCTGTATGATTGATTATTGAATGAACTATGATTAATGAGGGCATGAATATTAATAGGTGTTTCGAGAAATGTGTGTAGCGACAGGTGAAACGGTTCATTAATGGACACACAAAGGAATTGAGGGTCGTAGAGTATGGGTAAATCACACACGAAGAGAACGACGATGGTGTTGACTTCCGACGGAAGGCCATGCATGAGTAGAGAAGCATTGTTCTACTTACTCAGGAGAAGTGTGAGGTCGTTCGGGTGGACCACAATGGAGTTGGTCATGTACGAGTTGAGGGGCGGGTAGTAAAGACGGACTTACTCCTCAACGACGCCATTAGTCCCTAATAGCATATAGACGAAGGATAGAAGGAAACGACTCTTGAAATCCCTACATGATGTTCCCACAAGTCAAAATGAAAAGATATCAGCATAAGGGCCTGACGATGTGGTACCCTGTCGAGAATGAAAAGAGTGGATGCAAGGACCCGACGATGTGGTACCTTACCGAGAGATGGAAACAATAGATGACTGGACCTGACAGAGTGGTGCCATGTCAGTGAAATGAAGTTAAGAAATGGGGAGGCCCAACGGCGCGGCACCAAGATCCTAGTAAAAATGATTGTTAAAATTAATTGCATAAAAATGTATAATTTGCACCTAGAACATTTACTTAGAAAAATGCATTTTAGTCACTTAAACAATAGAAATTAGTACTTGAGACATTTGCACATAAAAGAATATTTTAGCATCTAAAATAAAATTAATTGTTATTTATGCATTTGCACATAAAAATGATATTTTGACATTTAAAATATAGCAATTGTTATTTATGCATTTGCACATAAAAGAATATTTATTTTGAGTATTTAAAATAATATAAATCTTTATTTAGGAGCAAATTAGAATCCTAAGCATAGACATCTAGTCAACTCCACCTACACCACAAATTTAGGAGTTAGGTGAAACATATTGGGGACAAACATGAGAAAACTTAGGAATGTTGGTGCATCTCCTAGAAAAACTGACACATGGATGGGTGAGTTTTATTTAATTTGAAATTTAATCAAATAAATAATATTGCATGGAGCGACATCTGTCGCAAGGGATTTTCCTACTTAAGGAAGGCCTTGGGAAGGGAGAAGGAAGCCAGTTTTTGGATGGATATTGTAATTCTTGCGATAGATGCGACTTGCTACTATTGGGGTTTGGCTAGAAATTATTGGGGGGGGGGACCCATTGAGGAGTTTCTTGAAAGGTGTGTGTGAGCTTTATGACCCAAAGGTCGGGGGAGGCCATGCGATTGAAAGCATGAGCCTATGGTTGGGTGGTGAAGCTAACAGTTGCTTTGCCAATGGTTAATCGAGATCTGTTGGAAGGATCCTACAGAAGACACGGATGACAATGGACTAGCTGGATCGGTTTGACAGGTTATGGTTTTGTCTATATTTGCTAAGTTATTTAGTTAATTTATTTTATTTATCTTGAAATTATGGTTTCTAATCTTTTTTGTATCAAGTTGTTGAGTTTCAGGTTAAGCATGGAAGGACCCTACAGGAGGGTCCCTACAAAAAACATAGTATGACTTGATGAGTCTATCAAAGTAGTCATATGACAATGAAAATGAGGAAATGAGGTAAGGATGTGATAAGCTCATCGACTTGGACATGATATTACTAAGGAAAGAACTAAGAGTTAAACTTCAGTGTGTTCAACCAAGTCACTAAATTTTGATGAATCGAATCCTATCAAATTGAGAACCAACATTGTCAAAACATTTAGGGGTTTTGGAAGTAGTCTTATGGAATTTGGTTTTTGGACTATTTGAGGATCTCTCCTGATTTGTTAAAACTGTGATTATATCTTACCGAATATTTTATGATGTTTACCTTCTCATCTTGAAGGAAGGATAACCAAATAGATTTGAATCCTTGCTTGGATTTGTTATGTTTTGATAAACTATTGGGTGGCCATTGACACATTGCAACTTATTGATAATTTAGACATCGCAGACCCTCGTGAATGAATAAGAAATACATGAAATCTAGTTGGGGATGACAATTATTGAATGTATTATAAGAAACTGATATTATACGAAATTATGATTGAGTTCATGAGGATATATTGGAACCATGTTGGATGAAAAAGAAAGCTTACGATTGGAACCACTAGTGCTAAGGGCCTTGATTGTTGGAGAAAAATAGAAGAGAATGACAAGAAGATGAGAATAGGAAATTAAAATTTAAGCCTAGTGTCGGAAGTACGAGAACAAAATTTAACTTTAGGACGAAGTTATATACAAGAGGGGGTGTTTGTAATGCCCCTAGAATGACTGTGGACTTTAAGGGCACCTTTCGAGTGACCCAGCTGAATAGACTTCAATAAAGTGGCCCTTCGAGTTAGGATGTGTCTTAATAATTGAGAATCACCTGATGATGTGCATGACGACAATTGATAAATGAATTAATGAACTAAATGACATGTGTGGAGTTGGATAGTTGATTTAAATGAATAATTGCATGTTGCTTAATGATTAGCTTTGATTGTTAAAAATGTGTTGTGTACATGAATATGATGCTTAAACGATTAGCTATAGGATGAATTATGTGATGATAACGAAAGAAGTACATATCGATGTAATTCCTTATTGATTAATGGAATGTATGATGTTTTGAGTAAATTGTAAATGCTTAACGATTAGCGGTTTTAGGAAATGAATTATGATGAATGAGGATAGGACTATTAATATGTGCTTTTGAGAATGTGTGTAATGACAGGTGAAACGGTTCACCGACATACATACAAAGGAATTAAAGGATCATAGAGTACAGATAAATCACACACAGAAGGGAGACGACGGTGTCGACTTCCAACGGAATTCCATGCATGAGTAAAGAAGCATTGATCCACTTACTCTGGGGAAGCATGAGGTCATGCGAGTGGACCATGACAGAGTTGGTCACATGCGAGTTGGAAGGCATGTAGTAAGAACGGACTTACTCCTTAGCGCCATTAGTCTCCAATAGCGTGTAGATGAGGGATCAAAGGTAACGGATCCTATATCCCTACATGAAGTTCCCACAAGTCAAACGAAAGGATATTGGCAGAAGGACCTGATCATGTGGTACCTTGCCAAGAAACGAAAATAATGGATGCAAGGAACTAACGATGTGGTACCTTGCCGAGAAACGGAAATAAAGGATGGAAGGACTTGACGATGTGGTACCTTGCCAAGAAATAGAAATGACGGACGTAAGGACCCAATGATGTGGTACCTTACTGAGAAATGGAAATGACGAACGATTGGACCTGACGGAGTGATACCATGTCGAAAGATGAGCATAAGGGATGGATGGGCCCAATGGTGTGGTACCTAGGTCCTAGAAGGGATTAATTATTAAACATTATGCATAAAAACATATAAAATTGCATCTAGGACATTTGCTCAGGAAAATGCATTTTAGTATTTAAGATAATAGAGATTATTATTTTAGACATTTGCACATGAAAATGAATTTTAGTATTTAAAATAATAGAAACCATTATTTTAGGAGCAAAATTGAATCCTAGTCTTGAGCATTTAGTTAACACCACTTGCACCCACACAAATAGAGATTAGAAGGAACATCATGGAGACAAACTTGAGTAAACTGAGGAAAGTTGGTGCACTCTCTAGAAAACTTGACACATTGATACGTGAGCTAAATTACTTGTTAATAAAAAGAAATTAAATATTTTTGCATGAAGCGACATGTGTCGCAATGGATTTTCCTATTTAAGGAAGGCTTTGGGAATGGGTAAGAGACCCAGTTTTTGGATGGTTATCGTAATTTTTGCAAGAGAGTGACTTGCTGCTATTGGAGTTTGGAAAGAGATTTTGGTGGGGGGGAACCCATTTTTGAGTCTCTAGTATTGGTGTGTGTGAGCTCTACGACCCGAAGCTCGGGGGTGGCTATCCGACTGAAAGCATAAGCCAATGGTTTGGTGGCGAAGCTAATGATTGATTCGCCAATGGTTAAATGAGTTTCGAATGGAGGGACACGATGTGGAAGCGAATGGAAAATGGTAAGAAGGATCGATCGACTAATGATAGGTATAAGGTTCCACTTGTAATTTCTTAAAGAAAATTTATTTATGTGTAATTTAGTTTTCTACTAATGATATGTTGGAATCAGTATTATTTCATTTAAGATGTGTTTCAGTTTAGTTTTAGGGACGACCCCACAAATGGGGGTCCCTACATTTTGTGTTATCATGTTATTTATTTTCCTTTTGCTCCATCTAGTCAACATGAGAGTTTTCTAGTCATTGATCCCAAGGGATTGATTAAATCCTCGATGTTTGTGGTACTTTCACAACTTCAGAATGCTCATGAAATGGAATTCATGATAGCTTATCAATCATAAATTTGAACCAACTATTTAATCTCCATCATCAGTATTATACCTTCATCCCTTAAAATTTGACATGATTTACACCATTGGATATATCGATTTCACTCTAAAAGATCGGTCCTCCTCTAGTTCCCAATAGAATTGTGACCCATCAAATGGAAAATTAAACCTTATGTTAATTAATAAACCTTACGCTTTTGTTCATTTCAAATTGTTTCTCAATTTTCTCAAATTGAAATCTGTGATTGTTTTCCATAATCAACAAGATCTAGCTCCTTGCTCTATCAAAACATAATTTGGCAATTTGAACCCATGAATTTCTTAGGGACATTTCATCAAACACTTTGTATGTAAACTTAAATTTATTCCTATGGACATTGATTCAGACTCATACAACCCCAATGTTGTAACCAAGAACTCTAATACCATATTTTAACATTCCCATACATCATTCTATCCTTTGGACGAGTAGTTATTGATTCCATATTTAGAATTATATCCCATAGAGGCCAATATTTGAATTTAGAACTAATTAAACTTCCCATGAGACCCATAAATTAATAAATGCATGTGCAGGTGCATAAATATAATATGTGGCCGAAATCAACAACCATATTCACACACACAACCTGCAAAAACAATAATATTCATAACGTAAACAAACATCCTTTTGCATATTAATGGACAATAGTAAACATGTATTGTTTAAATGAAGGAGATCCAAGAGATTGGTTGTATACGAGTGCTTTGCCACCCAACCATAGGTACCTACTATTGATACCACCACTGATTTGGGCTATGAGACCACCAAGGTGAAAGCAATAACTACAGGCTTTACTCTTTGTTGAGTGTGATTTCTCACACACATCTATAAAATGGGAGTACCATGGGATTGTGAAATCCTTGGTAGAAGATTAGGAATAGAAATAAAAACACTGTATAACTAAACTAAATATCAATATCCTAACACACATTCAAGTAAAAATACACACCAAAATAATCAAAGAGATCAAGGTTTGCTTTAGAAAAAAATTCAGAAGATCTCCTTCAGATAGGCTTTTTGATAAATTTGTATGTTTTATTATTACTATTTAAGAGAAATTAGGGTTGTCCTTGTTCCTAGTTCTTGTAAATAACTTTGGGAAATATAAATAAACAATTTATTGGTACCATTTCTGCCCTAATATGATATATGCATGTGGAATATATCTTGTTTCAAAAGATAAAATGATGAATTGTTGAAATTATGATTTAATTCTTAGTTGATTTATATGTAATTATTTTGTTGTTAGCCTAGATTTTGTGGGATTGTCATAGTTTTAGATGTTTAATTTCCATTGGAAAATATTTGAACAAATAGGTACTTGAATTGATTCCAAGAATCTAAGAATATGGCTTTTAAAAATTAATTTACGACTTCTTAAATTAATTTTTGATAAATAATGTTAGATAAGTTTGTAGGATTGCAACTTCACAGAATTATTACAGCTATGAACATAGGTAGAGTATATAGGATTCATTTCATGATAAAAAAATATTGAGGTACTATTTTTATGGTTGTATGTCATTTTGATAATAAATTGTTATAAGTAACTAGTCCAAGAAGAATCATCTAAAAATTATATTTTGGATTGCAATTTTTAATTCACATTTATTAAATAGCCTTTTGATTTGACATCATCAATTTTGGATTTCAATTTTTCAATTCAAATTTCTCAAACGGAGTATATAGCAGTCATTTCATGATAAAAAAATATCGAGGTACTATTTTTATGGTTGTATGTCATTTTGATAATAAATTGATATAAAGTAACTAGTCCAAGAAGAATCATCTGAAAATTATATTTTGGATTGCAATTTTTAATTCACATTTATTCAATAGCCTTTTGATTTGACATCATCAATTTTGGATTTCAATTTTTCAATTCAAATTTCTCAAACAACCTTTTGATTTGACATTAACATTTAAATATGTTGATATTTCATTATTAATTATGAACAAAAGCATTAAAAAATAGATGCAAGTTGTGTATCAAGCAATTGTTTAAAAAAAAAAAAATCTATGGAATTTTTATAAGTATTATACACTCTATGTTTGAATATTATATGGTTCCATATAAATCAATAACACTATTTAGATTATGTATGTTTTTAATAATTTTAAAATTTTCATGGGCATGATTGAATGTTCAAACATGATATAAATATTGTACTAAAATTTCTTAACCTTGATAAGAATACAACATTAATTCTCTTTCAAAGATTTAGGGCCCATATGATATTGTGTACTTATCCTCGATATTGTGAGAATTATGGTTATAGTTGAGTAAAAAAGATCCCATTATATGTATCAAGCAAATATTTTAAAAGGATTTTTTATAAATATTGTTGATGATGATGATGACAATGATGATGATGATGATGACACTGATGATGGAATTAATTTCTGGCACATGAACCCAATTCTCTCAGGTGAGAGCTAAGTATCCCAACCAGCTAGACTACAACAAATCAAAAAAATCAATAACACTATTTAGATGATGCATGTTTTTAATAATTTTCAAAATTTTGATGGGCATGATTTTTTTGTTCAAGAATGATATAAATATTGCACTAAATTTTTTTAACCTTGATAGGAGTAAAAATCTTAAGTTATCTTTCAAAGATGTAAGACCCATATGATATTGTGTGTTTATCCTTGGCATTGTTAGAGTTATCGTTATAGTTGAGTAAAAGTAAACAGAATAATAGTTTGAAGGCATGCAATTCTATGTCATGTTTACAAATGAACATAATATTGGTTAATCAAAGAATTCGAAACATGCGGTCCTATTCTATGCCATGTATTTACAAATTAATAGAATATTGGTTGAATCAAAATTGATTTTAAGGAAGCATATTTCATATATCAAAATTTGATACCAATGGCTATTGGTTAAGTAATGAATATCTTCCTAGAGTACAAGCACTGTGGAATATCATTGTAAATAAATGACGGCCACCCATCAATCTTATAGGTGATATCAATGGCAATTGATTAAGCAATGGATAATTTTTAATCCATTACGACTTCTATAGCCATACTATAAACAAAAAAATTCAAACACCAACCTCCTAATATGACACTAATATTGTTTGGCCGAATAAAAAAAAACCTCCTATTTTTTATAAAGGTACTTTGACCAAATAAAACATATATGGTATTGCAACAGAAATTTTCAGCATGTCGTAATCACATTTGAATCATTTCTAAAAGGTAGCACTCAGAAAGTGTGGTTCGAGTTTTTCTCAAGCAAACAACTTCAGAAGTGAAATTTATCAAAACAACCTCTTGTTTTTACGAAGATAGCTTGATAAAATAATAAAAATATGTCACGATTTTACATAATACATGTCATGTGTGTCACACAAACTCATTTAACTACTTTTGAAAAAATACCATCTAAAATGGAGTTCAAGTATTGTCAAGCCAATAATATAAATATTAAATCAAACTAGAATGCCTATGTAGAGCAGTTACCCAAACCTTGGAGACGAAATCACGAAATCAAATAATTTTCTACTTTACAAGATGCAAATGTGATATAATCCTATCTCAAGTCCTAATATTTGGTTTTGCATTGCATGAAAAGATAGTTGTTAGTGAGTAGTAGTGAGATGATTTGTAACAAGAATCAACAACACCTTTCATACATTAACAAAATAGGTATAACTTCAACTCTCCCAAAAATATGGGATATAAATGTGGATTGCAATGAGGCACTAGAATTTGTGAGGACTACATGAGTGGATCACAATCAAAACTACGGTGTGATCAAACTAGTTCCATCAATTGAAATGCAATGTATTTAAGGAATGTTATTATAAAATGAGGTGTCTTCAAGGAAAACAATTGAAATGCAGTGTCTTTAAGGAAAACTAATTATAAAATGAGGTGTATTCAAGTAAAACTTATTATCAAAAGAGATATATCATTGAATGATGAAATCATAGATAGCACAAAGTAAGATACTCACAATAAAACAATATGATATTACACAAGTACTTGATTGAGTATTACAATAGATTTCATCATGTTATACAAAAAATGAATAAATAAAAACACAACTTAGAAAAAAGTCTTAAAGTGACTTTTATTAAAAAATGTAAGTGCTTTTTTCTAACACCCCCTCTTAAGGTTTACAATACTGAAAAAATTCACAAAAAGAAAACACACATTGATCAAACAAACAACATAAGTTACATTCTTTAGAAGATTCTCTTTGAAAATAGTTCTTCAACCAAGTAGATCTCATCAAGATTCCTCATAACTATCGTAAAGTGTAGCTTCCAAGTCAAATTCTCAAGTTCACGAATTCCATTTCCCCAAAAATGCTAAATAAAAATATCCTAAATTATTGGACAAACATCCATGTTGAGCTACATCTACAATGCTCCATCAAGTTGTCTGATGATCCTCATAAAAATATAATTCCTAATACTCACAAACTCTTGGAATTCATGGGAAACCATCGATGTTGAGCTTGATCAACACTAGATCCCTTCCTTTGTTCAAAGTGAAAGCTTGTTTAAATACAAAAAGTAATGGCTTTTTAGTAAGGTCATCATTATTGTCAACATCTAGTGGATCTTCAACAATGGTTACATTATCCCAATTTGGTTTCTTTTTTCCATTGAGAACATCACTGGATTGAGTTATAATGCAATCTCAGGTTGAGGATCCACTTTTGTATCTCCTATAGCTGTCCTATTTTATTTAGAAAAGAGAGTTGAAATCATATATGCTGAAGTTTAAAAAGGCATCTGACTAAAAGTAAAAATAACATTGTTATATTAGAAGGAAAAGTGTTTAGTAAAATGGATTTGGCATCCTCTTCATCTACTCTAGCAGTGATTTCTACTAGTTGTTTAATGAGAGATCTCGGATTACTTATATGGATAGACAAAATGACTCCATTAGCCATATGGAATATGAATAACTGAGGCTTTAGAAAAAAAAAAAATCATTTACTGATTTTCTCTCAAAACAATTTATTCAAATAATCCCAAATTTCCTTAGATAATGTTTTCTAGATCTATATGATGTAACTCAAAATTTGAGAGCGCAAGGCAAAAAATGGCTTTGTATTTTTCATTTTTGCTATACCATGTAGTAATATATTTCAATTTGTAGGTGATTTTTCATTTCCATTACTATTCCCCACAAGAATTTGTTCATCAACTGCATTTGGATTTATCCTTTCCAGGTGTGGACATTGAGACCATAGTATTTTTCTAATGGGATTTCCATTAAAAAACAAAATTTATGTAAACCATATTAAAAATATGAGATATATTTGCTTGAAAACAACAAACCGCTAGAAAAAATAGTCCTAAGGAAAATTATTTTTTTGTACTATGCACCCTTAGAAATTGGAAATAAGATTCCATATGCTAGAAACTAAATGAAACAACTGATGTTTTTTTTCATAATAGTATTGTGAATGTTATATCTCTTTGGGTTCAAAGTAACAATGCTTTGGCCTTTGATCTAACAATTGCTACAATCAAATTGTGGCAGCCTATATAATAAATTTCAGATCACAAACCTTAATAGGTTTGACCTTAAAACAAAAATCTCAAAAATTGCCACCATCAATATCCAACCCACATATCGAATTAGATCAAATGGTACCATATTATAAAATGAACTAGATCACCGAATGACAAAACCATATATAGGATTGATTCACATAACTTAACACAAAGAAAAATACTCACAATAACACAATATGGTATTATAAAAATAAGTAAATGAGTATTACAATGGATTTCACCTCCTTATATAGGGTTATTAACTGAACAAGTCCTTTCCACTTATGAATGTGGGATAGAATGCATTACACAAAAGACACAAAAAATTAACTTAGACAAAAGTCATAAAGTGATTGTTTATTATGAAATGTAAGGCTAGTACTCTAATAAAATTGAGGACTCATGAAACAAGAGGCTCATTTAATGGCATTGAAGCAAGTTGATTAGTTTGGATTGAAATAGCTACAGCGTAAGCCAAGTGGAAAACACCTCCCACAATGCTTCTTAAATTTTGGCTTTTAAATCATCAAAAGATTCAATTAAATGTCGGATTTCAATTCAATCCATCTCTAGTTTCATTTATGTAACTTTCCCAACATGATCATATTCTAGTTGATATATGAGAGGGAAGCATTATTATCCAAGCAACTAGAAAGAAAACAACGAAAATCATGTCAGAGAAATCTATTATAAGAAAACTAGAGATGCATTATTCTTCACAAAAGTTGAAATTGAAGAAATGTCCTTTATGACACCACTTGCTATTGCTTTGGATTTGAAAAAATATAATGCAAAAAAAAAACTGTAATTGAATAGGTTGAGGCTTGGTCATCTCAAAATTACCTAATGGAGTGCTAACAAACATCATGAGGCCCATGCAACATTGTACCCATCAAAGCTTGTGGTACTTGGGAGAGATCTAGTCCATTATAATGCATATAACAATAGCCTTGCTTGGCATTTCACTAACATAGTTGATTTCAGTCAATAAACATAATATTATACTCTGAATTTTTAGTTGATATGCAAAACATAAAGAATAACAATAAGATTCAATAGGTACTTGTTGATTTTTTTTTTGTGTTTCAACTCATCTTCCACCTATCCATTGTTCTTGTTGACCTTGTCTTTGGAGATGAAGTGAAAAGAAGGAATATTATGCACATGCTTTTAAAAATAATAACACAAATGAATCTTTGAATGCTTAGTAGAAAGGAAGCAACAAAGTGATAAAGACTATATTATAGATATTGAAATGAAGTATAGAGGAAGGTTTTCAATGTCGTATCTAAATTTTACAATTGTGACGAAGCTGATTTTCGTATTCCATTACAATGCACTAAAATGGGAAAGACTATCAAATTGTGGTTAGTTTGATCATTGTAAACTCTTGAAACCCCTTCTTTATTGCTCATATTTAGATGACATAACAACAAGGGACCATATTGCATGATTTGTTGTCACAAGTATTGAAAAGGACAATGAAATACCCTTGGTGGATCAAACAAAGTAAGAGTATGAGTACTTTATTGCAAAATTTCAAGCTCAATTCTTGAAGGAGTAAATATACTAAACTTGCAAATCAATCCTTTGTCCTACAATGTTTTAGTGGCTAACATGATGATTTTCAGCATTTACGATGAACAAAAATTGGACGAAATAATGGCGTGATGTGCAATTAAAATGTTATTTTTAGATTCAATATGACATGCATTTAAAATGCTAATCCAATGCATATTCTATATGACATGCATTTAAGAGTTAACCTATCTTGTGTTATTAGAGTAAAAATAAACACCTCCTACTTTTCTTCCTTCCTCCTTTTCCTTGTCCTCCTCTCCCTCCTCCTCCCTCTTCCTCCTCTCTCCTCCCCTCCTCCCTTCTCCTCCTCCCTCCTCCTAACTCCTCCTCCTCCCTCCTCCTCCCCTTTCCCCCCCTCCTCTTACATCCTCCACCTCATCCTCCCCCTCACTTCTCCTCCTCCTCCTCCTCCTCCCCCCCTCCATCCCTTCTCCTCCTCTCCCTCCTGCCCCTCCTTTCCCCCTCTCCTCGCTCCTCCTCATCCTCCTCTGCATCCTCCCTCCTCCTCCCTCCATCCTCCTCATCCTCCTCCTCCTCCTCCTCCTCCCCCCACTCCATTATCCACCCCCTCCTCCGTTATCCCCTCCTCATCCTCCTCCCTCACCCATTTTCTCTCTCCTCCTCCTCCTCTCCCACCTCCCTCCTCCATTCTCTTCCTCCTTCCCCTATATCTGCTCCTTTTCCTCCTCCCCCTCCATCATTCTCCTCCTCTTCCTCCCCTCATCCTCCCCTCTCCTCCTCCCCTCTCCTCCATGTCATCCTCCTCCCTTCTCCTCCTCCTCTCCCTCCATTCTCTCCCCCTCATGTCTTCTCATCCTCCTTCCCCTCCATCCACTCCTCCTACCCCCTCCATCTACTGCTCCCCCCTCCCACTCCTCCTCCTCTTCCCCTCTCCTCCCCGCTCTACTCCTCCTCCTCCCTTTTCCTCCCTTATCCTCCCTTCTCCACCCTCCTCCTCCTCCTCCTACCTCACCCCTTTTCTCCCTCATCCTCCTCCTCTTCCACATCCCTCCTCCCTTCTCCTCCTCCCCCCCCCTCCATCTGATCCTTTCCCTCCTCCCTTCTCCTCATGCTCCTCCCCCTCCATTCACTCCTTCCCACTCCAACTCCTCCCACTCTTTGCCTATCCACCCCCCTCTCCTCCTCCTCCCCCACCCTCCTCATCCTCCTCCCCCTCCATCGGATCCTCCCCCCTCTCACTACTATTCCTCCTCTCTCCCCTATATCCTCCCCTATCCTCCTCCTTTACCCTCCTCCTCCTCCTCCTCCTCCTCCTCCTACTCCTCCATCCCCCCTATTCTCCCTCCTCCTCATCTCCCACCTCCCTCCTCCCTCTCCATTCCATTTCCTCCCTTATCCTCCTCCTCTCCCTTCATCCACTCCTCCTCCTCCCCTCTCTGCCCCACACCTCCTCCTCCCTATCTCGCACCTCACTCCTCCTCCCCTTGTCCTACTCCTCCCCTTCCACCTCCCTCCTCCTCCCCTTGTCCTCCTCTATCCCCCTGACTCTCTCCTCCATCCCTTCTCCTCCTCCTACTCTTCCTTCCCCTTCTCCTCCTTCTCCTCCTCTCTCCCCCCTCTTATCCCTCCTCCTCCTCCTTTTCTACCTCCCTTCTACCCCTCCATCCCTTGATCCTCCCTTCTCTTCCCCCCCCCTCCATCCACTCCTCCTCCCTTCTCCTCTCTACTCCTCCCCATCCATCTGCTCCTCCCCTCGCCCCCCTCCTTCCCTCTCTGCATCCTACTCCACCCTCCTCTCCCCCTCCCCCTTCACTCCTCCTCCTCCTCCTGCTCCTCCCTCCTCATCCCCCTTCGCTCCTCCTCCTCCTCACCCTCCATATGATCCTCCTCCCTTCTTTTCATCCTCCACCCCCTCCATTCCCCCTACTACTCCTCCTCCTATTCCCTTCTCCCCCTTTCTCCTCCTCCTCCCCCACCCTCCTCTACCTCCCCCCTCCATTGGCTCCTCCCCCCCTCCACCGGCTCCTTCCCCCTCTCGCTCCTAGTCCTCCTCTCCCCCTGCTCTCCTCTCCTCTCCTCCTCTCCCTCAATGTGCTCTTCCTCATCCTCTCTCCCCCCACACCTACTCCTCCCCCTCTCCCCTCTCCCTCCTCCTCCCTTACTCCTCCTATCCCACCCTCCTCCTCCCCTCCTCCTCCTCTCCCCCCCCTCTCCCTCCTCCCGCCATCCCATCCTTTGCCCTTATCGTCCTGCTCTCCCTCCATCCACTCCACCTCCTCCTCCTCTCCCACCTGCCTCCTACCCCTCCACCCCATGATCGTCCCTTCTCCTCCTCCCCATCCATATGCTCCTCCCATATCCCCCCCCTCCTCCCCTCTTTACATCCCCCTCCACTCTCCTCCTCCTCCTTTCCCAACTCACTCCTCCTCCCCTCCTCCTTTCTCAACTCCCTCCTCCTCCCCTCCTCCTCGTCCTCTCCCACCTCCCTCCCCTATCCTCCTCCTCCTCATCGCCCCTACTCCTCCATCCCTCTACTCCCTTCTCCACCCCTATCCTCCCTCCCTTATCCTCCTCCTCCTCCCCCCTCCCCCTTCACTGGACTCCTCCGCCTCCCTCCTCCTCCCCCCATCCCCCTTCCCTCCTCCTCCTCCTCCTCCTTCTCTCCTCCTATTCCTCCTCCCCCCTCCCCCTTCTCTCCACCTCCTCCTCCTCCTCTGCCTCCTTCCCCCATCCCCCTTTGCTCCTCCTCCTCCTCCCCCTTTGCTCCTCCTCCTCCTCCTTCCCCCCTCCTCCTCCTCCTTCCCTCATCCCCCTTCGCTCCTCCTCCTCCTCCTCCCCCTTCGCTCCTTCTCCTCCTCCTGCTCATCCTCCTCCTTGTCCTCCTCCCCTTGCTCCCCCTCCACCCCTCTCCTTCCTCTCCGTTCCTCCTCGTACTCCTTTAACCTAGCCTATACTACCTAACCTGACCTGCTTTAACATAGCCTAACCTATTTTAACCTACTCTACCCTACCATAGCATAGGATAGACTACCCAACCTGTTGTTGCAGTCAAATCCCCCCAAAATTTTGTACATATTGGGGCCCCTCCTTTAGAAAATTTTAGAAAGGCTGCCTCAAGGGGCCATTCCCAACTTTTATCTTTTGGCTTTCAAACAGAAAAATCGTGCCATAAACCTTTCCAAATTTCTTCCAAAGAGCCGAAAAGGAACTTAGAAAATCTTCCCAAAATTTTGGAGCTTTTCAGACTATCTCCCCGCAGTTGCATTTTTGTTTTGAGTTTTCATCCCGAAAGGCGGATGTCATAACCCGAAATTTCCGAAAAATTTAAAAAAAAAATTATTTACAACAATAAATGTTAACTAGATAGTATTTCTGATTTTGTTTTTAAATTAACTAACTAACATAATCTGTTGAAGACTCTGTCTTATTAAAACTTTGATTTTGGTGATTGTAATTAATGACTATTTTGTTTTGAACCGCAAGGGCAGAGCTAGTCGTAGTTGACTGGCTTACTTAGCTTACGAGCTAATGCATATGTCGTCTTTTGTTTCTCAGGTGTGCCAGCGAAGTAAGGATCACCGTTGGTTGAACTTGGTGAGCATCAATATTCCCTGTACTTACAACTTAAAAGATCGTCAAGATATTTCTTATGCAGATAGTATCCACATGTTCTGCGATAGATTACACTGTTCAGTTATAATTATTGTTTTTATAAATATTATGTTATGTTACTGCTGTAACTAGCGATGGAACAATTGTTTGTATCATAAATTATCATCTGCGTAAGGCGACTTAGCCTCAAGTGACCTATTGTCATTTTAAATACCGGTGATTACTGTTTTGTTCACGTACTGACATTGCGAGTTGAGAAGGTGACGCTTCTAGCGTTGTTTCAACTTATACTCCTATGCATCGAAGTCCAATGTCTACTTAGAGTTTAACATATGTTACCTGACTGCGTCTTGATTTTTTTACTACCCTTACAATGTGAACCTGTAGATGATACTCTATTTCAACATATCAATAATAGAGGTTTATTATTCAAATTATTACTGTTATCATTAGTATTGGTAGCAATTCCGACGAGTGTGTATGATAGCAATTGTGTATAATGTCGGATAGACTTGGTAACTTTTCCAGGGTTAAATATCAAGGTATTTTATTTAAGGTTAACTACCTTATTACTTAAATGGTCATGAGAATGTAGCATGCTCATAGCATTAGTCTATGATTTGGTTTTAATATAAATATATCATAAATTGATTGTGCAAAAATCTTGATATTCCCATACGTTGGCAAGCTTTGTATTCTATATAGTGTTTAGGTTGTATTGATCATAAACTTATGGTTTAAATTGACTATATCTCTTTTATATCGTTGTAGTGATTATGCATTCCAAATGCTTGGAAATCTCGATGATTCATTTGCAAGGCATGCACTTTGTGCCAAATGATTATATATATCATTGTTATCTTGTATGTTGACTTACATATGTAATGATTTGGGAAAATCGGTGTATAATGATTTGGTTGGCAATGGAACTATAGGGTCTCGACCCATGCTACGTTGATTTATTTGGATGCTACGTGGTTCACTCTCCTCCATACAATTTGTGATATATAAGCGGATTTTGTAAACCCTACAGATTATTGTAGTCGCCTTCGGGCTCGGGTCCTAAGGATGAAACCCTCCCTGTATGAGTTTCGTATTGAAGCCCTGTAACAATATGCAGAGTGTGATGGTTATGGCCTCGGGGTTCCATTCTGTAGCAAGATAAGTCTTCGGCTCTGGTCATGGCGTTTGCTATGGTTTTCATTGTATCGTGGTCTTGTTGTTCCTTCTTTGTTTGAGTCTCTGCTGTTTACAAACCTTTACTGTACTGGTGCGGATATGAGATAGAGTTTCTCTATCGTCCTTAATGTTGTGAGAGGTTTGAAGCATTGGGTTTTGGGTGTGCTTATTGACGGGTTCAATTCCAGTGTAAGGGTTTCGGCTACAAGGATTGTCTGTCACGGCCGTCATTTGAAAAATTATGAGGGCGCTCTTTACTCCTTTAACCGACGAGGGTTCGAGGTTTCATTGCCTGCTTCCACCGGTGGCTTCCAGATTATCCACGGCTACAAATGTTCAGGTAATGAACAGCATTACTTTCATGATTTCTGTTTTTATAAGCAAGTGTAAGTTTCATATTATTTAAACTCTCGGCAATGAATGTATATTAATCATCCCTCTGCAATGAATGTGCAGGTCTCACAGCTTTGAAGGTGTACAGGGTTCTATCTTCAACGCTCTCATCCGGGTAAGCCTGGTTATCCACGGCTGTCTCTTCCCTTGCTGGTTTAAGTGGTTAGAGTCGTGTCAAGGAGGAGACTCCTGTGTAGTGAGGTCGGTTGACGACTTGATGTTTATGGTTACAGTCATATGTATGGAGTTGTTTTGTTTAAAATTGAAAAGGGTTTTGAAACCCTGTTATGTGTATGGAGAGCCATTCACGGCCATGACTACATGAGGCCAGGGTTTCGGCTATGGTTCCTATAATGGCTAGCATAGGATTCAAACCTTGCGGTATAAGATTTATATTGTTAATATATTACTGGCCTGATATAGCCGTGTTTCATCTTCGTGTCTTGTTAAAATATTACAATGCGTTTAAATGTAAAGATATCTGGGTTATTCGATACCTGCAATGTATGATGGCTCTGTTTAAAGAAACCCTACCATTTTCCTTCTGTGTTTTATTTTGATTTGAAGTGTTGAATAATGATAGTGGATGTTTCTCGACTGTGTCTGCAATAGTTGAACGCAAAGGGTTATTCTGGCGAATTTGGGGGGTTTTGTTTCATGTTCAAAGCATACGTAGGGTATTGTGAACTCGATAACAACTGGGTATGAATTATAATAATATTTGTTTTGATTCTTGTACAGTTGTTAAATGAAACTGTAGGTTGAATAATATATACACATAGAAATATGTGTAAACTTACTGTAGGTTATCGCTGCCATATAAGGCATTCTTTTCATTTGTTTTCCAGTCTGTCGATGGGATATTGTAAGGCTACGGCCAAGTAGGGTTTGGGAACTACTCCAAGGGAGATATTTGTACTGAATAATATTAATACTGTGTATAATTTAAGATGGTTTGTAATCAGCCAATGATGACTGTGTTAGTCGACAGTTTTTTTGTTGTATTAATATGTTTGTATTGTTTAAAAACCACTCTGTTATTTCTATTATATTGACATGGCTACTGTGTTCTAAGACTAGATATCAAGCAAATAAAAATTCTACAGTTACTAGTGTCTGTGTTTGACTACTATGTAAATGTTTAAGATTTTGTAAAAACTTGTAACAATGAAATATTGTTACAGTCACCTTTTTATTAATCGATAACTGTCAGACATGTTCTGAGTATAAATAATATATTAAATGAGTTTTGTTTATCTATTAACCTGATATAGGAAAGACTTGTAACTTAAAGTTTACTAAAATATACAATACATATATATATACAGATAGGTTATTCTAGCATATGCATAAACACAGTATTTATTAACTGTAGCAGTGACAATTAGGTTCTGTATAAAATAATATACTCTATTTAAATAAAAACAGGAAAACTTCTAAAACATCTGCATTCTGAAATTTATACCAAAGGAAAGTACAGATAATGATTTCCTGAAGTTGAACACAATCAATACATAGTTGTACTAGTTTATCTCATAGAAAAATAATTTAAACCAATCAACAGGGAGAGTGACAGAACCTGTAGATGGTAGACAATAACAGCAATGGGAGGCTGTTCCTCCCTACCAATTCCTGGAGAGTGCCCAGACAGCACTTCTCAGGACCCCCGAGCTTGCTCTGGTCTAACTGGCTGGAATCTAAGTACGGCCAATAATTCCCTCAGCCAAAACAGCTATACTGGAACCAAGTTACTGCAACTTCCTGCTCAAAACACTTCCTTACTGTTTCCCACTTCCTCAATGGGACTCCTGAATAGCATTCATCTGAATGTATTCTCCCTCTAGAACAATTGATGAACCCCCAGCTCAGTTCATTGAGTAGTATTTAAAAGATTGCCTAGGTCTTAGTTGGGCTAACTGTCATTAATGAGCCACCTGCTCAGATTCCACTTTCTTGGGGAATCATGACCCCAAAATATAGGGAAGTTGCCACCTGCAACTCAGGAAGTGTTTGAGGATGCTGCCACTTGTCTTTTGTCCTTCCACCTAATTCCATCCACCAGTTAGACCAGTAACCTCTTTTAACAGCTCTCCCATGCTGTTGTCTCCATAATTTATTTATTAATAATAATTATTCAGATTTTACATTCCATTTCTGGAGACTCTGCTGAGTCATCCCTTCCTACTTAGCATTAAATTTAACATAATGTTCTCAGGAATATTAAAAATAATTACATTATTTTAATAAAATTGGGGTATGTGACATACACACCCCCTTAAAATGTAACATCGTCCTCGATGTTACTTTATTCTTCTTCTTCAGCTACCTGCTGGAATAGATGGGGATATGCTTCCCGCATCTTACTTTCCAGCTCCCAGGTAGATTCTTCAGGACTAAGGTGCTTCCATTGCACCTTCACTTGTCCAATTATCCGGTTCCGTAGAGTAATTTCCCTCCTCCCGAGGATACAATCCGGTTCTACCAGAACTTCCCCTTCTGGTTCTACCTGTACAATGTTCCAATCAATAACATGAGTAGCATCATGAACATACTTTTTCAAAACAGAGATATGAAAAACATTGTGTACTTTTAAATTTGGCGGTAATGCTAACTGATAAGCAACTTGACCAATTCTAGCTAAAATTTCAAATGGACCACAGTAACGTGGTGCTAATTTTGCACAACTTCCTAATCTTAGGGAGCTTTTCTTTGGTCTTACCTTGATGAACACATGTTCACCTACCTGGAACTCTTTAGGAGTTCTTTTCAAGTCTGCTTGACTCTTTTGCCGATCCTGGGCAATCTTCAAGTTGCCCTGCACTTGTTTCACAATCTGTTCCATTTCTTTCAATAAATCAGGTCCTAACACTAATCTATCTACTGGATTACTCCAGGAGATAGGAGTGTTGCATTTTCGTCCATACAAAACCTCAAAAGGACTAAACTTAGCTGATGATTGATAGCTGTTATTGTATGCAAATTCAGCTAAGTGTAAATAATCCTCCCACTTACCTGGTTGATCTTTAACATACATCCTTAACAGATCTTCTAATATTTGATTAACTCGTTCTGTTTGTCCGTCCGTCTGAGGATGGAAAGAGGTGCTGAAATTCAAAGTGGTGTTTAATCCTTTGAACAAGGATCTCCAAAAATTTCCTGTGAATTTAGGATCCCTGTCTGATATAATGACTTTTGGAATACCGTGTAACCGAAAAATCTATTTTCCTAGGGATACTTCTAACAGTTACTGGCTGTCCACTACTGTTTATACATCTAAAAGTTTTGTCAAAACAGTTTAAAACGACCCTATGTTGTTCCAACCAGTCCATTCCGATAAGTATGTCATAAGAGCCAAGTGGTAAAATGTTCAGTTTAACTGTAGTTCTAAAATCAGTCATGTTTAAGATGCATTCTTTTACATAGCAGTTTACTTTCTTCTTAGCCCCAGTAGCTAATTGTACAGACCAAGAATTATCAAACCTTTCAACAGTCAAATTACATTTTTCTACCAGTTGAGGTGAAATATAACTAAGACTAGCACCTGGATCTATTAATATAGTAACTGGGGTTTTGTTAATCATACCTCCTACTTCCACCATGGAAGTTTGATAGTCAGCCTGACGATTTTCCAACGCTGCATTTATTCTGGGCATAGTTCCTGCAAAATCTCCAACCGTCATTTCGTCTTGAACAGTATGAATATTGTTGACGTGTTTCTTTCTGTTTGGGCAGACTGAAGCATAATGTGGCCCATTACACTCCCAGCACTTGACAGGTTCTTTTCGCTCAAAATTTTTGGTGTAGTTTCCATGGTTATTAGGAATCTCTTTGCTGTTTTTGTAATTGTTTGAATGGCTGACAGCTCCATTTTTGTTTCCTTGGAAACTTTTACTGTTAAAGTGGTTCCCGTTTTTGCCATTCTTGAAACTTTTATGGGGAACAAATTCCTTTTTCTTGTACTCGATCAGATTGCTGTTCTTTTTGGCTTTCCAGCTGGCTATTCCCTCTTTCTTTTTATTCTGTTCGTAACAGAAATTTGCCTTGCGCATAGCTTCTTCCAGTGTTTTGGGGTTGTCATATTCAATTCTGTCCTTGATATGATAGGGCAGGCAACTAAGAAACCGCTGTATTTTTGGTTTCTCTTCGACAAAATACGGTACATAACGCAACAGACTTAAAAATTTACTGTTTAAGTCCTTCATCGTCATAGATCCGAGTTTTAGTTCATAAAATTCTTTAGCCCTTTCTTCATAATATTGCTCGGACAGGAATTTCTTCTTGAAATACCTTTTAAAGGTACTCCAATTAACTTCTCTTTCTTTGATCCCTTTGACCCTTTTCAGGTCTTGCCACCATATATCCGCCTTTCCCGAGAGGTTGTAGATGGCCATTCTTGCCTTTAGCTGATTTGAGTAGTTATAGATCTGAAAATACTTTCTCATCCCGGATAACCAGGATTCGGCCTCTTCTCCAGTTTCAGCTTCTCCATTGAAAGTTGGGGGTTTTATCTTCTTAAACTCCCCGGAAATCTCCTCATAAGGCCGGTACTTTTTCCTTTGGTTGTGCAGCTCAGCTTCACTGCTGTCACTGCTAGTGTGATAACTGGGTTGTCCCTTTCTTTCTTCAGATGAGGAACTGCTGTCAGATTTAGTTGGTTTTGTCCTTTTTGACCCTCTTGGATGACTAACTTCTTCTGAGTCAGCTGGTTTGCTCCTTCCTTCAGTCTGAAATTTTTCTATCAATAACTGATTTAGCTGTTCCTGAGTCTTTAGAATTCTTTCATTATCCCTCTTAACTGTTTCCATTTCTGTCTTTAATCCTTTTATGGTCTGCATCAGCTCAGTGGTGTGAGCAGTTTCTTCTCCCGTCTCAAGTTCTCTTGACATCTGTCTTGTCTCAACATTGGGAGATTCCTCCTCAGCATATTCTCCCAGTTTTTCCATACCTGTCTGTAAAATTCAGAAAAGAAAAATTTCTGTTCTGTAGATGAAACCGAAATATATATTAGTATTTTATAAATAAAACAAAATCTTCTTTTATGATCATTGTTTGCGGAAGTTTAGTGGAGTCACATCCAGGCCTAGTGTCTGAAACTGAGCTCTGATACCACATGTCATAACCCGAAATTTCCGAAAAATTAAAAAAAAAAATTATTTACAACAATAAATGTTAACTAGATAGTATTTCTGATTTTGTTTTTAAATTAACTAACTAACATAATCTGTTGAAGACTCTGTCTTATTAAAACTTTGATTTTGGTGATTGTAATTAATGACTGTTTTGTTTTGAACCGCAAGGGCAGAGCTAGTCGTAGTTGACTGGCTTACTTAGCTTACGAGCTAATGCATATGTCGTCTTTTGTTTCTCAGGTGTGCCAGCGAAGTAAGGATCACCGTTGGTTGAACTTGGTGAGCATCAATATTCCCTGTACTTACAACTTAAAAGATCGTCAAGATATTTCTTATGCAGATAGTATCCACATGTTCTGCGATAGATTACACTGTTCAGTTATAATTATTGTTTTTATAAATATTATGTTATGTTACTGCTGTAACTAGCGATGGAACAATTGTTTGTATCATAAATTATCATCTGCGTAAGGCGACTTAGCCTCAAGTGACCTATTGTCATTTTAAATACCGGTGATTACTGTTTTGTTCACGTACTGACATTGCGAGTTGAGAAGGTGACGCTTCTAGCGTTGTTTCAACTTATACTCCTATGCATCGAAGTCCAATGTCTACTTAGAGTTTAACATATGTTACCTGACTGCGTCTTGATTTTTTTACTACCCTTACAATGTGAACCTGTAGATGATACTCTATTTCAACATATCAATAATAGAGGTTTATTATTCAAATTATTACTGTTATCATTAGTATTGGTAGCAATTCCGACGAGTGTGTATGATAGCAATTGTGTATAATGTCGGATAGACTTGGTAACTTTTCCAGGGTTAAATATCAAGGTATTTTATTTAAGGTTAACTACCTTATTACTTAAATGGTCATGAGAATGTAGCATGCTCATAGCATTAGTCTATGATTTGGTTTTAATATAAATATATCATAAATTGATTGTGCAAAAATCTTGATATTCCCATACGTTGGCAAGCTTTGTATTCTATATAGTGTTTAGGTTGTATTGATCATAAACTTATGGTTTAAATTGACTATATCTCTTTTATATCGTTGTAGTGATTATGCATTCCAAATGCTTGGAAATCTCGATGATTCATTTGCAAGGCATGCACTTTGTGCCAAATGATTATATATATCATTGTTATCTTGTATGTTGACTTACATATGTAATGATTTGGGAAAATCGGTGTATAATGATTTGGTTGGCAATGGAACTATAGGGTCTCGACCCATGCTACGTTGATTTATTTGGATGCTACGTGGTTCACTCTCCTCCATACAATTTGTGATATATAAGCGGATTTTGTAAACCCTACAGATTATTGTAGTCGCCTTCGGGCTCGGGTCCTAAGGATGAAACCCTCCCTGTATGAGTTTCGTATTGAAGCCCTGTAACAATATGCAGAGTGTGATGGTTATGGCCTCGGGGTTCCATTCTGTAGCAAGATAAGTCTTCGGCTCTGGTCATGGCGTTTGCTATGGTTTTCATTGTATCGTGGTCTTGTTGTTCCTTCTTTGTTTGAGTCTCTGCTGTTTACAAACCTTTACTGTACTGGTGCGGATATGAGATAGAGTTTCTCTATCGTCCTTAATGTTGTGAGAGGTTTGAAGCATTGGGTTTTGGGTGTGCTTATTGACGGGTTCAATTCCAGTGTAAGGGTTTCGGCTACAAGGATTGTCTGTCACGGCCGTCATTTGAAAAATTATGAGGGCGCTCTTTACTCCTTTAACCGACGAGGGTTCGAGGTTTCATTGCCTGCTTCCACCGGTGGCTTCCAGATTATCCACGGCTACAAATGTTCAGGTAATGAACAGCATTACTTTCATGATTTCTGTTTTTATAAGCAAGTGTAAGTTTCATATTATTTAAACTCTCGGCAATGAATGTATATTAATCATCCCTCTGCAATGAATGTGCAGGTCTCACAGCTTTGAAGGTGTACAGGGTTCTATCTTCAACGCTCTCATCCGGGTAAGCCTGGTTATCCACGGCTGTCTCTTCCCTTGCTGGTTTAAGTGGTTAGAGTCGTGTCAAGGAGGAGACTCCTGTGTAGTGAGGTCGGTTGACGACTTGATGTTTATGGTTACAGTCATATGTATGGAGTTGTTTTGTTTAAAATTGAAAAGGGTTTTGAAACCCTGTTATGTGTATGGAGAGCCATTCACGGCCATGACTACATGAGGCCAGGGTTTCGGCTATGGTTCCTATAATGGCTAGCATAGGATTCAAACCTTGCGGTATAAGATTTATATTGTTAATATATTACTGGCCTGATATAGCCGTGTTTCATCTTCGTGTCTTGTTAAAATATTACAATGCGTTTAAATGTAAAGATATCTGGGTTATTCGATACCTGCAATGTATGATGGCTCTGTTTAAAGAAACCCTACCATTTTCCTTCTGTGTTTTATTTTGATTTGAAGTGTTGAATAATGATAGTGGATGTTTCTCGACTGTGTCTGCAATAGTTGAACGCAAAGGGTTATTCTGGCGAATTTGGGGGGTTTTGTTTCATGTTCAAAGCATACGTAGGGTATTGTGAACTCGATAACAACTGGGTATGAATTATAATAATATTTGTTTTGATTCTTGTACAGTTGTTAAATGAAACTGTAGGTTGAATAATATATACACATAGAAATATGTGTAAACTTACTGTAGGTTATCGCTGCCATATAAGGCATTCTTTTCATTTGTTTTCCAGTCTGTCGATGGGATATTGTAAGGCTACGGCCAAGTAGGGTTTGGGAACTACTCCAAGGGAGATATTTGTACTGAATAATATTAATACTGTGTATAATTTAAGATGGTTTGTAATCAGCCAATGATGACTGTGTTAGTCGACAGTTTTTTTGTTGTATTAATATGTTTGTATTGTTTAAAAACCACTCTGTTATTTCTATTATATTGACATGGCTACTGTGTTCTAAGACTAGATATCAAGCAAATAAAAATTCTACAGTTACTAGTGTCTGTGTTTGACTACTATGTAAATGTTTAAGATTTTGTAAAAACTTGTAACAATGAAATATTGTTACAGTCACCTTTTTATTAATCGATAACTGTCAGACATGTTCTGAGTATAAATAATATATTAAATGAGTTTTGTTTATCTATTAACCTGATATAGGAAAGACTTGTAACTTAAAGTTTACTAAAATATACAATACATATATATATACAGATAGGTTATTCTAGCATATGCATAAACACAGTATTTATTAACTGTAGCAGTGACAATTAGGTTCTGTATAAAATAATATACTCTATTTAAATAAAAACAGGAAAACTTCTAAAACATCTGCATTCTGAAATTTATACCAAAGGAAAGTACAGATAATGATTTCCTGAAGTTGAACACAATCAATACATAGTTGTACTAGTTTATCTCATAGAAAAATAATTTAAACCAATCAACAGGGAGAGTGACAGAACCTGTAGATGGTAGACAATAACAGCAATGGGAGGCTGTTCCTCCCTACCAATTCCTGGAGAGTGCCCAGACAGCACTTCTCAGGACCCCCGAGCTTGCTCTGGTCTAACTGGCTGGAATCTAAGTACGGCCAATAATTCCCTCAGCCAAAACAGCTATACTGGAACCAAGTTACTGCAACTTCCTGCTCAAAACACTTCCTTACTGTTTCCCACTTCCTCAATGGGACTCCTGAATAGCATTCATCTGAATGTATTCTCCCTCTAGAACAATTGATGAACCCCCAGCTCAGTTCATTGAGTAGTATTTAAAAGATTGCCTAGGTCTTAGTTGGGCTAACTGTCATTAATGAGCCACCTGCTCAGATTCCACTTTCTTGGGGAATCATGACCCCAAAATATAGGGAAGTTGCCACCTGCAACTCAGGAAGTGTTTGAGGATGCTGCCACTTGTCTTTTGTCCTTCCACCTAATTCCATCCACCAGTTAGACCAGTAACCTCTTTTAACAGCTCTCCCATGCTGTTGTCTCCATAATTTATTTATTAATAATAATTATTCAGATTTTACATTCCATTTCTGGAGACTCTGCTGAGTCATCCCTTCCTACTTAGCATTAAATTTAACATAATGTTCTCAGGAATATTAAAAATAATTACATTATTTTAATAAAATTGGGGTATGTGACATACACACCCCCTTAAAATGTAACATCGTCCTCGATGTTACTTTATTCTTCTTCTTCAGCTACCTGCTGGAATAGATGGGGATATGCTTCCCGCATCTTACTTTCCAGCTCCCAGGTAGATTCTTCAGGACTAAGGTGCTTCCATTGCACCTTCACTTGTCCAATTATCCGGTTCCGTAGAGTAATTTCCCTCCTCCCGAGGATACAATCCGGTTCTACCAGAACTTCCCCTTCTGGTTCTACCTGTACAATGTTCCAATCAATAACATGAGTAGCATCATGAACATACTTTTTCAAAACAGAGATATGAAAAACATTGTGTACTTTTAAATTTGGCGGTAATGCTAACTGATAAGCAACTTGACCAATTCTAGCTAAAATTTCAAATGGACCACAGTAACGTGGTGCTAATTTTGCACAACTTCCTAATCTTAGGGAGCTTTTCTTTGGTCTTACCTTGATGAACACATGTTCACCTACCTGGAACTCTTTAGGAGTTCTTTTCAAGTCTGCTTGACTCTTTTGCCGATCCTGGGCAATCTTCAAGTTGCCCTGCACTTGTTTCACAATCTGTTCCATTTCTTTCAATAAATCAGGTCCTAACACTAATCTATCTACTGGATTACTCCAGGAGATAGGAGTGTTGCATTTTCGTCCATACAAAACCTCAAAAGGACTAAACTTAGCTGATGATTGATAGCTGTTATTGTATGCAAATTCAGCTAAGTGTAAATAATCCTCCCACTTACCTGGTTGATCTTTAACATACATCCTTAACAGATCTTCTAATATTTGATTAACTCGTTCTGTTTGTCCGTCCGTCTGAGGATGGAAAGAGGTGCTGAAATTCAAAGTGGTGTTTAATCCTTTGAACAAGGATCTCCAAAAATTTCCTGTGAATTTAGGATCCCTGTCTGATATAATGACTTTTGGAATACCGTGTAACCGAAAAATCTATTTTCCTAGGGATACTTCTAACAGTTACTGGCTGTCCACTACTGTTTATACATCTAAAAGTTTTGTCAAAACAGTTTAAAACGACCCTATGTTGTTCCAACCAGTCCATTCCGATAAGTATGTCATAAGAGCCAAGTGGTAAAATGTTCAGTTTAACTGTAGTTCTAAAATCAGTCATGTTTAAGATGCATTCTTTTACATAGCAGTTTACTTTCTTCTTAGCCCCAGTAGCTAATTGTACAGACCAAGAATTATCAAACCTTTCAACAGTCAAATTACATTTTTCTACCAGTTGAGGTGAAATATAACTAAGACTAGCACCTGGATCTATTAATATAGTAACTGGGGTTTTGTTAATCATACCTCCTACTTCCACCATGGAAGTTTGATAGTCAGCCTGACGATTTTCCAACGCTGCATTTATTCTGGGCATAGTTCCTGCAAAATCTCCAACCGTCATTTCGTCTTGAACAGTATGAATATTGTTGACGTGTTTCTTTCTGTTTGGGCAGACTGAAGCATAATGTGGCCCATTACACTCCCAGCACTTGACAGGTTCTTTTCGCTCAAAATTTTTGGTGTAGTTTCCATGGTTATTAGGAATCTCTTTGCTGTTTTTGTAATTGTTTGAATGGCTGACAGCTCCATTTTTGTTTCCTTGGAAACTTTTACTGTTAAAGTGGTTCCCGTTTTTGCCATTCTTGAAACTTTTATGGGGAACAAATTCCTTTTTCTTGTACTCGATCAGATTGCTGTTCTTTTTGGCTTTCCAGCTGGCTATTCCCTCTTTCTTTTTATTCTGTTCGTAACAGAAATTTGCCTTGCGCATAGCTTCTTCCAGTGTTTTGGGGTTGTCATATTCAATTCTGTCCTTGATATGATAGGGCAGGCAACTAAGAAACCGCTGTATTTTTGGTTTCTCTTCGACAAAATACGGTACATAACGCAACAGACTTAAAAATTTACTGTTTAAGTCCTTCATCGTCATAGATCCGAGTTTTAGTTCATAAAATTCTTTAGCCCTTTCTTCATAATATTGCTCGGACAGGAATTTCTTCTTGAAATACCTTTTAAAGGTACTCCAATTAACTTCTCTTTCTTTGATCCCTTTGACCCTTTTCAGGTCTTGCCACCATATATCCGCCTTTCCCGAGAGGTTGTAGATGGCCATTCTTGCCTTTAGCTGATTTGAGTAGTTATAGATCTGAAAATACTTTCTCATCCCGGATAACCAGGATTCGGCCTCTTCTCCAGTTTCAGCTTCTCCATTGAAAGTTGGGGGTTTTATCTTCTTAAACTCCCCGGAAATCTCCTCATAAGGCCGGTACTTTTTCCTTTGGTTGTGCAGCTCAGCTTCACTGCTGTCACTGCTAGTGTGATAACTGGGTTGTCCCTTTCTTTCTTCAGATGAGGAACTGCTGTCAGATTTAGTTGGTTTTGTCCTTTTTGACCCTCTTGGATGACTAACTTCTTCTGAGTCAGCTGGTTTGCTCCTTCCTTCAGTCTGAAATTTTTCTATCAATAACTGATTTAGCTGTTCCTGAGTCTTTAGAATTCTTTCATTATCCCTCTTAACTGTTTCCATTTCTGTCTTTAATCCTTTTATGGTCTGCATCAGCTCAGTGGTGTGAGCAGTTTCTTCTCCCGTCTCAAGTTCTCTTGACATCTGTCTTGTCTCAACATTGGGAGATTCCTCCTCAGCATATTCTCCCAGTTTTTCCATACCTGTCTGTAAAATTCAGAAAAGAAAAATTTCTGTTCTGTAGATGAAACCGAAATATATATTAGTATTTTATAAATAAAACAAAATCTTCTTTTATGATCATTGTTTGCGGAAGTTTAGTGGAGTCACATCCAGGCCTAGTGTCTGAAACTGAGCTCTGATACCACATGTCATAACCCGAAATTTCCGAAAAATTAAAAAAAAAAATTATTTACAACAATAAATGTTAACTAGATAGTATTTCTGATTTTGTTTTTAAATTAACTAACTAACATAATCTGTTGAAGACTCTGTCTTATTAAAACTTTGATTTTGGTGATTGTAATTAATGACTGTTTTGTTTTGAACCGCAAGGGCAGAGCTAGTCGTAGTTGACTGGCTTACTTAGCTTACGAGCTAATGCATATGTCGTCTTTTGTTTCTCAGGTGTGCCAGCGAAGTAAGGATCACCGTTGGTTGAACTTGGTGAGCATCAATATTCCCTGTACTTACAACTTAAAAGATCGTCAAGATATTTCTTATGCAGATAGTATCCACATGTTCTGCGATAGATTACACTGTTCAGTTATAATTATTGTTTTTATAAATATTATGTTATGTTACTGCTGTAACTAGCGATGGAACAATTGTTTGTATCATAAATTATCATCTGCGTAAGGCGACTTAGCCTCAAGTGACCTATTGTCATTTTAAATACCGGTGATTACTGTTTTGTTCACGTACTGACATTGCGAGTTGAGAAGGTGACGCTTCTAGCGTTGTTTCAACTTATACTCCTATGCATCGAAGTCCAATGTCTACTTAGAGTTTAACATATGTTACCTGACTGCGTCTTGATTTTTTTACTACCCTTACAATGTGAACCTGTAGATGATACTCTATTTCAACATATCAATAATAGAGGTTTATTATTCAAATTATTACTGTTATCATTAGTATTGGTAGCAATTCCGACGAGTGTGTATGATAGCAATTGTGTATAATGTCGGATAAACTTGGTAACTTTTCCAGGGTTAAATATCAAGGTATTTTATTTAAGGTTAACTACCTTATTACTTAAATGGTCATGAGAATGTAGCATGCTCATAGCATTAGTCTATGATTTGGTTTTAATATAAATATATCATAAATTGATTGTGCAAAAATCTTGATATTCCCATACGTTGGCAAGCTTTGTATTCTATATAGTGTTTAGGTTGTATTGATCATAAACTTATGGTTTAAATTGACTATATCTCTTTTATATCGTTGTAGTGATTATGCATTCCAAATGCTTGGAAATCTCGATGATTCATTTGCAAGGCATGCACTTTGTGCCAAATGATTATATATATCATTGTTATCTTGTATGTTGACTTACATATGTAATGATTTGGGAAAATCGGTGTATAATGATTTGGTTGGCAATGGAACTATAGGGTCTCGACCCATGCTACGTTGATTTATTTGGATGCTACGTGGTTCACTCTCCTCCATACAATTTGTGATATATAAGCGGATTTTGTAAACCCTACAGATTATTGTAGTCGCCTTCGGGCTCGGGTCCTAAGGATGAAACCCTCCCTGTATGAGTTTCGTATTGAAGCCCTGTAACAATATGCAGAGTGTGATGGTTATGGCCTCGGGGTTCCATTCTGTAGCAAGATAAGTCTTCGGCTCTGGTCATGGCGTTTGCTATGGTTTTCATTGTATCGTGGTCTTGTTGTTCCTTCTTTGTTTGAGTCTCTGCTGTTTACAAACCTTTACTGTACTGGTGCGGATATGAGATAGAGTTTCTCTATCGTCCTTAATGTTGTGAGAGGTTTGAAGCATTGGGTTTTGGGTGTGCTTATTGACGGGTTCAATTCCAGTGTAAGGGTTTCGGCTACAAGGATTGTCTGTCACGGCCGTCATTTGAAAAATTATGAGGGCGCTCTTTACTCCTTTAACCGACGAGGGTTCGAGGTTTCATTGCCTGCTTCCACCGGTGGCTTCCAGATTATCCACGGCTACAAATGTTCAGGTAATGAACAGCATTACTTTCATGATTTCTGTTTTTATAAGCAAGTGTAAGTTTCATATTATTTAAACTCTCGGCAATGAATGTATATTAATCATCCCTCTGCAATGAATGTGCAGGTCTCACAGCTTTGAAGGTGTACAGGGTTCTATCTTCAATGCTCTCATCCGGGTAAGCCTGGTTATCCATGGCTGTCTCTTCCCTTGCTGGTTTAAGTGGTTAGAGTCGTGTCAAGGAGGAGACTCCTGTGTAGTGAGGTCGGTTGACGACTTGATGTTTATGGTTACAGTCATATGTATGGAGTTGTTTTGTTTAAAATTGAAAAGGGTTTTGAAACCCTGTTATGTGTATGGAGAGCCATTCACGGCCATGACTACATGAGGCCAGGGTTTCGGCTATGGTTCCTATAATGGCTAGCATAGGATTCAAACCTTGCGGTATAAGATTTATATTGTTAATATATTACTGGCCTGATATAGCCGTGTTTCATCTTCGTGTCTTGTTAAAATATTACAATGCGTTTAAATGTAAAGATATCTGGGTTATTCGATACCTGCAATGTATGATGGCTCTGTTTAAAGAAACCCTACCATTTTCCTTCTGTGTTTTATTTTGATTTGAAGTGTTGAATAATGATAGTGGATGTTTCTCGACTGTGTCTGCAATAGTTGAACGCAAAGGGTTATTCTGGCGAATTTGGGGGGTTTTGTTTCATGTTCAAAGCATACGTAGGGTATTGTGAACTCGATAACAACTGGGTATGAATTATAATAATATTTGTTTTGATTCTTGTACAGTTGTTAAATGAAACTGTAGGTTGAATAATATATACACATAGAAATATGTGTAAACTTACTGTAGGTTATCGCTGCCATATAAGGCATTCTTTTCATTTGTTTTCCAGTCTGTCGATGGGATATTGTAAGGCTACGGCCAAGTAGGGTTTGGGAACTACTCCAAGGGAGATATTTGTACTGAATAATATTAATACTGTGTATAATTTAAGATGGTTTGTAATCAGCCAATGATGACTGTGTTAGTCGACAGTTTTTCTGTTGTATTAATATGTTTGTATTGTTTAAAAACCACTCTGTTATTTCTATTATATTGACATGGCTACTGTGTTCTAAGACTAGATATCAAGCAAATAAAAATTCTACAGTTACTAGTGTCTGTGTTTGACTACTATGTAAATGTTTAAGATTTTGTAAAAACTTGTAACAATGAAATATTGTTACAGTCACCTTTTTATTAATCGATAACTGTCAGACATGTTCTGAGTATAAATAATATATTAAATGAGTTTTGTTTATCTATTAACCTGATATAGGAAAGACTTGTAACTTAAAGTTTACTAAAATATACAATACATATATATATACAGATAGGTTATTCTAGCATATGCATAAACACAGTATTTATTAACTGTAGCAGTGACAATTAGGTTCTGTATAAAATAATATACTCTATTTAAATAAAAACAGGAAAACTTCTAAAACATCTGCATTCTGAAATTTATACCAAAGGAAAGTACAAATAATGATTTCCTGAAGTTGAACACAATCAATACATAGTTGTACTAGTTTATCTCATAGAAAAATAATTTAAACCAATCAACAGGGAGAGTGAGAGAACCTGTAGATGGTAGACAATAACAGCAATGGGAGGCTGTTCCTCCCTACCAATTCCTGGAGAGTGCCCAGACAGCACTTCTCAGGACCCCCGAGCTTGCTCTGGTCTAACTGGCTGGAATCTAAGTACGGCCAATAATTCCCTCAGCCAAAACAGCTATACTGGAACCAAGTTACTGCAACTTCCTGCTCAAAACACTTCCTTACTGTTTCCCACTTCCTCAATGGGACTCCTGAATAGCATTCATCTGAATGTATTCTCCCTCTAGAACAATTGCTGAACCCCCAGCTCAGTTCATTGAGTAGTATTTAAAATATTGCCTAGGTCTTAGTTGGGCTAACTGTCATTAATGAGCCACCTGCTCAGATTCCACTTTCTTGGGGAATCATGACCCCAAAATATAGGGAAGTTGCCACCTGCAACTCAGGAAGTGTTTGAGGATGCTGCCACTTGTCTTTTGTCCTTCCACCTAATTCCATCCACCAGTTAGACCAGTAACCTCTTTTAACAGCTCTCCCATGCTGTTGTCTCCATAATTTATTTATTAATAATAATTATTCAGATTTTACATTCCATTTCTGGAGACTCTGCTGAGTCATCCCTTCCTACTTAGCATTAAATTTAACATAATGTTCTCAGGAATATTAAAAATAATTACATTATTTTAATAAAATTGGGGTATGTGACAGCGGAAGCCTTTGTTTGACCTTTCGAAAAGGGACTTAGAAACTTTCATGAAAAAATTGCGGAAAGATTCGGGTTGTTCTCCCGAAACGGCGGAAACCATTCACCTAAGCTTTCCGAAAAAGACTTAGAAAACTTTTTGATTTTCTGTGGAGAAATTCGGGTTTTCCTCCCGAAACAGCCAGAACCATTCATCTAAACCTCCTGAAAATATTTGAAAGTCTTCATTAAAAAATTGCGGAAGATTCTGATGAATTCCTCTCGAAACGGCGAAAGAATTCAATGAGGCCGCCCACACTTGCGGAAGCCGTTCGCATAAACTTTCCAAAAAGGGACTTAGATTTTTTTGAAAGCTTGCGGAACACGCCAAGGAAGCACCATGAAACCACTTAGCTTTATATCCCGAAATGGTGGAAACAGTTTGCATAAACCTCCGCAAAGTACTCAGAAATTTTCTTTGAAAATTGTGGAAACCTTTGGGGTTTTCCCCCCGCAGTTGCGGAAACCTTCGCAAAACCTTGCCGAAATGTCGAAACAATAGGTCTTTGCGGAACCTTTCGAAGAAGCCGTCCACAACAGCAGAGGCATTCACCAATCCTATTCGAAACAGAGGAGGCTAAGGGCAAAGGCTTTCCAAAATTCTCTAGAGGCCCGGCCGATACTTAGAAACTTTTTGAAGTTTTCGGAAGCCTTCTGTGGAAGCGTTCACCAAAACCTTCGAAACGCCAGGACTTTTTAAGTTTTCTCTCCGCTACCGCGGGAGTCGTTTTCAAAAGTTTCACATTTACGATAATTTTGTGGAAAAGGTTCACCATTGCCTCCTAAAACAGCGGAAGCTTCCGCGATATCCTTCCGAAAGATTTGAGCTTTGCGGAACGTTTTCCCTTCCGTGGCATGGAAGCCTTTTGCGAAGCCATTCGACATTGTCTCCCGAAAGGGCAGAAGATTTTGCCATATCTTTCCGCAACAGCGGGTGAGATTCACAAGTTTGTCCCGCAGGAGGCGGTCACACGCAAACCGAGACGGCTTGATTTGACACCGACATCCCGATACTTAAACCGCATTTAATTGCTCCACCCACCCAAATTGAATGCCACATGTGCCCAGCTTATTTAAATAAGCGGTGGACGCTCGAAGCAAAACATTGTTAATTCTCGATTGGAAGCTTTGTTGGCCGCCGCGCAAACCGCTTTAGCTCATCCTATTTGTCCACGTTCACGGCCACCTCATTCAGCTATCTTCATGGTGCCAGGTAGGAACTTTAACCATTAAATCTTATCTTCCACGCATCAGATTTGCTTTTGGGTGCTCTTTTTTTTTTAAAAGACGATAGGAATTGGGTGGATTTTGACGGGAAAAATGCCCGTCATGGGATGTTTTTCCCGTCAAATGCGGTCTAAATTTCGTATTTCCAGTCATTTTCATATTCATTAAGAAAAAATGTCAATTTGGACGGACGGATTTTTTCCAAATTTCTCCCGAGGCCCCGTGGACTTTTTCATGTCCCTAGCCGAAAGCTAAAACCATAGCCCTGGGCTTTTTCATAATCCTCAATCCCGGCGTAGCCACTACCCAACTTAAATCCTAAGACAGACGCCATCGCCCCTGTTCAAACCTCCCATAGAGAACCTCGGCAAGTGCCATAAATGACAATGGCGTTTGAAACCCTCGCCTGGTCGTAAATATGAAAATGGCTCCCTATTTCGTCACAGGGTCATTTCACCCCAGACTTCCCCGCCACTAGCATTTTAAAAGCACAATGATGAAAGTTACCCTATCCCCAAAGCTAAATTGAAAGCAGGCTTCTTCTGCAACACACTTATCCTCACAGGAGCATTCCAAACCTGCCCCTTTAAAAGAATTAGGATGACTAAAATTTATAATTATGTTCCTGTTGAAATGATGTATTTTGCTTCCTAAACATACAGCTTCACATTGCATTTATCTCATTGACATGTTAGAATGGTGATGCTCTTGAAATCTCACAGTATGTTGCTCATTTTTATAATGACGTATATTTGATTTCTACCAGGGATAAGTCAAAATGTCAAAAGGTGGGAAGAAGAAGGCTAAGATGACAGAGAAAAAGCCTGCACCACTTAAAACTGAAACCTCACTCCAGGATACTAGGTGCACCATCGGTGTCCCTCCTGAAATCAGATGGGGTGACATCTACAGAATGATCCGAGACCAAGAGATCCCGGATATGTTACTAGAAGAGGGGTGGATTTATCTCAATATCAGAGCCTCAGGCATAACTAGAGATGCTACCCGCCCTGAGCTGTTCCCCTCTGCTAAAGTAATCAGATGGATACTCCAGCATGCTGATGCAGAAGGAAGAGTAATCCATGACAGTGGGAAGATAGCCATTGCTTCATTTCAACTAGCATACCTGGCCACGACCTACAAATTTTCCCGTGTCCAACAATATCTGACTGATGAATGGCTGAGCCAGATGAACAACGTCGAGATGGCCAAGAAACTACTAATAGCAGGCAAACATTTGAAAAAGAAAGGAAATGATGAATATGACGTACAGAATCTGAGACCTCCTTTCAGATTGATCGCCTTGATGCTACGCAGAATCTTTGGCATGCCCGATGGCACCGTGTATAAGATTCAGTGGGTCCCTATTATTCACTTCGTCGCGTTTAAAGGAACCGTGTTTGACTGGGCCACTCTCCTGTCAGATAGTTTGGCCTCGATGATAGTTGCTGCTAGAGAAGGACTAGCCTTGAAGAAGGTTGAATTTTTCATGTCCTCATATATGATTGATTGTATTTTGGCCAAGATGGACTTCCCCAAATTGGGCTGCACATGGGATAAGGCCACCACCCTGGTCTATATCGCTTTTAGGATGTTGTGGGCTAAGAATTACAAGCCCAGCTATAAACTCATCTATGAGGGGTTCATCATGCCCCTATATGAGAATATATTCAAGGAGGAACCCAACTCCCTATCAGAGAATGCTTTGGAAGTCCTTGAGAATTACGGGAATTTTTACTTTTCAGAGCAAGGCACCTACCTCAGAATGTTTGGAGGGACTAAGCCCCCATACATTTTTCCATAGTATGCCACAGATTATGTGGTCCTCAAAGAAGCAGTAAGACAAATCTTCCTGGATGGAATTGGAGCAATGCTCCACAAACAGCATAAGGCTTCCTTTCCCCCTCTACCTTTCTGCATAGGTGCTTACAAGTTCTCGGGGGTTGCCTCAGCCGAAGAGTTTGTTCAAGACCTGAAAGCCTTCCACTTTGGTGAGCTAATCTTCCACAGGAATGACAGGAAGGGAAAAGTTGTTGAGCACTGTAAGGAGATTTATGCTCACTTTGAGTACTCTCACTATCCTGATGCCGAGGAAGAGGCATTCAGAGGCATCAGCTACATGGCTGAGCTACGGGTCTGTCACCAAGGCATTGGAGCAAGCTCCAGCTCAACCAAGGTCCAGAAGACCAGCCAGCAGAAGGAGAAAGAAGCTGAGGATGCCTGAGCTAAGGAAGAGCTCAGATTAAGAGAAGAAGCAAGGTTACTCCAGGAAGCTAAGGAAGCCAGATTGCAGCGGGAGGCGGAGGAAGCCAGGTGGCAGCTGGAAGCTGAAGTGGCAAGAATGCAGCAGGAAGCTGAAGTGGCGAGAATGCAACAAGAAGCTGAAAATGAAAGCCTGCAGAAAGAGGCTGAGGAAGCCCAACAGCAGAAAGAGGCTGAAGCTAACAAAGCTAAGGCAAAACGGGAAGCAGAAGAAGAGCTTAAAGCAGGTGAAGATGCCCAGGCAAGTGGCTCTGGTGCGCAAGACATGGAAATAGATGCATCTCAAGCAGGCAGCTATGGTACCCAGAATGTGGGAGTAGATCCAGCTCAGGGAGTCTGGACCCCACCTACTGAAGAAGAAATAGACATCATGGACTACCCAATTGTCCCGTACACTCCATCAAGAAAACATACGGTGTCCAGGTGGAATGAGTTTGTCTATGACAAGAAAAGGAAAGCAATGGTCCTCAAATCATAAGATAGGATCAAAAGTCCCTTCCATGAGGACATCGTTACCCACCGAGAGGTCACTATAATGCAGAATACAGATCAAGATCCCTTTGCTATGGCATCTACAGTCGTAGAAACAACAAAAGCATCATTGGACAATGTAGGTGTTATAGTCAGAGAAAATGTCTTGACAAAGAAGAGAGCTTGTACGCTACAACAGACTGTGGCTAATGAGCAAGCCCACAGGGATCTTGTGGTGAACAAGTATAATTGTCTATATGCCGAGCATTGAGAGCTATCAGGCAAGTATATCCAGCTGGAGGAGGAAAAGGACCAACTAACACTCCAAATGATGATTGTGGAAGCGGAGAAGAATGGAGCGGAAGATAAAGCATCTCAGTTGGAAGCATACAAGCGGGCATTAGCTGAGAAATTAGAGCAGGCTGAGGGTAGAACAATGGACATGTCTCCCTTCCATGAGCTATCATGCAACATCCTGAAGCAATTGCATGACACTCAGGAGCTAATCACTAATGAGGTCTGCAAGCTCAATGTTGAATTTTCTGAATTTACTTCAATATGATCTAGGATCTTAACTGAGAGAACAACATGTATAGCATATCTACAGCATATCAATCATGGAGACAATAATGCAAGCACACAAGAGACACAAAGATTTACTTGGGAAAAACCATAAAGGTGAAAAACCCCAATAACTTCCTCAGAGATAGATAGAGAAATGATACAACCAACCAATAGAGATAGCCATAACCTAGCAGCAATCCTCCTCCTCCATAAGTGCGCCTCTCCTCCTTGAGAGCATGTGTGTGAAGTGAGTGAGTAAATAGAGTGCCTCCCGCACTCTATTTATACTTGACTTGACTTGCCTTTTTACCTAACTCATGTCGGCTCGAACTTAACCACATAACATAATGCTGAGTGGGCCGACCCCCAATAGGGTGGTCTAATAACCCTTTGACCCACATGGCCGACCCCCAATAGGGTGGTCTAATAACCCTTTGACCCACATGACTTATACAGGGCCGACCCCAAACAAGGTGGTCTAATAACCCATCAAGTATAAGTTACGACACTTACAATATAAATGACGACACTTCCTTATAGAGGAATAATACCATCTCTATAGGAATACAATATACATATATGTGAAATACATTCCGAAGTTACATATACATCAACACTCCCTCTTAACTAGGAAGGTATTTCTCAGCACAGTTCTTCTAGCACAAGTCATCTTCTCTGGATCATCGTCACTGGATAATCGTCATCGAGTCATCATCATTGTCACTGCTGCTGCTATCTCAATCAATCTCTGAATCTACTCGTCATAGGAAGTTCTACAGAGCCAGTCCTTTTTCATACTAGATGTAGGCCCACCACCTGCAGGTCTTCGTCATCACTGGCCATACTGTGGAATCCTCAGGACTTATTACGTGCGTCACAAAACCTTGAAAGAGCATCCCAGGATGTTACGGGTACACAACTCCGACCTGTAGGATCTCCCAGGGCGCTATTACATGTGACCCCACCACAAAACCTCGCAAGAGCATCTCAGGATGTTACGGGTACACAACTCCGACCTGAAATCTCCCAGGGCACAAATTACATGTGGTCCACCACAAAACCTCGCAAGAGCATCTCAGGATGTTACGGGTACACAACTCCGACCTGAAATCTCCCAGGGCAACGAATTACATGTGGTCATGGCAAAACCTCGCAAGAGCATCCCAGGACTGATTACGGGCACACAGCCCAACCTATCGGATCTCCCAGGGAAACGAATTACATGCCATAGGACAAAACCTCGCAAGAGCATCTGCCAGATATCCCAGGGCGCTATTATATGCCATAGGCAAAACCTCGAAAGACTATCTGCAGATCTCCCAGGGCAACGAATTACATGTCCTCCCAAAGCAAAACCTCGAAAGAGCATTTGCCAGATGTCTCAGGGCACCGAATTACATGCCATAGGCAAAACCTCGAAAGACCATCTGCAAATCTCCCAGGGCAACGAATTACATGCTCATCTGCACAACCTGATCCACGGCCATAGAGTATCAACCTGATACTCACCATACATCATCCTGATGTATCCATGATCATCCTGATCATCATCACTGCAACGTCCTGCTGCATGTCATCTGGAGCAACATCCTGAAGCTCGTCATCTATGATCATCCTGATCATCACTGCAACATCCTGCTGCATGATCCACCTGATCATCAATGCATCTACCTGATGCATACCAAGTATCATACATGATCCTCCTGATCATCAATGTATCCACCTGATACAAATACATGATACATATCATCATACATGATCCTCCTGATCATCAATGCATCTACCTGATGCATACCAAGTATCATACATGATCCTCCTGATCATCAATGTATCCACCTGATACAAATACATGATACATATCATCATACATGATCCTCCTGATCATCAATGCATCTACCTAATGCATACCAAGTATCTACCTGATACATATCATCATACATGATCCTCCTGATCATCAATGTATCCACCTGATACAAATACAAATACATGATACATATCAGCATACATGATCCACCTGATCATACAATGTATCCACCTGATACATATACAGATACATGGTCCAAGCATCCAACATGATGCATACATACATACATAAAATGATCCAACTGATCATATCCAAGCAGAAACCAGAACATCATCCTGATGCTCATCATCCAGCGCTTACATCCACAGCCATGTGAAGGATCCTCCTTCCAACATGCTTGGAATGGCTTCAGCAAATGTGTCCATCACTTCTTCCTCGAAGTATCCTTGATCTGAAGCACGCCAAGCCTCTCTCTGAAGTACTCGAACTTCACCCTGGCTAGTGGCTTCATCAGCACATCTGCAATCTGCTCGTCCGTCGCAACATACAGGAGCTTCACAGCTCCTCTCTGCACCATATCCCTGATATAGTGATATTTGATCTCTATGTGTTTCGACCTGTCATGAAACACTGGGTTCTCGGACAGCTTCACACAACTCTGGTTATCACAGAAGATACCAGTAGCCTCCAACGGGAGATCAAATAACTCAGACAATAGCTTCCGTAGCCATACTGCCTCACAACTAGCTGAACAGGCTGCAACATACTCTGCCTCAGCTGTACTCAGTGCTACGCAGGACTGCTTCCTGCTAAACCAAGATATCACACCTGATCCCATACTGAAGCAGCACCCAGATGTGCTCTTCCTGTCTGCAGCACTACCAGCCCAATCTGAATCAACATAACCTTCCAGGTTAAACTTTTGATTCGCCTCATACCTGAGCCCATAATCCACTGTACCCTTCAGGTACCTCAGAACATGCTTTACAGTAACCAGGTGAACACTTCTCGGATCCGTCAGGAACTGGCTCAATGTGTTCACAGCAAAGCAAATGTCTGGTCTCGTGTTCGTCAGGTACATCAAGGACCCAATCATCTGACGATACATAGAGACATCAACTGACTCAGATGAAGCATCACATAGAAGCTTCAGATTCGATGCCATAGGTGTGGCCATGGCCTTGCAATCCATCATCCCGAACCTCTTTGGGATCTCTACTGCATACTTCCCTTGTCCAAGGAAGATTCTATCTGCACTTTGCCACACCTCCATACCTAGGAAATAGTGCATCATTCCCAAATCTTTCATCTCGAACTTGACAGCAAGCTTCCGCTGCGTGTTGGCAATCAATCTATCTTCACCAAGTTCTGCACACATATAAGACTGCACCATGCTGTCTTGAAATCCATCTGGTGCATCTTCTATTTCATCACTTTTATATTTCTTAATGCTGCCATCTGCAACATGCTTGATCTGATAGTTCCATTTGGAAGTCATAACAAACTTCCCTTCACATCTTGGGACCGCATCCCAAACATCGTTCTTCATGATCGACGTATCATGGCATTCTTCCCATATCCTGGGAACTTCAATATCTTCAATAGATAATTTGTTGCTGAACAAATGTTGTAGTTCTTCTTTTGTAGGAGATGGCATACGATCTTTCCTACACAACAAGTTAAATTGCATGATTAGAAAACATCTCATAGTTTTCAGAAGAAATTCTTACACATAAAGAAATATGCCATACAGTCATGCAATTATCTTAGCCAATGCTTCAATACAACATTTATCCATATCCCGTAACTTTCTAGATGCCTTCCAATCTCTACCAGAGCATTGTTAAGAGTGTGCACAACTCCCAACATGTCAGCAAAGAGGTTTCATTCTAGATAAGTAGCAATGGAATGTTGTACAGTTCCATAGGCCACTTACCCATGTGTATTAGTAGTATACTGTTCATTAATGCAACTATTCTAATATGCACAAGACATATCCTAAGTCTAGGAACATGAGCATATACATCATTGAACAATTTTACTTAAACAAACAAATATGCAAGAAATGATAATTAAAATACTTATCTTTGTTTGTTCGTTGGGTGGACTCCCTCTGAGTCTTCGTTTCCTTGTAGGAGTAGCTTCTTCTACACCTTTATGTTGTGGAATGTAGAAACATGGTCAACTCCTTTTGAATATCTGCATCCTTGCAGTAACTACTAAAGTGTGCTCCTTTTCTTTATTGCCGGAACAACTGGAGTGTGCTCCTTTGCTTTCTGGCAGGAGCAACTGGAGTGTGCTCCCTCTTGATCTTTGCTTCCTGAATTACCTGTTCTTGAACTCATATTCATCCTTGGTCCCTATGCATGCTTATTAGTATCAAGATTCATATAAAATCATACATTCATTAGTATACTATTAAAACACAATAATATCAAGCATGTATACACATGATCATTTCAAACAGAAAATAATAAGCATTAGCATTCAAGGTTTATGTAGGATTCTTATGGTTAGTCAAATCATAAGAAACATAACATGTCTAATCCTGTAATTACTCAAACCTATGACTCTTTAGGTTAGTTGAATCATTAATCAAGATAAGAGATATAAAATGCATAAAACCTGTGATTATTCAAACCTATACCATCATGATTCTTCTGGTTAGTCATATCATCAATTATGGTAAGAAACATAATATGCATACAATCATGATTATTCAAACCTATGACTTCATGAAGAATCATTATCAACAACACAACAGTATAACATCCTAAACCAAGGTAGGATTCTAGCTTGATATAGGAAAAACATACCTGGATTAGCATGCTAGCTAGTTTATGTCTAACATACCCGCATAATGTCTTTTGGTTCTCTTCATTGACTTGTGCTAGTAACCTGCATGTCTCATATGTTAACCATTACAAAACCAAGTTATACATACCTTGTAAATGGATCTTCTATGAGATCCATGACAATGGATGAATCTTTGTCCTCATGTTATCATGATCATATGTTCTTGGAACAGAACATGATTTGTCTTTCTTGGTGTACCTTTCATGTTAGTAGACAACATAAACCTCATACAACACCATAATGCATTAGTACAATCATAAGTGTCAACACCCTAACCAATGAATATCTTCTATCATGCATTCATAATTTTGTTAAGGTGATACGACAAATCTAAAATCAAAATTGTACTAACCGTAATAACATGAAGACAAACATACCATAAACTTAATCATGGACAAATATCGAAACATACCTCGATGAGTCATACCTGTCGAGATCGCTTGTAATCTTCTTATATAAGGCCTTAGCCTCATCTCCCTCTGAAACAGGAACTTCTTCACTCATGCAGATGATCAATCCATCTTCTTCTAGGATTAACCCAATCCACTTGATTTGCAAGAACTGGACCTTGAGCTGGATATGGGTTTGTCAGAGAAACCCCAAAAATTCAAACTTTGAATTTCAAACTTCTGACAGGATAGAAATATGCGCCTTGATGAGCTGATCAAACTGGTATATTCAGAATTTGAAAACTGCAAAGTTTCACTCCTCAATTTTGCCTTTGAAACTTCTAGATTCACTGGACATGACCCTGAACTGGGGTTTGATGAAGCCCACTCTTTTTCCCCATCAAAATGTTTGATCCAAAGCTCTAAGCTTCTATTTTTCTGAGGAGCTTCCAGCCGTGGTCACAGATTTCAAAAATTCCCATTTTTACAGAAGCCCTAATTTTCCACTTTTCTGATCAAAGTCCCGAACTAGGGTCTAATCAAGCCCGGCCTTCTGCCCAACCAAAAATTCTGATCTTGGTCTCTAAATTTCTATTTTGATGAGTAGCATCCAGCCGTGGTCTCCGATTACAAAAATTCCAACTTTCTCCAAAGCCCTAAATTTCGGAAGCCATGAATGAAGGTACCAAAAAATAATTCTGTTTTGACAGAAATATGTACCTGATTGTTTCTGGTGTAACTCCAAAATTTTTGATCCACAGGGTCTGAAAAAGTTTCTTGAGATAGCCGGACCTGTTATCTTTCCATCCTGACAGTTCTGACCTCAATTGGATTCTCTGAGAGAGAGATATGCCAAATGTCGCAACGTGACCTGTTTTGGGATAAAACAGGAGAGCGAACGTGTACGGCATGCCACGTGTCACTGTTTTAACTTCAGCCTCTGAAAAAGTTTTCTGAGATATCTCGGCCTGTTACCTTTCCATCCTGACAGGTCTGACCTCAATTGGAATCTCTGAGAGAGAGTTATGCCAAATGTCGCAACGTGACCTGTTTATGGGATAATATAGGAGAGCGAACTTGTACGGCGTGCCACGTGTCACTGGTTCGACTTCGGCCTCTGAAAAAGTTTTCTGAGATAGTGCAGACTGTGTAATACCTGTCACTTTTTACGAAATTTCATTTGGAGCTTCCTAGCCCAAGATATGACCTTTTTCCCAAGGTCACCTGATTTTGACTCAGATCTGGAAGAGGCAGAAACCCTATATTGTACAGATCATAAATCACAAAGTACAACGAATTAGAGGTTGTCCTTTGGACACAAGATACCTGGAGATCTTAGCTTCGGCCTGTAACAATTTCAGATCCGAAAACTTCGCCAAAACGGATTTATAGCGAAATTGCTACGATGACTGGTTTTTGCTATATCAAGCCCTAGCATCGTAAGTGCAACAAGTGTCATACATGCCATATCATGCCTTCTTTCAGGCTAGCTCTGATACCATGTTGAATTTTCTGAATTTACTTCAATATGATCTAGGATCTTAACTGAGAGAACAACATGTACAGCATATCTACAGCATATCAATCATGGAGACAATAATGCAAGCACACAAGAGACACAAAGATTTACTTGGGGAAAACCATAAAGGTGAAAAACCCCAATAACTTCCTCAGAGATAGATAGAGAAATGATACAACCAACCAATAGAGATAGCCATAACCTAGCAGCAATCCTCCTCCTCCATAAGTGCGCCTCTCCTCCTTGAGAGCATGTGTGTGAAGTGAGTGAGTAAATAGAGTGCCTCCCGCACTCTATTTATACTTGACTTGACTTGCCTTTTTACCTAACTCATGTCGGCTCGAACTTAACCACATAACATAATGCTGAGTGGGCCGACCCCCAATAGGGTGGTCTAATAACCCTTTGACCCACATGGCCGACCCCCAATAGGGTGGTCTAATAACCCTTTGACCCACATGACTTATACAGGGCCGACCCCAAACAAGGTGGTCTAATAACCCATCAAGTATAAGTTACGACACTTACAATATAAATGACGACACTTCCTTATAGAGGAATAATACCATCTCTATAGGAATACAATATACATATATGTGAAATACATTCCGAAGTTACATATACATCAACACTCAAGGCCATGGTGGTCAGGTTAAAAGAAATTAATGCGGAGGCCCATAGGCTCAAAGCCAAGCATACCTGTGTCAAGGCAAATATCATGAGCCAGATAAAATGGCGAGAAGGGAAGGGGGATTTTCCCGCACATCTCCCATTTAAGTCTGTGGAGGGTTTTGATGAAGATGTGGCCCTTTTGGACTTCTGCAGAAACTATGGCAGCAAGCTGATAGCCAGTGTGCAAGGAACAAGGGATAAGATCAACGGTCTGTATCAAAGAATCCGGGAAGTGCATGATAGGTGCAAATTGAATTTCCCACAATCCCTCGATGACTTCCTGGATTCAGAAAAGCACTTGGATGAGCTAAAGGAAGAACTAGGCATCCAAACTGAATATGTTAAGAAAATTGATGTCCTAGCATTTGATGACCTCCAACATTATATTGGAATGTCATCAGTCCACATCCACTTGATCAAAGAAGTACATCAAGCTGCAGTAGCGAAAGTTCAAGGCATCGGAGCAGAGCTTAAGAAGAATGTGACTTGTTAGAAAATATTGTTCCCTGCTGCAACAAACATAGTCATAAAGGACACGGGCATATGGTATAATTACATAGTGGAGGAGGAGAAGAAAGCTACAGCAGTAGCAAGAGAAACAACAGATCCATAATCTTCTCTCCCGGTAACCATTCCAGCAACCACAGTGGGCTCGATTCCCTCTCCCCCAGCAGTGGCAAAAATTCCAGCCAGCTGAATCCCTTCTTCCCAAGTAGAAGCAGCAGCAACAACTGGTTCGAGTGTCTCTTCCCAGGCGGCAGCAGCAGCATCAATTGACTTGGACGATCATCTCCTAGCTGAAGCTCACGCACAAGAGTGACAACACGATATTAGAACATTATTTCTGCTATGTGTATTCTGTTAAACTCTCAAATGTATAAAGCGCAAGCTATGGGACAACTGTCCATTCTCGTTTGTTAAATATTTTGTAAAAGAAAGAGAATCACAATTTTGTCTATTATAGGAGAGAAATTTCTGTAGATGAGAAGTGGAAGATGCTAGGTGGCATCCCAAAGGGCATTTTTGTAACTATAAATAGAAGTTAGGAAAGATTAAGATAGGACTTTTGGCAGGGAACTATTTTTCCAACCTGTACGAACTACCTTGTATACGTTCCAAGAAAATACAGTTTTCTAATAAAATCCTGGAGATGGACGTTTTGCATAAGAATTATGGATGGATGTATGTTGGACTACTCTAATGACTTCCGTACTGTAATGTAAGATCATTCCTACTATCTGAAATATTTCTTTGTATTAATGATTTTTTCTCCTTCCCGTGCAAACGATTTTCTCTATTTTGTGAGCAATGAATGCGTTTCATATTAAATCCAGAGCTATCTGCTGATATCTTTATCATTACTGTAGAGTTCTCTTTTAGATTAAATGGCTAACTGTTCTTTCTTTAAGATAACTCCTATAGCTCATTGTTCATGCTTTTAATTTGCTCCTTGCAGGGATCTTTAGATTCATGTGAGTTTGTTTACACTTAGATCTGTTTCTTTCATTCTTTCCATTTAGATTAGATAATTTTGCTTCTTTATTTGATGAGTAATGAAATGTGTTTTCTATTAAATTAGAAGCTATCTTTTAAAGATGCTTATCCTGCTGTAGCTTTACCTATAAGAATTGATGGCTATCTGTTATTTCTTTATGTTAGCTGTTACAGCTCATTGCTCATCCTGTAAATGTGTTCCCTGCAAGGTAGATTTACTTTAGTTTTAGACTTATATCTGTTTAGTTTTGCATTTAGATCAGATATAACTTAGGCACTTGCATCTCATTAAAAACATAAAATCCAAAGAAAGGTGGATCGGGCCATAACCGGTATAATCGGAATTAAACTCCAAACCCACGGTTGCTGGAACCGCTAACCGGACCGATTCCCTACACCAAACGGGAGATAATCTAATTTGGATCATCTCTCGGGGAGAATCCCTTTCTGATTTATGCTACGATATCCGAGGCATCAACAATTTTTGGCGCTAGAAGGAGGGCCTGAAAGTGCATGGCTAATAGAGGAAAATCTCTTACTACCATACAAGACATTGAAAACCCACTTAAAGAAAGCATTTCAAATAGCCCAGATATTGAATTATTAAATCAAGAAGACCTCATTTCTGATCCTGAGCCTCAGGAAGCTTTATATGCTGTCCCTTTTATAGAAATAGAGGATTTGAGAAGACATACAAGATCCTACATTAGGCAGCTAGGTGGTGTAAACACTGTCAATTTCCTCCCTAAGAAAACTACCCCTAGAAAGGAGCCACAATATACCCGAGATTCGATTCTTGTTCAAAGTTTTGAAGAACTTGTGAATCTGACTTTGGAAGAAATTTAAGACACTCTTAACAAGGCAGATCTTGAAAACTAAAAAAAAATTTCAGACCAAGAAAACCTTGAAGAACCAATTACTCCAAAGAGTACTCCTCAGAATTCACCATACAATTCTCCACCAGGGTCTCCACATCCAAACATGGCTATACTTGCTTGGAGAGCAAGGAGAGCGCTAAACCTAGCTGGACCATTCCATAATCTTCCTAAAAACCTAGAAAAGGTCTTGCCTAAGTACGATCTAGGAAAAGCCATTTCGGCAGAAGATCACCTCAAGAGTTTTTACTTAGCTCTGAACCTTTTGAACGTACAACATGAAGACGTAGTCTGCAGGTTGTTTCCATATACATTCGAGCCAAAAGTATCATCATGGTACTTTAGCCTACAACCCTACTCAATCTCTAGTTGGGATGAATTCGAGAAATGTTTTCTAAAGAAATACGGAAACCAAAAGACTGTGGAAACACTTATGAAAGAACTCTTATCCTTGAGGATGGAAAAGAAAGAAAAGGTTCAAGATTTCAATCAAAGATTCACAATGCTGTTAAATAATTTCAGTGAAGCTAATAAAGTAGCAGAGGAATCTCTGATTGAATACTATACAACAACTCTTGAAGTACCAATAGTGATGTTCTTAAAACGATCCAAGAAAACTACCTTGATAGAGAACTTTGAGGAAGCTAGAAAAGGTAGAAGAAGAAGCTGAAAGCATTACTAAACATGCCTTAGATGTAGAACCAAAACCAGCAGCTGGCAAGAAATGTTTGCTGCTCACTAGAGGTAAAGAAGAGCCATCTACAGATGTTAGAACAGTAACCACACTTAGTACCATAATCCATAAATTTTTAATTGCCTATGTGCTTAATTAAACCATGTTTTGGAATAAGTGACTATAGTTGGTCAAAAACCCACTTTGAGAGTGTTCACACCCACTTCTGAGCAAACCAGTTCACCCAGCCTCCAGTTTTGTCCACAAGTGCGCCCTCATTTATTGCCGGTGTGCCCTCTCTCCTTGTTTTGGGGAATTTAGTTGACCAAGGGCGCTAGGGTGGATTTTTGCCCACTTTTGGCTAGATTTGGAGCATTTAATGCTCCCTTGGGCCCCCAAACCTCCTCTATTTGCTCACCCACGCCTGCCTTGAGCTAATTAATGACTCAGCATGCTTCAGCCACCTCCACACCAGAATTCGTAGCTGTTTGGGGTGATTGGGATTGAGTTGGACCCACCTAGGGGGGATTGAGGCCAATTTGGCATTGATGACTTGTACACTCAGCTTGAGCCACCTAATGCTCTCGATTTTCTCATGGATGTAATAAAAACTTGTTACTAACATTTTCACATGTTAGACAGTCAGTTAATCAAAGGTTTCAGCATACATTGTGTGTAAATTTATCTCTTTTTTCAAGTTTTTCCACAGTTTTTGCAAATTAATTCGATTTTGTGAGGTTCTCCATATCTCCTCGATCTTCTGTGATCAAAATACTCACATGGTATCAGAGCCATCGTGGAGTTAGTGAGTTGCAGGCCAACATTGAGCGTTGAACTGCATTCTAGAGAGGATTTCCAGATAAAAATTGAGTGTTTTTTGCAGGTGTTTCAGTAGTTTTCTCACCATTAACGCAGCAGTCATGGAAGCAAACCAAATGTTGCTCACACCCTTCAATTTTTTCGATTGGAAGGTTGAGATGGTCATCAAGCTGAGATCTAAGGGTCTCTATAGAGTGACCATGGGCACAGAAGTGGAGCCAAATTCTGCTGTGGAGAAAGCAAAGTACTACAATCGACTTGATGAAGCTTATGGATTGCTATGCCTAAGCATTTCAAGGGAACTCTTGTTTCATACAGACAGTTTGACAACCCCCAATGAAGTATGGGTGAAGCTAGAATCACTCTTTGGGAAAACTGATGAACTGAGAGGCCACCAGCTTGAAAACGAGCTCATTAGCTTGAGCCCAGCGCATTTTGAAACCATCCAGGAGTTCTTCACGAAATTCAAGTCACTGGTGCTTCAACTGCAACAATGTGGAATTGTTAAGAAGGAGGAACAACTGATTCTGTCCATCCTTTCGAAGCTAGGCCCAGAGTTTTCAGTATTTGTTAGCACATTTCACTCAGCCAAAATGACCCTTCGAAATTGGCAAATGCCATCACTAGCTACCTTCATGGAGTGTCTCACTCAGGAGCAGGACAAACTAGTTCAGATGGGCACCATAAAATCAAAGGACCAAGCATTGGCAATGGGTGTTTCAAATGCAAGCAAAGGAAAGCAGAAAGCCAAGAATTCGAAGCAGCAAGAGAAGAGGAAGTTTGACAAGACCAAGTCTGCAGATGGGGGTTCGAATCTGTCAAAGGAGAAGGACAAGAAGGGAAAGGAAAAGACCAAATGCACCTATTGTCATAGGGGATGGCATCCAGAGAGCTCATGTATGAAGAAAACCATTGACTCAATGGCGCAGCTGCTGGAGAAGAACATCCCAGTCCCTGAGGGCGCAAGGAAGAAAGAAAGCACCTCAAACCTTGACAATAAGGAGAAGTGTCATGCTTTGGTAGCAGGTACTTCGAATCCCTCTTCCTTCATCATTGATTCAGGAGCTTCCAGACATATGGTTTCATCCAGAGAGCTTTTCTCCTCTTTGCATTCGAATGGTGGCCCAACAGTTCGAATGGGAGATGATTCAGAACTCCAGACCAAGGGGATTGGTAGGATTGACATGGAGCATGGCTATTTCAGTGATGTGCTCTATGTACATTTATTGGCTGCAAATTTGCTATCAGTCTATCAAATGACTCATACAGGAGAAGCCAAGAGAGTGACATTCACTCCAGATTTGGTAGAAATCTCAGAAATTTCCTCAAATCAAGTTGTGGCAGTAGGGTATGCAGATCATGATGAGAGAATGTACAAATTCTCAAACTTCATTCCAAATTCTAGTGACCATGCTCTTGTCTCTCATGCCAACGAGACCTCCAAGTTGTGGCATGAAAGATTTGGCCACATGAACTACAAATATCTCCAGCAATTGCACAGGGACGAGATGGTGGAAGGGCTTCCAGAAATCAGATCATCGAATGGTGCATGCATTGGGTGTGTAGTTGGAAAGCATCCTGAGCGCAGCTATGAGAAGGGAATGGCAAGGAGAGCCACTCAACCACTTGGATTGGTACATTCAGACCTCATTGGTCCTCTTCCCACTCCATCATATGGTGGATCAAGGTATGTACTTACATTCATAGATGACTACTCTCGATTCTGCTGGGTTTACTTCCTTAAATTGAAGTCAGAAGTGTTTGAGAAACTGAAGATTTGGAAAGCCCTAGTGGAGAACCATAGTGGTCATAAGATAAAGATCCTTAGGACTGATAATGGAAAGGAATATGTGAATAATAACATTCAGCACCTTTGTGAGGAATGTGGCATCCAAATGCAACATTCAATCCCCTACACACCTCAGCAAAATGGTGTGGCAGAGAGGAAAAATAGATCTCTCAAGGAGATGGCTACTTGCATGATTGAAGCTAGGGATCTAAGCCCTAAGCTATGGGCTGAAGCCATCAATTGTGCTGCTCATATTCAGAACAGAGCCTTTCACAAATCAGTCAAAGGAAAAACCCCCTATGAGGCATGGTTTGGCCAAAAACCAAATGTGTCAAATTTCAGGATTTTTGGGTCTAGAGCATGGGCTCGAATTCCATCAGAAAAGAGGAAGGCTTTGGAGCCACAGAGCAGGGAATGTATCATGGTTGGATATGGTGAGGACACAAAGGGCTACAAGCTCTTTGACACATCCACACTTAAAACATTCATTGAGAGAAGTGTGCAATTCGAAGAAGAACCAATTCCATATTTTGAGCTTGCACCGGGGGAAAGCTCCTCTCCTCCACACCTCAATGAGATTAGTGATGATTCTTCCTCTAATTTTTCTGATATTGCTGAAGATGACATTGCTGTACATGAGTCACCATCAAGGCCCAAGTGGGCTGAAAAAATCATAGAAGCTGCAGGTGAATTGGCAGGCAATCCCCAAGAGCCTAGGAAGACTAGATCCCAAACAATCAATGCTTCCTTTGCAAATGAGAGTGAGCTTGCTGATAACTGTTATATGATGATTGGATCTGATCCAACATCATATCAGGAAGCTCATCATGATCCAAGGTGGAGGGCAGCAATGCAAGAAGAATTCCAATCTCTCCAAGAGAACAAAACATGGGATTTGGTGCCTCTTCCTCCCAAGAGGAAACTAGTGCAATGTAAGTGGATTTTTCGAACCAAACCTGTTGCTGATGGTTCTGATCTGAAATATAAGGCTAGGTTAGTGGCTAAGGGCTACTCACAAATCCATGGTGTGGATTATACAGAGACCTTTGCACCGGTTGCAAAGATGGACTCAATTAGACTAGCTCTAGCCATGGCAGCTAGTAAAGGTTGGGAAGTTCACCACATGGATGTCAAAAGTGCATTCTTGCATGGTGAGCTACAGGAAGAGATATATATGCAGCAGCCTGAAGGATTCCAAGAGGATCCCACACTTGTATGCAGGTTGAAGAAGTCACTCTATGGACTCAAGCAAGCCCCCAGGGCTTGGTATGCCAAAATGGATGCTTTTTTGCTCTCAATTGGTTTCTGTCGATGCAAGTCTGATCCAAATGTTTATTTGCAGCATTGTGATGATAATTTGCAGGTCATTGTACTGTATGTTGATGATCTCTTAATTACAGGGAGCTGCACCAAACAAATTGGCTCAATTAAAGCTTCTTTGCACAGTGAATTTGCCATGAGCGACCTAGGATTGCTAAGGCAATTTTTGGGTTTGGAAATTGAGCAATCTGAGAGAGGTATATTGCTGAGTCAATCTAAGTATGCTTCAGACCTGTTATTCAAGTTCAAAATGGCTGAATGTAAGGCAGCCAAGTGCCCATTCCTTTCAGGCATAAAACTAGGTGAATTTGAAGACTCTCCGGTGGTGGATTGCACTCTCTATAGGCAGCTAGTTGGAAGTTTGCTGTACCTTACACATACAAGACCTGATTTGTCTTATGCTATAAGTGCTGTAGCAAGGTATATGCAGCAGCCACATGAGATCCATTTGAAGGCAGCCAAAAGAATCCTTCATTATGTCCAAGGAACAAAGAGCTTCGGGGTACACTATGCAGCTGGTTCTTCACTTCAACTAGCTGGATTTTCTGATTCCGATTGGGCGGGAGATCCCATCGATAGAAAGTCCACTTCAGGTTTTGTGTTTATGTTTGTTGAAGGTCCTATTTGCTGGTCAAGTAAGAAACAGCATACAATTTCTCTTTCATCAGCAGAGGCCGAGTACAGGGCAGCAGTGAACGTAGCCACACAGTGTGTTTGGTTGCAAGGCATTCTTCGGGAGTTTGGTGTTGCTATTGATTCTCCAACCAATATTTGGGTGGATAATCAAAGTGCCATCAAGATATCTACTGATCCAGTACAGAGGCAAAGAACAAAGCACATTGAGATCCACATGCATTACATTCGGGGCTTGGTGCATGACAGGGTGATTTCACTGCAGTATTGCCCATCCACCGAGCAAACTGCTGATATTTTCACCAAGTGCTTTACTGAGAAGACCTTCACTCAACTGAGAGCTTTGCTTGGAGTGAGTGATGGATGGTGATTGCTGCAATTTAATTGCAGGTTCAGCCCCATGTCCATTTTTTAGGGAAGTTTTTATCCCATGAGGTTTTACTTCTTTTCCTCGGTTCATATGGACAAATAAAATTTCTGTTTGTATTGAGGTGACTTGAGCCTTTGTTGCCAAGGCCTCCCACTTATCTTTCATGAGATGTACAAAGTTATGGTTAAGGGGGGGTGTTAGAACAGTAACCACACTTAGTACCATAATCCATAAATTTTTAATTGCCTATGTGCTTAATTAAACCATGTTTTGGAATAAGTGACTATAGTTGGTCAAAAACCCACTTTGAGAGTGTTCACACCCACTTCTGAGCAAACCAGTTCACCCAGCCTCCAGTTTTGTCCACAAGTGCGCCCTCATTTATTGCTGGTGCGCCCTCTCTCCTTGTTTTGGGGAATTTAGTTGACCAAGGGCGCTAGGGTGGATTTTTGCCCACTTTTGGCTAGATTTGGAGCATTTAATGCTCCCTTGGGCCCCCAAACCTCCTCTATTTGCTCACCCACGCCTTCCTTGAGCTAATTAATGACTCAGCATGCTTCAGCCACCTCCACACCAGAATTCGTAGCTGTTTGGGGTGATTGGGATTGAGTTGGACCCACCTAGGGGGGATTGAGGCCAATTTGGCATTGATGACTTGTACACTCAGCTTGAGCCACCTAATGCTCTTGATTTTCTCATGGATGTAATAAAAACCTGTTACTAACATTTTCACATGTTAGACAGTCAGTTAATCAAAGGTTTCAGCATACATTGTGTGTAAATTTATCTCTTTTTTCAAGTTTTTCCACAGTTTTTGCAAATTAATTCGATTTTGTGAGGTTCTCCATAGCTCCTCGATCTTCTGTGATCAAAATACTCACAACAGACATGGAAAATGTAGTCAAGATGATGCAGAAATTATCTAACAAAATCGTAGATCTCGAGAAAGACAAGGCTGCTAGCACATCTAGGAAACCTTTCAAGCCATTTTATAAAAGAAGGGAAGACGGTGATCAAACTCATCCACCGATGAATATTTCCCCTGTCTTAAACTTGAACGAAATCGGGATGGAAAATTTCTGCACTTTTCATCAAGAACCACATTCAGAAAAGAGTTGCCCATAATGGATTAATTCCATGAGCTTAGTCATGAACCAAATGCTAGATTCACAGATCCCAGACCAAGATGATTCTCCAGAAGAATCGAACCCTGAGTTAGAGGAACCAACCCCGAACACTACTATGGTGCTATGGGATTGGGTACCTATGACTGAATTAGCGGAAGAGGATCCCATAGATAGCTCTCCCTCCACCGTGAACGTTGCTACTCGCAACAAAGGCCCAATTGTTGATCTTGTGCCCAGCGCAGCTCCTCATAAGCCTAAAGTTCCCAAAGAACCACCTAGGAGGCACATAACAATCATCCCACCATAGCCAAAATTCATCCAAACAGCGACCAAGCAGCCAAGCGCTGACACCATAGTTCAGCTACCTAAGGTCACAACAAGTAAAACAGATCAGCCAACGCGAGTTGGGAACGAATCTGACATAGGATATGATATTATTGAAGATATCAAGAAGGTCAAAGTGAATGTGTCAATATTTGACATGTGTATCTTGCCCCATCAATGAGACAAACTGCTGCATGTTCTTCAACCCCAGATCAGCACTCCATTAACGGATTCTCAAGACAATCCCAAAATTAATGAAGCTAGCATCGGTGGGAAATCTAAATCTCAAACATTGTCGTTCCTATTAACTTTTGAAATTTTTAATCACAACGTTCACAACTGTTTGGTAGATTCTGGAGCATCCTCAAACGTTATGCCACTGTCAATTTGTAAAAAGATTAACGGGCAGCCTGTTCCATCTCCAGCTCAAATTATCCAATTAGATAGGACTGCTGTTAAAGTAATTGGGGAGATAAAAGATGTTCTAATTAGACTATCAGCTGACCCCAGAGTCTGTCAATTCATTGACATAATGGTGGTCGATATTCCTAAAGCCTATGGGCTGATTTTAAGTAGGGATTGGTCTACCAAGCTGAGTGGCTACTTTGCTACAGATTGGTCTCATCTATGGCTGCCTTATCAGAACAGACAGAATCAGATTAAAGTTCTTAGGGAACCTCATATAAAGCAAAACGTAACTCAGTTAGAAGAAAAAAATGAGGCTGTAGCTTTCTCATCCTCGGTTCTGGGGAACTATTTCTTAGAAATGGATCCGAGTAATTATCATTCTAAAGCCATTAGCCATGAATCAGATAAACAGTCTGATCTCCTTCATTTCTCTTGGACTGATGATGTTGACTGTAACATAGTCAATTTAGTTACTGACATAGATCACAAAGGAACTAACTTAGTTGAATCTAAAGATATCTTTTGGACATTATACTTTGATGGTTCTAAAACTCTGGAAGGATCTAGAGCCGGTTGTGTTCTAATGCATCCAAAAAGAAACAACTATTTTTTGTCTTGTAGATTAGAATTCGGTTGTACTAATAACACCGTTGAATATGAAGCTTTGGTACATGGATTAAAGAAGGCCATTGGCTTAAATGTTAAGTACCTCAAGGTCTTTGGTGACTCCGAGATAGTTGTAAGGCAGGTAAGGGACACCATTCACTATCTCTCACCTCATTTGAAGGGTTATCAGGCTGAGGTATGGGATTTAATTATGCATTTTGACGCTTTCAATATAAAATCAATTCCTATATTGCAAAATTCTACTGCTGATTTTGTCATGTCCCAAATTTGGAATTGGGTCACAATGGCCTAATCACATTAGCCATATTCATTAGAGTTTGTAAAATTGATGTTAAGGGTCAAATAATTGCCAAGGAGGAAAATTACTAGTTTCCTAGGTTTGGGGTGGAAGCTTTGGGATTTGGAATAAGGGGGATAATAAATGATGTTTAGACATTAGAATGGTTCAAGTATTTAATAAATAGAGTGAATAAAGAAATTCAAGAGAAATCCTAAGTGACAAATGGTTTTGGAGACATATGGAGGATGTGGGACCCACACTAGCTTGATTTTTCATAATACATGGTATCTCTCTTTTGCAAATTCGAATTAATGGGAATGGGAACACTCTTGGGTGAGTTTGTAAGTCATAACACATGTCATTGAGCATCTTAGGTCGAATTTGGAAGGATTGGTAACCTCCATGGAAGATAAAGAGTCAAAGTGGAAGTTTGTGGACACTTGGGCTAGATTCCCTAGCCCCTATGACACCAATGATGGAGCATCTATGACAACTATGACAAATTGCAGACCTGACCTCTGACATCTGACCACTATGACATGTCAGCCCCAAAAATAGGCTCAAAGAAGGCGAATTTGGGAGTTGGAGAAGCCAAAGAGACTCAAAATCGAATTTGGGAGAAGATGGAAGGTTGGAACTAGGAGACAAGTGGCAAATGTGGAATATTTCCTAAATGAAAATCTATTGAATCTATTGAGAGGATTTCGACCCTTAGAAGGCTAATGTTGGTTATAAAATGTACAAATGAAGTATTATAATGGCTTTTTATCATTTGTAGAATTTGCAATTGCATTTGTGAGGAGGGAGAGCTAGTGGATGACTAGTTTCTTGCCTTAGCCAATTTCGAGGGTGAAAGATTCCCATCCAAGTTGGCAATTGGAAAGGCCATTCAGACCTTTCATTTGGAGCTTTAATGGAGTCTTTATTTGCAGGTGTAAGCTACAGGGCAGCTCATGGTTTCTTCTATTGCAGCTCACTCCTTCAACCATTTCCATTTTTGATGGCATATTCTTGATCCTTGAGGGAGGGCGTTTTTGGTGAGCTATTGTACTCTTTTGGGGAGCTTATAATGCCCCATTTCTTTTGTAATATGAATTAAATACTCTGTTCTTCATCTCCAGAAAGTTTCAGGTCGAAATTCCAAGTAGAAATGTATAAATCTCATTTTAATGGAAGAACAATGCCATTTCCCCACTACCTTGTTGTGAACCAATGTATTGATGATGATTTCGAATGAATGGATGATTCTATGATGCATTTGTGATTAATGGACTGCCATGGATGTATTTTACAAGTTTCATGTACTGTACTTGAGCATTTGAAGTATTTTTACTCAGTTTAATTGCATTGGGAGAAGGAAATAGTGCCATTTCCCCAAGGGTCGAATTGGTGATTTTTGCAGTTGAATGGGAGAGGGTGAGAACAGTTGTAATAAACCATTAATGGTTCATATGAGACCTTAATAACATAATTAACACATTACATACCTCTGTTCATAAATTTGAGTGGGTTTGGAGGCATTTGGGAAGCCATTTTCAGTACTTACCTCAGGGGGATTTGAACCCCAAATTACTAGTAAAATTGCATACTTGGTCCAGAATCTTAAGAGAGTTTGCAGAGGTATTTTGGTGGCCATATGTTATCCATGAACATCATATTCAAGTCCTAATATCATTCATACACCTTCCTTGAATATTTGAAGGAATTTGGAGTCAATTTGAGACCTAGAGACCAATACTAGTCAAAGGGAAATCACTAGTAAAGTTACCTACATTGACCAGAATTGAAAGAGTATTTGAAGAAGTGTTTTAAAGGTACAAAGGCATCCCTAAAACACATATTTATGTTCTAATATCATTCATATACATTCTCAGAAGATTTGGGATCATTTGGGGCAAATTTGGGACCTAGAGATCAAAACTAGTCAAAGGTCGAACCAAGGAAAAAAAGTGGAAAATTGTCATTTTAATAAAATTCCTAACAAGGGACATTACAGTGGTATCAGAGCATGGTCCTTGCACCTGTGTATTAGGTACATACATTCAAGAATAATTGGCAGCCATGTCTTACTATTATGATGAATCCTATGAGTACAATTCTTATGAGGAATATGCAGATGCTTATGAGCAATATGAAGCAGAATGTGAATGGTATGAGGAAGAGGTGCCATCATGCAACACTTCTTACAATTTCAAGAGAAATGAAGATTATTCTTATGACTTTAAATCTGATGAATATGAGTGTGTCACACCAACCAAGGATAATTCTATGAGTGAGTTCCAAAGATGGAGAGAAAAATATAAAACCCTTGCCCCAACAATATCAAAAATATCAAGAATATCTTGCTTTTAGCAAAAATACACAAAATGCCATGTCTTTTGAGTACTATGCTGAACATGTTTTTGAAAATAGGCCCAAAAATGAAGATGTGGAGTTAGTGAAGAAAGGTTTATGCCCTTCTTGTAAAAACCCTTGGAGCGAGTATCATATATGTGTGCATGAAATGATGTCCTCCTTGAGGAGAGCTTTTGAGATTTATTCAAGAAGAGATTCCAAATATATTGATCCTAAGGAAAACAAGGGGAAAAATGCATCAGCTTGCTTTAAGGAGCAAAAGGGAAGATACATCACAAGAGCATGAAGAAGATTCTATTGAAAATATGGAAGAGCATTTCGAGACACCTTCTAGCTTAGACATGAACCAAAGAGCATCTACTGATGGATGCTTAAACTATGAAGGAGTACCTACTGATGGGTGCTCACACCTCTATGTTGGTGACATAGAGATCACTTTTGAAAGTGTTTATACAAGTACAAGTTTCATTAAGCATGATAATGAAGACCTTGTAGCGGTTGAAGAAGAACTAAGATCAACTTCCCCATCACCACTTGAGCTTCATGAAGTTGGTCCAAGCAAAATTGAAGAAGATGAGGAGGTTCATTTGCAAGAGCCTCATTTTCTTGAAGGGTCCTTAAAGATGAATGAAAATAATATCCAAGAGTCCCTCAGCATTCTCCATGACACTCAAGCATTGGTGTCAAATTCTTGTTGGACGAGCTACTTCATTGGAGGACACATCCTTCCTTGAAGACATGGAGAAGATTCAAAGAGCAATGTGCCACATCAAAGGTAATTTCATGTCTTTGATTTTTGATAGAAACCATTTGTTTGAGATTAATGAATTGTTACATGATGCATACTTGAAGAATAATGAGGATATTCATAAGCTCACAATTCAAAATGAGCAACTTCTTGAAAAGTTGCAAGATACTTGTTTTTCCTCCTATGTTTCAGATTGTCAAATGGCAGATTGTTTGGAGGATTCTCATGACATGGTTGATCATGAGAAATGTGAAAATTTGAATGTTCTTGATGTGTTTGAAGATGAACTTGAAGAGATCCAAACACTTGATGTGGTGGAAGAGGAATTTGAATTGCCTCTTGATGAAGGTTATGCAATTTTTAAAGAAGAGCATGATTCCTCTACATTGGAACCAAAACTATGACAAAGAGTTCACACTTTTGAAAGAGCTGCATGATACTACCCCACATGGATCCTTCCCATGATGAAAATCCTGAACTTTTTGATCATTTGGGTGAGTTAGTACATTCTCCTACATCCTACAATTCCATGTTTTGCAGTATTAGTCTCAATGAAGTATGGGTGAAAGGGTTCTTTTTGATGGTGCCACATGAGGAGTATGGAACTCCTAGATTTAACTTTTATGATGACATGGTTGGAGCACATTCTTATTCACATTTGCAGCAGCATAATTTGTCACTTTATGATGATTCACATCTACATGGATGCACCTATGATATGGATTTGAGTCACTTGAATACTCATGGTTTTTCTTGCTCAACACTGGGTTCATTTGATGTTAGAGGAACTTCATCCAACACTTGGATGAATAGATTTATGATGGGAGAACATTTTTGTTGGAAGCCACATACTTTGTTACATATTTATGATTCTCACATTCATGGATGTATGGGCGAGACTTCTTTGAGTCATTTGAAGTCTCCTTGTTTTTTCTGCTCATTATTTGGTTCAGATTCTAGTGGAGATTCTTCATTCACTTCTTGGATGAAAGAATACATGGCTGAATATTTTGATGCATATCACATCCTTTTGGAGCAGCATTATAGGACATGGGATCTTCACCTATGTCATTGGAGTAGATTTGATTGGTCACTTGAAGCTTGTATGCACTTGGAAAATGGTGGTCTACTTGCTTGGAGGTATAAGCACTTTCATGACTCTTTGATGAAGCATATCCTTGATGTACATTTTCATTATGTTGTTATGTACTTTGATGATATATATTTGGTACTCATTATGTTTGGAATAATGCATACAAGAAAAATGGGATCCAGGAATCCTCTTATCTAATGGTGTAGGTTGGAGAGCACTCTTAATTGTTGGGGTGCAATACAAGCAATGGGACCCTGGAATAATTTTTTGTCTCATTGGTTTCATTTTTTTTGGGGAAGCAAGCAGCATGGGAGATGGATTCCCCACTTAAATAAAGTGATTTTAATAAGAGTAGTGCAGCAGCAAGCATGGTGGTTCCTCTCTAAAATATTCATGGAAACTCAAAGACTCAAGGTTTGGCAATTCAATGGCAACTTCAAAGAATTATACAGAAAGCAGGTTCTTCAACACCCATGTTTGAAATTGCTTGAGGACAAGCAATATTGGGAAGGGAGGATTTGTCATGTCCCAAATTTGGAATTGGGTCACAATGGCCTAATCACATTAGCCATATTCATTAGAGTTTGTAAAATTGATGTTAAGGGTCAAATAATTGCCAAGGAGGAAAATTACTAGTTTCCTAGGTTTGGGGTGGAAGCTTTGGGATTTGGAATAAGGGGGATAATAAATGATGTTTAGACATTAGAATGGTTCAAGTATTTAATAAATAGAGTGAATAAAGAAATTCAAGAGAAATCCTAAGTGACAAATGGTTTTGGAGACATATGGAGGATGTGGGACCCACACTAGCTTGATTTTTCATAATACATGGTATCTCTCTTTTGCAAATTCGAATTAATGGGAATGGGAACACTCTTGGGTGAGTTGGTAAGTCATAACACATGTCATTGAGCATCTTAGGTCGAATTTGGAAGGATTGGTAACCTCCATGGAAGATAAAGAGTCAAAGTGGAAGTTTGTGGACACTTGGGCTAGATTCCCTAGCCCCTATGACACCAATGATGGAGCATCTATGACAACTATGACAAATTGCAGACCTGACCTCTGACATCTGACCACTATGACATGTCAGCCCCAAAAATAGGCTCAAAGAAGGCGAATTTGGGAGTTGGAGAAGCCAAAGAGACTCAAAATCGAATTTGGGAGAAGATGGAAGGTTGGAACTAGGAGACAAGTGGCAAATGTGGAATATTTCCTAAATGAAAATCTATTGAATCTATTGAGAGGATTTCGACCCTTAGAAGGCTAATGTTGGTTATAAAATGTACAAATGAAGTATTAGAATGGCTTTTGATCATTTGTAGAATTTGCAATTGCATTTGTGAGGAGGGAGAGCTAGTGGATGACTAGTTTCTTGCCTTAGCCAATTTCGAGGGTGAAAGATTCCCATCCAAGTTGGCAATTGGAAAGGCCATTCAGACCTTTCATTTGGAGCTTTAATGGAGTCTTTATTTGCAGGTGTAAGCTACAGGGCAGCTCATGGTTTCTTCTATTGCAGCTCACTCCTTCAACCATTTCCATTTTTGATGGCATATTCTTGATCCTTGAGGGAGGGCGTTTTTGGTGAGCTATTGTACTCTTTTGGGGAGCTTATAATGCCCCATTTCTTTTGTAATATGAATTAAATACTCTGTTCTTCATCTCCAGAAAGTTTCAGGTCAAAATTCCAAGTAGAAATGTATAAATCTCATTTTTAATGGAAGAACAATGCCATTTCCCCACTACCTTGTTGTGAACCAATGTATTGATGATGATTTCGAATGAATGGATGATTCTATGATGCATTTGTGATTAATGGACTGCCATGGATGTATTTTACAAGTTTCATGTACTGTACTTGAGCATTTGAAGTATTTTTACTCAGTTTAATTGCATTGGGAGAAGGAAATAGTGCCATTTCCCCAAGGGTCGAATTGGTGATTTTTGCAGTTGAATGGGAGAGGGTGAGAACAGTTGTAATAAACCATTAATGGTTCATATGAGACCTTAATAACATAATTAACACATTACATACCTCTGTTCATAAATTTGAGTGGGTTTGGAGGCATTTGGGAAGCCATTTTCAGTACTTACCTCAGGGGGATTTGAACCCCAAATTACTAGTAAAATTGCATACTTGGTCCAGAATCTTAAGAGAGTTTGCAGAGGTATTTTGGTGGCCATATGTTATCCATGAACATCATATTCAAGTCCTAATATCATTCATACACCTTCCTTGAATATTTGAAGGAATTTGGAGTCAATTTGAGACCTAGAGACCAATACTAGTCAAAGGGAAATCACTAGTAAAGTTACCTACATTGACCAGAATTGAAAGAGTATTTGAAGAAGTGTTTTAAAGGTACAAAGGCATCCCTAAAACACATATTTATGTTCTAATATCATTCATATACATTCTCAGAAGATTTGGGATCATTTGGGGCAAATTTGGGACCTAGAGATCAAAACTAGTCAAAGGTCGAACCAAGGAAAAAAAGTGGAAAATTGTCATTTTAATAAAATTCCTAACAAGGGACATTACAGATTTGTTAGCAACATCTGCTTCTAGATTGGTCCCGTCAAATAATAAATGCTCAATTCAATTGATTTTCAGGCATTCCGTTCCTGATAACATCACAAACTTCAGAGTCTTCGATGATGATGAACAAATTATCAGCTTCCTAACAAACGAAGATAGCTTTCAAGGAGCTGCAATAGATGAGGAAGAACACGATGCTGATTTGATGAAGAAGGATGAGGAGAAAGGAAATTTCATGCCCAAGGGTGTAAGGTCCCTCGAAATGTTGTTTTATCTTCAAAATAAGTTCAAAAGGCCAGCTAATACCAAAACTAACAACACATCAATGCAACATGAGTTAGTTAATTTGGGTACCGAGGCAGAACCAAAATTTGTTAACCTTGGCAAATGTTGTTCACCAGGAGAAAGAGACAGGTTCATCAAATTGTTTAAACAATACAAAGATGTTTTTTCATGGACCTATGAAGATCTGAAAACGTATGATGTCCGCATTATTCAGCATGTTATACCAATGAAAGCGAGTGTCAATCCATTTCAGCAGCAGTTAAGAAGGATTCACCCTACTCTAGAACCGTTGATCCAAAAGGAACTAAAGAAGCTCCTGGACGCTAAGATAATCTTCAAAGTTCGGCATTCTGAGTGGGTTGCAAACTTGGTTCCCATAAGAAAGAAGTCAAGAGAGATAAGGCTATGTGTAGAGTTCAGAAATTTAAACAAAGATTCGGATAAAGACAACTACCCCGTACCTTCAATGGAACAAATCCTACAAATGGTGTCAGGATCTGAATTGTTTTCTCTCCTTGATGGTTTCTCTGGCTACAATCAAGTGTTAGTAGCCGAAGAAGATCGTCTTAAGACTACTTTCCGAACTAAATGGGAACTTTCGCATACCGAAGGATGCCATTTGGTCTGATAAATGTAGGAGCTACATTCCAAAGGGAGATGGATATCGCCTTCCGAGGATTGGGTGGGAAATGTGTTGTTGTTTACTTAGATGATGTGACAGTCTTTTCGAAAAAAAGGGAAGATCATGTTGTTCATCTGAGGCATATCTTTGATCACTGTCAGAAATATGGTATTTCCTTGAATCCCAAGAAAAGCGTATTTGCGGTTCCCGAAGGTAAACTCTTGGGTCATATCATCTCCAAAGGGGGAGTGTCAATTGATCAAGAAAGAGTCCAAGCCATTAATAAGATTCCAATGCCTTACAACAAGAAATCTATGCAGTCTTTTATGGGCACCATCAATTTTGTCCGCAGATTTGTTCCAGATTTCGCACAAATTGTTAAGCCGTTGCAACAGATGGTTAAACAAAGCATGCAATTCAATTGGACAGATCTGGAGAAAGACGCATTTAGAGATATCAAGGTAGCCATAGCTAAGGCTCCTTCCTTGAGGAGCTTAGATTTTGATAAGGATTTCATCTTGTATGCCTTCACTTCGGATGACTCTCTCGCAGCTGTACTCATGCAAAAGGGTGGAGTTTGGGGACGAATACCCAATTTCGTTTATGAGCACTGGTCTGCAGGGGGCTGAGTTGAACTATCCCATGGTTTACAAGCATGCATATGCGGTCTTCAAAGCAGTCAAGCAGTTTAGGCCATACATTTTGAAGAACAGAACTAAAGTCATAGTTCCCCACCCAGCTGTTAGATCCCTTTTCGTTCAAAAGGAATTAGGAGAAAGGAGAGGGAACTGGGTCATAGCTTTGCAGGAATATGATTTGGAATTTAAATCAGCCATGATCATCAAAGGACAAGGCCTGTGCAAGTTACTTGCGGGAAACTCGACTGATGAAGAACAACATTGGAAGAACGAAGCTGAGCTAAATTCGGTTGAAGTATGTCATGTGTTCACAACTCCCCAGTCATGGTATAGGGATCTAGTGCACTATTTACAACAGGGATATCTACCTAAGCACTGGAACTCTAAGCAAAGAAGGGCACTCCGGTTGAAATCAACACCCTGTCAAATCATTGATGGGATACTTTTTCGGAAGAATTATGATGGAGTTCTCCTTAGATGTTTGGAAAAGGAAGATGCAAACAAAGTTGTCAGAGAATTGCATGATGGCCCCGCAGGAGCACATTATTCAGGGGAGATGACAGCACACAAGATACTGAGAGCTTGTTATTATTGGCCCACTCTGTTCCGAGATGCCCACACATATGCACGAAACTGTGATGTAAGTCAAAGAAGTGTTGGGAAGTTACCTAAGGTAGCAGGACCATTGCAGCCAGTCATTATCTCTGAGCCTTTTGAGCAGTGGGGTATAGATGTTATCGGAGAGATAAATCCAAATTCTTCGTTGCAACACCAATACATCCTGACAGCTACTGACTACTTCACTAGATGGACGTAAGCCATCCCATTGCGCAAGATCAACGAAGATGCAGTCATTAGCTTCTTGAAAGAGAACATCATAACCAGGTTTTGGGTTCCAATTTCCCTTGTTTTTGATAATGCTACTTATTTTTCATCTTGCAAGGTAAACGAATTTGTTTATGAATGGGGAATTAAGTTGCATTATTCAGCCAATTACTATCCTCAGGGGAATGGATTAGTTGAATCCTCAAACAAGAATCTAATTCGAATTCTTAAGAAGACTATGATAGAAAACCAGAGAAGTTGGCATGTAGCTCTCCCAAATGCCTTATGGGTAGATAGGGTGACCCCAAAGAACGCTTTATGTGTTTCTCCTTTCACTCTTGTATATGGAAAGGAATCCATCCTTCCCCCAAACATCTTACTCCTATCTTTACAGTTGTCCCAAGCCTCTCGAGGTTCTAGTAGCCAAGCCTTACAATCCAGGATCAATACCCTGCTTCAACTTGAAGAAGCCCGACAAAAGGCTAAAGACCGATTCCATCAACATCAAGACATAGTTAAGATATGGTTTGATAAGAGGAAGTATGGTAAAAGAAGTTTTGAAGTTGGGGACTTAGTCCTGAAATGGGACCATAATCATGAAGGCAAAGGAATGCACACGAAATTCCAACATCCATGGGTAGGCCTCGTATCAAATTTCAGCAAAATTAGGCCCATCCACTTACAAATTGACAAATCTCGAGCAAGAAGAAGTAACCCTTCCTCTCAATGGCCTCGCTCTAAAACAATACTTCGCACAGTCTCTTTGAGACTTCCTGTACATAAATAAAGTTTTCTTTTATTGTTGCTTTATTTTTCAGCCATGTTGTTTCTGTCTTTGTCATTTGAGCCTGTGCAACAAGTTTTGTTTTCTTAAATCCCTTATGGTTGAATTTCTCATCGAGGATAGATCTTTCAAAGAAATCTCACAACCCATGAGTTTGGAACTATGCTCGAATAAATCCTTTCTGTGGTGCTCTCGCTGAAATGTTCAGAAGGAAGGAAGCCTACCCTACTATTCACACTAATCCTGTTTAATAGTAGAGACCTATGACCATCTTCACTACTATCGTTGGGATCCACCCACTCTCACACTTTAAAGGCATCTCAAGAAGGTTATAAAAGGTGAACCCATGGAAAGTAGCACATCTCGAGGACATAGGGTATTGAAATGACTCTATGCTGCAAATCTAACAGCCAAAATCGCATGTACTCAAGAGTTTGTTTTCCAGAGATTCTCGCCTCAATTAAAGCACGGCTGAGACAAAAGCAAAAGACATGTAAAATCAAGAAGGTTGTCCAAAAGGCTCTGCTCAAAATGGGCTCCTCTCCATCCATGAGGCTTGATCAAATCAATAAAATTTCTAACTCACACAAAAGGACATTATGGATTGAGGAGCCTAAATCAAAGACCATGTCCAAAGAAAATATCTTTGGAAGGCTCAAACAGCTAAGCTGTCCAAAGTACAAACATCCAAAAGGATGCAAGCAGCATGGGAATGAGGAACAAGAGCAATAATGTCCATGAGAAAGTGTTGCAAATCCTGTGGAGTCCGGCAGTAGTAACCATCTGAAAGATGACCCTCCTAAACTGAATCTCATATGTTGGCCCTTTGAGAGTGGTGAAGATGTCTCGGTCGAAGCTCCCCTTTCCCCAATGGCTAGCAGGTAAAGTGTCTCCTTCCCATCACATGGATTTAAATGCTCAACTGAGTTTTGCACCTAATATGGATGTCTTTGATGAGTTTTCGGACCATGAAGAGGAATTTTTCAGAGATCTGTGTTCGCCAGCGACTCGCCATTGTTGTTGCAGCAACATCCCCGCAAAATTTTGTACATATTGGGGCCCCTCCTTTAGAAAATTTTAGAAAGGCTGCCTCAAGGGGCCATTCCCAGCTTTTATCTTTTGGATTTCAAACAGAAAAATCGTGCCATAAACCTTTCCAAATTTCTTCCAAAGAGCCGAAAAGGAACTTAGAAAATCTTCCCAAAATTTTGGATCTTTTCAGACTATCTCCCCGCAGTTGCGTTTTTGTTTTGAGTTTTCATCCTGAAATGCGGAAGCCTTTGTTTGACCTTTCGAAAAGGGACTTAGAAACTTTCATGAAAAAATTGCGGAAAGATTCGGGTTGTTCTCTCCGAAATGGTGGAAACCATTCACCTAAGCTTTCCGAAAAAGACTTAGAAAACTTTTCGATTTTATGCGGAGAAATTCGGGTTTTCCTCTCGAAACAGTGGGAACCATTCGTCTAAACCTCCCGAAAATATTTGAAAGTCTTCGTTAAAAAAATTGAAGAATCTTCTGATGAATTCCTCCCGAAATGGTGGAAGAATTCAACGAGGCCGCCCCGCACTTGCGGAAGCCGTTCGCACAAACTTTCTGAAAAGGGACTTAGATTTTTTCAAAATCTTGCGGAATGCACCAAGGAAGCGCCGTGGAACCACTTAGCTTTATATCCCAAAATGGCAGAAAACAGTTTGCATAAACCTCCACAAAGAACTCAGAAATTTTCTTTGAAAATTGCGGAAACCTTTTGGGTTTTTCCCTCACAGTTGCAGAAACCTTCGCAAACCCTTACTGAAACGCCGAAACAACAGGTCTTTGCGGAACCCTTTCGTAGAATCCGTCCGCAACAGCGGAGGCATTCACCAATCCCGTTCAAAACAGAGGAGGCTAAGGGCAAAGGCTTTCCGAAATTCTCTCGAGGCCTGTTCGATGCTTAGAAACTTTTTGAAGTTTTCGGAAGCCTTCTACGGAAGCGTTCACCAAAACCTTCTGAAACGCCGGGACTTTTTAAGTTTTCTCTCCGCTACCCGCGGGCGCCCTTTTCAAAAGTTTCACATTTACGATCATTTTGCGGAAAAGGTTCACCATTGCCTCCTGAAACAGCGAAAGCTTCCGCGATATCCTTTCGAAAGAATTGAGCTTTGCGGAATGTTTTCCCTTCCACGGCGCGGAAGCCTTTTGCGAAGCCATTCGACATCGTCTCCTGAAACGGTGGAATATTTCACCATATCTTTCTGCAATAGCAGGTGAGATTCATAAGTTTGTCCCGCAGGAGGCGGTCGTGTGCAAACCGAGACGGCTTGATTTGACGCCAACGTACTGATACTTAAACCGCGTTTAATTGCTCCACCCACCCAAATTGAATGCCACACATTCCCAGCTTATTTAAATAAGCGGTGGAGGCTCAAATGAAAACATTGTTAATTCTCGATTGGAAGATTTGTTGGCCGCAGCGCAAACCTTTCCAGCTCAGCCTACTTGTCCACGTTCACGGCCACCTCATTCAGCTGTCTTCACGGTGCCAGGTAGGAACTTTAACCGTTAAATCTTGTCTTCCACGCGTCAGATTAGCTTTTGGGTGCTCTTTTTTTTTAAAAGACGATAGGAATTGGGTGGATTTTGACAGGCAAAATGCTCGTCATGGGCTGTTTTGCCCGTCAAATGCGGTCTAAATTTCATATTTCCTGTCGTTTGTATATTGGTTAAGAAAAAATTTCAATTTGGATGGATGGATTTTTTCCAAAGTTTCTCCCGAGGCCCTGTGGAATTTTTCATGTCCCCAGCCGAAAGCTAAAACCGTAGCCCCGGGCTTTTTCATAAGCCTCAGTCCTGGCGTAGCCACTACCCAACTTAAATCCTAAGACAGGCACCATCGCCCCTATTCAAACCTCCCATAGATCACCTCGGCAAGTGCCATAAATGACAATGGCGTTCAAAACCCTCGCCTGGTCGTAAATATGAAAACGGCTCCCTATTTCATCACAAGGTCATTACACCCCAGACTTCCCCGCCACTAGCCTTTTAAAAGCACAATAACGAAAGTTACCTTGTCCCCAGAGCTAAATCGAAAGCAGGTTGCTTCCGCAACACGCTTATCCTCACAGGAGCATTCCAAACCCGCCCCTTTAAAAGAATTAGGATGACTAAAATTTATAATTATGTTCCTGTTGAAATGATGTATTTTGCTTCCTAAACATACAGCTTCGCATTGCATTTATCTCATTGACATGTTAGAATGGTGATGCTCTTGAAATCTCATAGTATGTTGCTCATGTTTATAATGACGTATATTTGGTTGCTACCAGGGATAAGTCAAAATGTCAAAAGGTGGGAAGAAGAAGGCTAAGATGATAGAGAAAAAGCCTACACCACTTAAAACTGAAACCTCACTCCAGGATACTAGGTGCACCACTGGTGTCCCTCCTGAAATCAGATGGGGTGACATCTACAGAATGATCCGAGACCAAGAGATCCCGGATATGTTGCTAGAAGAGGGGCCGATTTATCTCATGATCAGAGCCTCAGGAATAACTAGAGCCACTACCCGCCCTGAGTTGTTCCCATGTGCTGAAGTAATCGGATGGATACTCCAGCATGCCGATGCGGAAGGAAGAGTAATCCATGACAGCGAGAAGATAGCCATTGCTTCATTTCAACCAGCATACCTGGCCGCGACCTACAAATTTCCCCGTGTCCAACAATATCTGACTGATGAATGGCTGAGCCAGATGAACAACGCCGAGATGGCCAAGAATCTATTAATAGCAGGAAAACATTTGAGAAAGAAAGGAAATGATGAATATGACGTACAGAATCTGAGATCTCCTTTCAGATTGATCGCCTTGATGCTGTGCAGAATCTTCGGCATGCCCGATGGCACCGTGTATAAGATTCAGTGGGTCCCTATTATTCACTTCGTGGCGTTTAAAGGAACCATGTTTGAATGGGCCACTCTCCTGTCAGATAGTTTGGCCTCGATGATAGTTGCTTCTAGAGAAGGACTAGCCTTGAAGAAGGTTGAATTTTTCATGTCCTCATATCTGATTGATTGTATTTTGGCCAAGATGGACTTCCCCAAATTGGGCTGCACATGGGATAAGGCCACCACCCCGGTCTATATCGCTTTCAGGATGTTGTGGGCTCAGAATTACAAGCCTAGCTACAAACTCATCTGTGAGGGGTTCATCATGCCCTTATATGAGAAGATATTCAAGGAGAAACCCAACTACCTATCAGAGAATGCTTTGGAAGTCCTTTAGAATTACGGGGATTTTTACTTTTCAGAGCAAGGCACCTAACTCAGAATGTTTGGAGGGACTAAGCCCCCCATACATTTTGCCGCAGTATGCCACAGATTATGTGGTCCTCAAAGAAGCAGTAAGACAAATCTTCCTAGATGGAATTGGAGCAATGCTCCACAAACAGCATAAGGCTTCCTTTCCCCCTCTACCTTTCTGCATAGGTGCTTACAAGTTCTCGGGGGTTGCCTCAGCCGAAGAGTTTGTTCAAGAGCTGAAATCCTTCCACTTCGGTGAGGTAATCTTCCACAGGAATGACAGGAAGGGAAAAGTTGTTGAGCATTGTAAGGAGATTTATGCTCACTTCGACTACTCTCACTATCTTGATGCCGAGGAAGAGGCATTCAGAGGCATCAGCAACATGGTTGAGCTACGGGTCTGTCGCCAAGGCACTGGAGCAAGCTCTAGCTCAACCAAGGTCCAGAAGACCAGCCAGCAGAAGGAGAAAGAAGCTGAGGATGCCTGAGCTCAGGAAGAGCTCAGATTAAGAGAAGAAGCAAGGTTACTCCAGGAAGCTGAGGAAGTCAGATTGCAGCGGGAGGCGGAGGAAGCCAGGTGGCAGCTTGAAGCTGAAGTGGCAAGAATGCATCAGGAAGCTGAAGTGGCGAGAATGCAACAAGAAGCTAAAAATGAAAGCCTGCAGAAAGAGGCTGAAGCTGAACAAGCCGAGGCAAAACGGAAAGCAGAAGAAGAGCTTAAAGCAGGTGAAGATTCCCAGGCAAGTGGCTCCAAGGCAGCTTTGGTACCCAGAATGTGGGAGTAGATCCAGCTCAGGGAGTCCGGACCCCACCTGCTGAAGAAGAAATAGACATCATGGACCATCCAATTGTCCCGTACACTCTATCAGGAAAACATATGGTGTCCAGGTTGAACGAGTTTGTCTATGATAAGAAAAGGAAAGCAATGGTCCTCAAGTCGGAAGAGAGGATCAAAAGTCCCTTCCATGAGGACATCGTTACCCACCGAGAGGTCACTATAATGCAGAATACAGATCAAGATCCCTTTGCTATGGCATCTGCAGCTGTAGAAACAACAAAAGCATCATTGGACAATGTAGGTGTTATAGTCAGAGAAAATGTCTTGACAAAGAAGAAAGCCCGTACGCTACAACAGACTGTGGCTAATGAGAAAGCCCACAGGGATCTTGTGGTGAACAAGTATAATTGTCTATATGCCGAGCATAGAGAGCTATCAGGCAAGTATAGCTAGCTGGAGGAGGAAAAGGACCAACTAACACTCCAGATGATGATTGTGGAAGCGGAGAAGAATGGAGCGGAAGATAAAGCATCTCAGCTGGAAGCAGACAAGTGGGCATTAGCTGAGCAATTAGAGCAAGCTAAGGGTAGAACAATGGACATGTCTCCCTTCCGTGAGCTGTCATGCAACATCCTGAAGCAAGTGCATGACACTCAGGAGCTAATCACTAATGAGGTCTGCAAGCTCAAGTCCATGGTGGTCAGATTAAAAGAAATTAATGCGGAGGCCCATAGGCTCAAAGCCAAGCATACCCGTGTCAAGGAAAATATCATGAGCCAGATAAAATGGCGAGAAGGGAAGGGGGATTTTCCCGCACATCTCCCATTTAAGTCTGTGGAGGGTTTTGATGAAGATGTGGCCCTTTTGGACTTCTGCAAAAACTGTGGCAGCAAGCTGATAGCCAGTGTGCAAGGAACAAGGGATAAGATCAACGGTCTGTATCAAAGAATCCAGGAAGTGCATGATAGGTGCAAATTGAATTTCCCACAATCTGTCGATGACTTCCCAGATTCAGAATAGCGCTTGGCTGAGCTAAGGGAAGAACTAGGCATCCAAACTGAATATGTTAAGAAAATTGATGTCCTAGCAATTGATGACCTCCAACATTATATTGGAATGACATCATTCCACAGCCACTTGCTCAAAGAAGTACATCAAGCTGTAGTAGCAGAAGTTTAAGGCATCGGAGCAGAGCTTAGGAAGAATGTGACTTGTCAAAAAATATTGTTCCCTGCTGCAACAAACATAGTCATAAAGGACACGGGCATATGGTATAATTACATAGCGGAGGAGGAGAAGAAAGTTGCAGCAATAGAAGGAGCAACAACAAATCCAGAATCTTCTCTCCCGGTAGCCATTCCAGCAACCATAGTGGGCTCGATTCCCTCTGCCCCAACAGTGGCAGAAATTCCAGCCAGCTCAATCCCTTCTTCCCAAGTAGAAGCAGCAGCAACAACTGGTTCAAGTGTCTCTTCCCAGGCAGCAGCAGCAGCATCAATTGACTTGGGTGAACCTCTCCCAGCTGAAGCTCACGCACAAGAGTGACAGCATGATATTAAAACATTATTTCTGCTATGTGTATTCTGTTAAACTCTCAAATGTATAAAGCGCGAGCTATGGGACAACTGTCCATTCTCGTTTGTTAAATATATTGTAAAAGAAAGAGAATCACAATTTTGTCTATTATAGGAGATAAATTTCTGTAGATGAGAAGTGGAAGATGCTAGGTGGCAGCCCAAAGGGCCTTTTTGTAACTATAAATAGAAGTTAGGAAAGATTAAGATAGGACTTTTGGCAGGGAACTATTTTTCCAACCTGTACGAGCTACATTGTATACGTTCCAAGAAAATACAGTTTTCTAATAAAATCCTGGAGATGGATGTTTTGCATAAGAATGATGGATGGATGTATGTTGGACTACTCTAATGACTTCCGTACTGTAATGTGAGATCATTCCTACTATCTGAATTATTTCTTTGTATTAATGATTTTTGCTCCTTTCTGTGCAAACGATTTTCTCTATTTTGTGAGCAATAAATGCATTTCATATTAAATTAGGAGCTATCTGTTGATATCTTTATCATTACTGTAGAGTTCTCTTTTAGATTAAATGGTTAACTGTTTTTTCTTTAATATAACTCCTATAGCTCATTGTTCATCGCTTTTAATTTGCTCCTTGCAGGGATCTTTAGATTCATGTTAGTTTGTTTACACTTAGATCTATTTCTTTCATTCTTTCCATTTAGATTAGATAATTTTGCTTCTTTCTTTGATGAGTAATGAAATGTGTTTTCTATTAAATTAGAAGCTATCTTCTAAAGATGCTTATCCTGCTGTAGCTTTACCTATAAGAATTGATGGCTATATGTTCTTTCTTTATGTTAGCTGTTACAGCTCATTGCTCATCCTGTAAATGTGTTCCCTGCAAGGATAGGTAGATTTACTTCAGTGTTAGACTTAGATCTGTTTAGTTTTCAATTTAGATCAGATATAACTTAGGCACTTGCATCTCATTAAAAACATAAAATCCAAAGAAAGGTGGACCGGGCCATAACCGGTATAATCAGAATTAAACTCCAAACCCACGGTTGCTGGAACCGCTAACCGGACGGATTCCCTACACCAAACGGGAGATAATCTAATTGGGATCATCTCTCAGGGAGAATCCCTTTCTGATTGATGCTACGATATCCGAGGCATCAACACAACCTTAGACTACCTTAGCATAGCCTATACAACCCTAAACCTAGCCTACTTTATCCTAGACTAACCTACTTTAACCTACTCTAACCTAACCTCCTATGTTGAAATCTTATGTCTAAATCCTTAAGCCTAATTGTAAGATTGGTTAATACTTGCCTTTCTAAACTTAATACTTGCAAACTCTAAACCTGAAGCTAAATCTTAAAACCAAACCTCATATATATATATATATATATATATATATTATATATATATATATATATAATATATATTGAAAATATAGATGAAATAACAAATGGGATATACATTTTGTGATTTGAAATAAAAAATTAGAAAAAAAAAATATAAAATAGAAAGCTATTAAGTAAATAACTAAGTGAAAAACAAGAAAAAAAAATCCCACATTAAAAAGAAAACAAAAAGAATTACAGATGGAAAACAACCCAAACATATAACAAAGAAAAAAACCAATAAAAATAACTAACATAAATAAGGAATTGGATCATAAAAATTTATGCATATTTTAAAAAATATTTATTTTATTTATTATCATTTACTCTAAACATAATACATCACACACAAAAAAAGCATGGTTGAGGTTGGTTACCAATGGGCGAGGCCGTAATGGATGAGGTGGCTTAGTGATGGAGACACTGGAATGATGAAAATTAACATAAAGATTTCCTTTATGATTTAAAATCTTAAATGAGGGAATAATATCAATGTGAGTGATTTGAAATGAATTGCTACATAACCAACCCGAACTCATGGTAATAGAATGAGTCCAAATATAGTTTTGATATTTGTTTTTATTCAATGAGTCAATGTTATAACAACCTTTTCAATATGTATGAAAAACTCTACCCAACAAAGATAATAGGATCAACGAATGAGAATGAAGGGTGCACAAATTGCTTCACTTTTTGGGTTACAAAATAATCCACCTCCTCTATTGTCCTCCACCCCCTCTCCTCCTCCTCCTCTCCCACCCACCTCCTCCTCCTCTTCACTCCCCCTCTCCTCTCCGTCCTCCCCCCCCTCCTTCTCCCTCCCCGTGGCACCCTGCTCCTCCTCCTCTCCCACCTCTCTCCCACTCTTCCTCCTACTCCTCCCCCTCCTCCTCCTCCCCCCACCTTCACCTCCTCTCCCATTCTACTCCTCCCTACTCCTACTCCTCCCCCTCATCCCCCCTTCTAATCCTCCTCCACCCCCTCCTTCCCCCTCCCCTCCCTCCCCCCTCCCCCCTCCTTCACCTCCTCCATCGCCTCTCCTCCTCCTCCTCTCCCACCCACTCCTCCTCCCCCCTGTCCTCTCCCTCCTCCCCCATTCTCCTCCTCCCCCCCTCGTCCTCCTCCTCTCCCCTCTCCTCCTCCCTTACCCCTATTCTCCGTCGTCCTCGTCCTCCTCCCCACCTCTTATCCTCCTCCTCCTCCGCCCCTCTCCACACTCCTCCTCCTACTCACCCTACTCCTCCTCCTCCTCCCCTTCATCCCACCTCCCCTCTCCCTCATCCCTCATCCACTCCTCCTCCCCTCCCCCTCCCCCACCTCTCTTGCCCCTCCTCCTCCTCCTCCTCCTAATCCTTCCCCCTCCTCATTCCCCCCTCTCCTCACTCCTCCTCATCCCCCCCTCCTCCTCCCCTTCATACCTACTCCCCTCTCCCTCATCCCTCTCCACTCATCCACCCCTACCCTCACCCTCCCCCACTCTCCTGCCCCTCCTCCTCTTCCTCCCCCCATCTCCTCATCCTCCTCCTCTACCCTTCTCATCCCCCTCCTCCTCCTCCCCCAGCCACCGCCCTCCCTCCTCCTCCTCCTGCCCCCTCCCTCCTCCTCGCCCCCCTCATCCTCCCCCTCCTTTCTCCTCCCCCTTCTCCCTCCTCCTCCTCTCCTCCCCATCCCTTCACCTCCTTCTCCTTGCCCCCCACCTCTCGTCCTCCTCATTTCAATCATCCTACTCCTCCCCCCTCTTTCTCCAACCCTCTCCTCACTCCTCCTCCCAATCACCCTCCTCCTCCTCCTCCTCCTACTCCCATCTCATCACTCCTCCTCCCACTCACCCTACTGCTCCTCCTCCTCCTCCTCCCCTTCATCCCCACTCCCCTCTCCCTCATCCCTCCACCACTCCTCCCCCCTCCCCTCCCCTCCCCTCCCCCAATCTCCTACCCCTTATCCTCTTCCTCCCCCTGTCTCCTCCTCCCATCCCCCCTATTCCATCCTCCTCCTCCTCTTCCTCCTCCTCCTCAACACCCCCCTACTCCTCCTCCTCTTCCTCCCCTCCCCCTCTTGTCACTCTTCCTCCTCCTCCTCCTCCACATCCTCCCTCCTCCTCCTCCTCTCCCCTTATCCCCCCTTCCTCCTCCTCATCCCCATCTCCTCCTCCTCCCACCCTCCTCCTTCCTCCTCCTCACCCCCCCTCACCTCCCCCTCCCTTCTCCTCCTTCTACGTGCCCCCCACTACTCCTCCTCCTCCTCCCACCACCTCTTCTCCTTCTCCTCCTCCCCCTCTACCTACTCCCAATCACACTACTCCTCCTCCTCCTCCTCCTACTCACCCTACTCCTCCCCTTCATCCCCCCTCCTCCTCCCCTTCATTTACCCTCCCCTTCCCCAATATCATCCCCCTCATCCTCCCCTCCCCCCTCCTCCCTCCTTCTCCTCCTCCTCCTCCCTCCTATTCCTTGTCCGCCTCTTCGTTCCCCCCTCTCCCTCCTCTTCCTCACTCCTCCCCCCTTCTCCTCCCCCTCTTGCCACTTTCTCTCCCTTCTCCTCCCCCTCCTCCCACTTTCACTCTCCTTCTCCTCCACCTCCTCCCACTTCCCCTTTTCTATCCTACACCTCCTCCACCCCCTCTCCTCCTCCTCCTTTCCCACCCCCTCCTACTCCTCCTCCTTGCCCCCTATCCTCTCCCTCCTTCCCTTTCCTTCCTCCTCCTCCCCCTCCTTCCTCCTCCTCATCCTCTTCCTCCACCTCCCCCACCTTCTCCTCCTCCTCCTCATCCCCCTCATCTTACTCCCCCCTTCTCCTCTCCCCTCCTCCTAACCTTCATCCCCCCTCCCCTATCCCTCATCCCTCCTCCACTCCTCCCCCACTCCTCTCCCAAACTCTCCTGCCCCTCCTCCTCTTCCTCCTCTCGTCCCCTCCTCACCTCCCCCTATTCCCTCCTACTCCTCCTCTTCCTCCCCCCATCTCCTCCTCCTCCTCCTCCTCCTCCCCTCCCCGTAACCCTCCTCCTCCTCCTCCTCTGCTCTCCCATCCTCCACCCCCTCTGCTCCTCTTCCTTGCCCTCCCTCTCCTCCTCCTCTGATCCCCACTATTCCCTCCTCCTCCTCCTCCTCCTCCTCCTCCTCTCCCCTTCTCCTCCCCCTCCTCCTCCTCTCCCACCCCCCTCCTCTCCCACCCCCTCCTCCTCCTCTTCCTTACACCCCTCCTGCTTCCTCCTCCTCTTCCCCACCTCTCCTCCCCCTCCCTTCTTCTCTGTCTTTGTGCCCCCCCTTCTCCTCCTCCCCCCCATTACCTCTTGTCCTCCTCCTCCTCCCCCTCCTCCTCCTCCTCCCCCCCTGTCCTCACTCCTCCTCCCACTCACCCTACTCCTCCCCTTCATCCCCCCTCCTCCTCCCCTTAATTAAACCTCCCATTCCACACTCTCCTCCCCCTCCTCCTCCCCTCCCCCCTCTTCCCTCCTCCTTGTCTAACTCATCCCTCCTCCTCCTCCTCCTCCTTGTCCCCACCTCTACTCCCCCCTCTCCCTCTTCTTCCTCCCTCCTCCCACCTTCTCCTCCCCCTCCTCCCCCTCCTACCACTTTTGTTCCCCTTCTCCTCCCCCTCCTCCCACTTCCCCTCCTCTATCCTCCTCCTCTCCCACCCCCTCTCCTCCTCCTCTCCCACCCCCTCTCCTCCTCCTCCTCTCCCACCCCCTTCTCCTCCTCCTCCTTGCTCCACTATCCTCTCCCCCCTCCCCACTCCTTCCTCCTCCTCCCCCTCCTTCCTCCTCCTGCTCCTCCTCCCCCCTCCTTCCTCCTCCTCCCCCTCCTTCCTCCTCCTCCTCCTCCTCCACCTCCCCCACCTTCTTCTCCTCCTCCTTATCCCTATCATCTTAATCCCCCCTCTCCTCCCCCCTCCTCCTAGCCTTCATCCCCCCCTCCCCTCTACCTCATCCCTCCTCCACTCCTCCCCCACTCCACTCCCCCACTCTCCTGCCTCTTCCTCCCCCTGTCTCCTGCTCCCCTCCCCCTATTCCCTCCTCCTCCTCCTCCTCCCTCCTCCTCCACTCTCCCATCCCCCCCCCATCCTCCACCCCCTCCTCCCCCACTCGACTCCCACACTCTCCTGCCCCTCCTCCTCTTCTTCCCCCCATCTCCTCCTCCCATCCCCCTATTCCCTCCTCCTCCTCTCCTCCCCCTATTCCCTCCTCCTCCACTCTCCCATCCCCCCCATCCTCCTTCCATCCCCGCTATTCCCTCCTCCTCCCATCCCCCCTATTCCCTCCTCCTCCTCCTCCTCCTCCTCTCCCAACCCCCTCCCTTCTCCTCCTCTCCCATACCCCTCCTCCTCCTGCTACTCCTCCTCCTCCCTCCTCCTCCTCCTCCCCCCTTCTCCTCCCCCTACTCCTCCTCTTGCACCCCCCTCCTCTTCCTCCTCCTCAGCCCCCTCCTACTTCCTCCTCCTTGCCCCCCTATCCTCCCCTCCCTTCTCCTCCTTCTTTGTGCCCCCCCTTTCTCCTCCTCCCCTCACCCTACCTCTTCTCCTCCTCCTCTTCCCCCTCCTCCTCCTCCTCGCCCCTCTCCTCAATCTTCCTCCCACTCGCCCTACTCCTCCCCTTCATCCCCCCTCCTCCTCCTCTTCATTTACCCTCCACTTCCCCACTCTCCTCCCCATCCTCCTCCCCTCCCCCCTCTTCCCTCCTCTTCCTCCTCCTCCTCCCTCCTCCTCCTCCTCCCTCCTCCTGCTCATCCCCCCCTCTGCTCCCCCCTCTCTTCCACCCTTCCCTCTCCTCACTCCTCCTCCTCCATCCTCCCCCTTCTCCTCCCCATCCTCTGACCTCCCTCGTCCTCCACTCCACCCCCCCTCCCCTCCCCCACTCTCTTGCCCCTCCTCTTCCTCCCCTAGTCTCCTCCTCTCCTCCCCCCTATTCCCTCCTCATCCTCCTCCCCCCCATCCTCCCCCCCCTCCTCCTTCCTCCTCCTCATCCTCCTCCCCCTCCCTCTCCTCCCCATCCCTCTCCTCCACCTCCTTTTGCCTCCTTCTCCTTGGTCCCTCACTCAACTCCTTCTCCTACTCCCTCTCCCCCTACTCCTCCCCCCTCCCCCCAATCCTCCTTCCACTCACCCTACTCCTCCTCCCCTTCACACCCCCCTCCCCTTTCCCTCATGCCTCCTCCACTCCTCCCCCCTCCCCTCCCCTCCTCTTCCTCCCCTCGCCCCTCCCCTCCTCTTCCTCCCCCTGTCTCCTCCTCCCATCCCCCCTCTTCCTTCCTCCTCCTCCTCCTCTCCTCTTCTCCTCCCCCTCCTCCTCCTCTCCCACACCTCTCATCCTCTGCACCCCCCTCTCCTCCTCCTTCCCCCCCTCCTCTTTCCTCCTTCTAGCCCCCGCTCTCCTCCTCTTCCTCCCCCTCTCTCCTCATTCCTCCTCCCACACACCCTACTCCTCCTTTGCCTCCTCCCACCTCCCCTCCCTTATCCGACACCTCCTCCACACCCTCTCCACCACCTCCTCCTCGCCTCCCTCCTTCCTCCTCCCCCCCCTCCTTCCTCCTTCTCATCCTCCTCCTCCACCTCCCCCACCTTCTTCTTCTCCTCATCCTACTCCTCCCCCCGTCCCTCTCCTCCCTTCGCTTCCCCCCCTCCTCCTCCTCCTCCTCCCCTATCATCCACCCCCTCCTTCTCCTCCTCCTCCTCATCCCCCTCTCCTCTCCCTCCTCCCCCCTTCTCCTCCTCTTCCACTCCTTCCTCCTCCTCATCCTCCTCCTCCTCGCCCCCCTCCTACTTCCTCCTCCTTGCCCCCCTATCCTCCCCCTCCCTTCTCCTCCTTCTTTGTGCCCTACCTTTTCTCCTCCCCCCCGCCCTACCTCTTCTCCTCCTCCTCTTCCCCCTCCTCCTCCTCGTCCCCCCTCTCCTCACTCCTCCCCTTCATCCCCCCTCCTCCTCCCCTTCATTTACCCTCCCCTTCCCCAATCTCCTCCCCTCCCCCCTCTTCCCTCCTCCTCCTCCTCCTCCTCCTCCTTGTCCCCCCCTCTGCTCCCCCCTCTCCTCCTCCCCCCCCCTCTCCTCACTCCTCCTACTCCATCCTCCCCCCTTCTCCTCCCCCTCCTCCCACCTCCCTACTCCTCCTCCACTCTTCCCCCCCTCCCCTCCCCCACTCTTCCCCCCTCCCCTCCCCCACTCTCTTGCCCATCCTCCTCTTCCTCCCCTAGTCTCCTCCTCCCCTCCCCCCTATTCCATCCTCCTCCTCCTCCCTCCTCCCTCTGTGCCCCCCCCTCTCCTCCTCCTCCTCCCCGCCTCTCCTCACTCCTCCTCCCACTCACCCTACTCCTCCTCCACCTCCTCCCACCTCCCCTTCCTTATCCTACACCTCCTCCTCCTCGCCCCCCTCCTTCCTCCTCCCCCACCTCCTTCCTCCTTCTCATCCTCCTCCTCCACCTCCCCCACCTTCTTCTTCTCCTTCTCCTCCTCCTCCCCTCCTCCTCCTCCTCCTCGTCCTCCTCATCCTCCTCGTCCTCCTCCTCCTCCCCTATCATCCACCCCCTCCTCCTCCTCCTCCTCATCCCCCTCTCCCCTCCCTCCTCCGCCCCTTCTCATCCTTTCCCACTCCTTCCTCCTCCTCATCCTCCTCCTCCACCCCCCCCTCTTCCTATGGTATCCTAGCCTATACTACCTAACCTGACCAACTTTAACATAGGCTAACCTACTTTAACCTACCCTACCCAACCTTACACTACCTTATAATAGCCTATACTACCCTAACCTAGCCTACTTTATCCTATACTTACCTACTTTAGCCTATGCTAACCTAACCTCCTAAGCCAAAATCTTACGTCTATATCCTTAAGCCTAATTGTAAGATTGGTTCCATCTTATTTCTAAACATAATACTTGTGTAGACCCCAAACCTCATAGATATATATATTTATGAAATAAAAAATGGGACATACATTTTGTATTTTGAAATAAAAATTAGAAAAAGTTAATATAAAATAGAAAGCTAATAAGTAAATAACTAAGTGAAAACAAGAAAAATAATATCCCACATCAAAAACAAAACGTAAATAATCACAAATTAGAAACAAACATAAAATATAACAAAGAAAAAAAACCAATAAAAATAACAAACATAAATAAGGAATTGATCATAAAAATTTTATGCATATTCTAAAAACTATATTTTATTTATTATCATTACTTTAAACATAAATACATCAAATAAAAATATTGGTTATTCAATATGTGTAAAACAATTATGTATTTATTTTTAGCATTTATACATATATATTAAAAAATTAATTTATATTGCAATTTAACAGGCGGGTTAAATTGTTGTTAATGAAAGAAAACATTTATTAAACATGGCATATGCATGGGCTATGGCCAGAGCAAATATGGCATAACGTTTCATGATTGAAAGATAATACCACGACGCTAACGCACCTGGGCCTTTTTTTATTATTAATTTTAGTTTGTAATGTTACCTATCCCCAATAAATCGGGATTGACTATCAGTCTAGCAGCTAAGGAAAATGATCTCACCGATTTAAGGGCTAATCCCTCATTCTGGGTAGGATTACGCTCAGAACTGTAAGTGCATAGTTACGGTAAACAAGGGAGGTAGATTCACATTTCATATCCGCAGTGAATCGAGGTATAACTTTAGCAGAACATATTCTACACTTGAGGCAGAGTTAATTTTTTTCTTTGTCATGGCAGATGGATCCGTTTATACCCTCAGGTTGGATGAAGGTGTTTTGGTGTTGTGTTGATAACTAGATTACACTAGGTCATAGTCCTTCTACAACGTTCAATCAAAGAAATCTATATAAAATATCAATAGCAATAGTGATGCCCAACTTAATGCACAGATCGAACTCCATAAAATCTTACAAGTCCATGGGTAACATTTACGCAGCTATTCTTGGTGGGAGAATGTAGAAACTAGTGTTTACGGCGATCACGATCAACAAAGTCATGCATAGCTCTTTATATGACAGTTGCAGAGATTGAAAAACTTTTAACATACAAAACTTACAATATTTACAGAGATCAGATTCCACAGAGAATCACGCAGAATTCAAAAAAAGAAAATCGCTGAGATTGAAAACCTTTAACATACAGAACATAACAAGCCATTAAACGTCCATACCTGTGGCGTTCAAGTTAAGGGTCTGAAGGGGCTGAATTTTGTTGAAGAAGAAGGGTTTGGAAGGACTGAATCATATTGAACGGTAGTCTTCCAACCCATGGCGGTTTGCAAGAACATAACAGAGCCGAACCTGAAATATTTTCCATAAAATTTAGAAAACGCAAGGAAGGATTTCAATTAGATTTGAGATAAGATATTGAGATAAGATCACTATTTCTGATAGAATTTGAAAAAGGAAGTAGGGCTTCTGAAAGCAGAGAGAAGAGAAAAGAACAACACAATATAAAATATGAATTGTACCGTTCACAGAGCAGTTCGGCTGCGTATCCCTCAAATTTGTTTGCTCCAGCCGATAATTTGTTTCCTCCAATTCAGTCCATCCTCTTCCATTGTAAGCAAACAAGACTCATACATGGAGACTCAAACTACACAGAAACATAGAAATCGAACCACATCCACATAAATCCAAACGAAAATGTTAAAAACATAGTAAGATTTGAAACATATAGCCCATCTCCAACCTGCCTTCAACGAATACATAATTCCCTGCTTTTTTCTCCACTCTGGAAGCATCAGGATAGATTGTTCCCTGCTTTTTTCTCATTTCTCTGGAACCATCCGTAGGTTACAGATGATACTCAAATGTATGTTGATACAGATTCTCAACAGTCCACTTTATTCGACCTTTTAAGGCACCGTCCGTTAGAGGCTCCCAATGCTTTTCAGTTTGATTTCAAATTTAATCATAATTTCTTATTTTATTTTGTGTTTTTTTCCTAAATCAGTAAGGATCCTATGGGACAGCATTTTCTTCTCGAACTTTGCCCAAAATTTTAGAAGTTCGATTTGGATTAATATATCCATGAGCGGGCTATTTTGCCTCCCGCTGCCCGCAGTTTGCTTTTGGTGTTTTCCTCTTCCTCGGAAATTGCAGGGCCCATCATGACCCATCTGTAATCTGTCAAACACGAACGGCTCCCCCATCCCATGCATTTGTCCATTACATATTGATCACCCATCTGATTCTTAACCTCATGCATACCCATGTATGTGTTTTTCCCTACCATCTATATCATGTGTTTCGCCATACCATCTATATCCCTAAAATAATTTAAATGAACTTATCATTTACATTAAACTTAAGATATAATATTTTAATCGTGTCATGATAATAATAAAATGTTAAACTTAAGATATATTATTTTAGTCGTGTCATGATAATAATAAAATGTTATAAATATAAGTTGTAAAATATTTACATGTTTTATAATAATTTAATTTAAAGTTATATATATATATATATATAATTAATTAATGAATTTTAAGATATTTTATAAATTGAATTTAAGAAAATATATATATTTTATAATTTTTATTTAAAATAAAAAATAGTATTTATTTTTTATTTGGAGTATTTAACTTAAAAGAAAATGATACAAATCTTTTTTATGAGGAAAATAATGTATGCAATTCAAAACTAAAATGAATAAAAAAAATATTTCTTAAAAAAAAATAAAATAAGAAATCAATATAATATAAAAAAAGATATATAAAAACTTGTTATAAAATAATAATTAAAATTATGTGAAAATGTTAAGACCAATATTTTTACTCATAACATGAATAAGAAAATAGTACGAAATAATTTTCAAATTTTCTATGTGATAATGTTTAGTGTATATGCATTAGTTTTATACTAATGTATACACAAATGTATGCATTACTGGTATATTAATATGTGTTGACATATTTGATCCAAATGGTTGGAACACATTTTTATAATATTTTAGTACTTGTTTTTAGAATTCTGCATCAGTGTTACATTGCATATTAGAGGCCTTCTTAAAAAAATATAGTTTGAATAACCATATGAATGAGTGGAAAAGTATTTATCGTGGCCATGCTAAAAGCACTAGGTTTTGGACCATTTTTTGTTAATATAGTGGAAACTTTATTTTAATAAGACACACCATGGAATGTTTCGGTTATTCAAACCAACTCTGAAGAGAGCGTTTTGTTGGTCCATTTGACAAGGATTAGCAATGACCCCTATTGTCACAAGAAAACCGGCATGACCCTATTTTTCTCCTTTTGGTGGCACATGTGGCACTACCCAGATCCTTTCCAACGGTGAGACCAACCTGGTAGGTGTTATGGCAGACTACACCTAACTTACCAAAAACGTTACACTTCTATCTTTGTTACACTTTATTTCTTATACTTAGCGAGTTTTACACATGTTATCACATCCAACAATAATACACATCTACACTTAGCCAAATACAAGACATTAGAGAAATGGAAGGGCGGAACCCCAAACCCGTGGTGCCTAATATTGTAACAAATAAAATAATATATAAACATATCAATAAACAAATAATAAATAAAAGTAATTAAACAAATATTAAATAAAATTGATATGTAGACGCAATGGTCCATCAAATTGTAATGTATCAATATGTGTCTTGGGCTTGATTCTGGCCTTTGGCCACAAACCATTCCGAGAGCTTCTCTATTAAGGGAGATTCTTTATTAAGGATCTTTGATCCACATTGGATTTTGGCCATCATTTTTTGGTTTCCCAAAAATCTAGGACCTTGTCCAAAGAAGTAAGAAAAAAAATATTACAAAGAAGAAAGAGTAAAAAAAAAAGTTAAAGAATAGCATTCATAAAACTGCACATGGTTTTATGAAACCACACATGGTTTTATGAAAATGCACATGGTTTTACTTAGTATATTAAAATTATAAATGAATTTTATAAGGTATATGCAAAGAAAGATGCGACCTTGATCACTAATGATAGAGACATACATTTCCATTGAAAATGCACATAAGACCATATTTAAATGGTACATCAAATTGTAATGTAATAATCTCTCATCAATATATATTCAATATTATTTATTCTTTCCAAATGGAGTTATTTTCTATTGGTTGACTATTCACTTGAATAGTCTTATTATGATTTGGACACGATCACAACATCAGAATATCTGGATACAGATAAATTACAAACACCCTCAAACATTTATAATGGAACAAGGAAACATATTACAACAGTGGAGGATTCCACACCCTGGTAACTCTCTAAGAGCATGCCCAATGGGCACTTGCTCAAGTTATAATTTGAAATGGAAACACACTTAAAATTATGTCTTTGCTCTACCTGTAGTAGCATCCACAACCTGTTGTCTTCATCTTGTTCTAAACATGGCCAACTAAACTTTGTTGCATGTCTCATCAACAAGCTGCGGTCTGTTACAACCTTGCTGCACGTCTCTCTAGAGAGTCTCTACCAATAAGTTCCTTGTGTGACTACCTCTGCAAAACCCATAGAGTCAGCCGAACCACAACCTTGCCTCTTCCCAGTGCACAACCTATCAGGCATCTCCCATGAGGCTTGTCAAAGGCCCGGGAACCTCCACAATACTTCTGCAAGTGTATTCTCCTAGCCCACAGGCTTTCCATGCCCGTCCAAGAAAAACCCGAACATTTTCTTGTAGTGACCAACCAAATGCAAGTGCACCCTCCTCTAGGTTCCACTAGAAACCTAGAGGAGGGGCGTTCCTTAGTGTGCCTTCTTGTTCCTTCCTATGCCTTATGCGAATATTCCTCAACCTAAAACCAAACTTGTGCTCCAATACTTGATTTTTTGGTTGCTCTTTCCTACAACGATGATGTTGTCTTTCTGCAGCCCCATTCATAAGCTTCATGTAAGACTGCATGCTCTCAACCTTACTACCTATCCACACTGCACCACTGGATTCCACAGAAAATTCCAGCTGTCACACATCTAAGTACCCAACTATTACTTATACTTCATGCGGGCACCTCCCATGAGGCCAGCCACAGGAAAAACACCTCACGTATTGTCGCATGTCTCCTACACTTGCAAATCCGCATCTTGTTGCATAGAGAAATTCCATACTTCCTCACGAGATGGTTTCTTGGGAAAGTGTACCCTACTCTAGAGTTTCCACAGTAGGGGAAAAACCTATGTGTGCCTCAGACCCAAAGCTAGTGTGACTTTCTATAGACAAAATTCTTAGCATTCCACTTCGATCCTTTCTTCCATGCCTCTACTCGCCCATATATATATGTGAGAATCCACACCACAAGTTCCCCTTTGCACCTTTGCTACAACCGAGCCGACTCACATGTGGAGTGGAATGCAATCCACGCTGAGATCTCACCTTACTGGCCGACACGCCTGTCAACATCTTTCGTCGGCAACACTTGGGTGCACTTCGCACATGCCTATTGGCAACATGCTCCACTGAAGTCTCATGCATCAACATCCCATTTCACTACATCTCATTTCGCTGATGTGCTAAGGTTTTCCATGCCTTGGGCTTCATGGGTGCACACACCACCTTCCAACAAGTTGGAACGCACCACCCTTCGCACTTATGTCCACAATTATTTCCCCAAACACAAATTATGCATGCTGTCGATTGTTTGCAAGCCCAACACCCATGCACCCATCCACTTTCTGACTCGTCAACACGCCCTTGCATCCGCGGGCTCATTCCGTGCCAGCTTTTGCAACCGTGCCAAGACTTTCCATGTCTAGGTATTCTGCACATCTTGGGATCACACCCACAAATGTCATGCTCCACCCAATCCTTTTTTGCTTTCTTTTCAAGTCCACAACTACTCTTTGGGTCACCCGCTAGCCGAAGCACCGAGGTGTGGTGCCACCCAATTTGGGTGCCACCCCCATGGCTTCTCTCACATATCGATCAATATTGTCGCGAGGCTCATCAATTCATGCCACTGAGTTTGTCTTGGCAGCTTGGTAAATCCCATGCTAACTTTCCCCTTGTGTGAGGAGCTGGCCAAGGCACCTCCATGCCAAGGTCGTCACACCTGCCCTTTACGTAAATTGGTCATTGAAGCCCTTGTCTATCTCATTCACATAAGAACATTACAAGGACTAATTAAAGGTACATTTATCCCAATCCATGACTGAATCTATGTAGGGAATGGACACTTCATGGATGACCCATTTGAAATCATCGTTAAAGAGAAACATAATCTAGACAACACCATAGGCTCCCTACAAAATTTGTATAACTATTTTGGGTAAAAATTGAAAATGTACAAAACTCAATTTTATTGATAGAGTTAGAGGAGTTCCTTGACTCACTGTTATCCAAGTATGGATTTGGTTGTACATCCTAGATAGGTGTTCAAATTCATAGGAAGTCTCCTTATCTTTTAGCCTCCACAAAAAAATGTCTATGTATTGTCACTAAGAGTGGCAAAGAAAATTAATAAGTTGATACTGAAACCCTTATATCTTGTAGGTAAATTCTAAATTTGTACTGAAGCGTTGACTCCTACCCATGTGTATTATTCATTATGGTGGGGCATACCTTCTAGTCATGCTTATTCCAAGATACAAAAGATTCTAACAAAATTTTTGTGGGAGAAATCTAGTGAAGATAAGGGTTTCCGTACGGCTAGTTGAGCCTTTATTTCAGCAATGCTTTTCAGTTTGATTTCAAATTTAATCATAATTTCGTATTTTATTTTGTGCCTTTTTTCTAAATAAGTAAGGATCCTATGGGACAACATTTCCTTCTCAAACTTTTCCCAACATTTTAGAATTTTGATTTGGATTAAATATATCTGGAATTCGAAACCAATCTTTGATATCAATTTGATCCATCACATTACATTTATTGTATTATGCATTACATTTATTGTATTTATATTTTTCATTTAGAGTTTGGTTTACATCTTACATTGAACTATTATTATCACATTTGATCTACCTTATTATAGAGTTTTCTCCTTTATAGTATGGAGTTTCAAAATTGTGAAATTGTGAAATTTTAATTTCCTTACAATGGAGCCTATAATTATTATTATATCTATATATTGTTTTAAATTTTTTAAGATAGAGGTTGTGCTAGTTATATCTATACATTGTTTTATTTCAACCATCTTTCTATTGTATTTTTATTTGTTTACAATATTGTAATTAGTGTAATTTTTTTATTAAGAAATACATTTTTATATTTACAAATACATATTTACAATTATAACCTAAGTGGATAGACTAATGCTATCCAATGATTATTTGATGAATCAAGAAATTTTAATTTTTTATTGAAAAACACCAATAGTGGGGTAGAGAAAAACATCTAGTTATGGGTTCCACTTATTAAAAAGGTTGTTTAAGCCTTACCTGAATTTCGTATTGGTCTAGATCACATCCATTGAATCTAGAACTAAAATTGTGAAATCCATATAGAATCACGGTAGATTGTTCTCACCACTATATTTTTTTCCTTTGTCTTTGAAATTGGTTGGCTAAACTTTTAGCATTGAAGGGATATTGCTTTCATGATGGTTTAATGCATGCCTCAATATTGATGCGCTATGAAGATAGTGGATACCAAAGGTCATGATGTATATGCATTCATTTTCTTTAACTGGAAAATGAAATTCCCTAAAGCTGGCAGATCCACCCAATTTTGTTCTTAATTTGACTTGATAATCCCCTCGGAACCACCTCACCCTCTATTTTTTTCCAAGTTGGAGGTAATGGTTAATGATAATAAATATCTCATAAAAATCATAAAGCTATTGTAGTGAATGGAAAGCACAAATGACCCACACCTTATAACTTAAGAAACCTAACTAGTGGTTCCAATATGTGTTTGTGTGATGCTTTCAATGATACTATTTACGAAAGAACCTCTATAATTCCTATTTTAGAACTACATGATATGAAACAAGGCTATTCCTTCTTCAAGTTTGTTCCGACTATTGAATTCGGGGACACATTACTTGCGATAAATCTAGTGACACATTTAGTCTATCATTATTTATAGTGATGTCCTTAAAGTTAATTTTATAGAGAAATGTAGTGCATATGGGAACATGGTGTTGGGGGAGAATAAGTATTGTTTGTTCAATGTTTACAATGATTTTCATCCTAAAATGATGGTTCCCTATATTTGGATTTGGGTGCATCTTCCCAAATCTTCCCCTTTATATATAATTCAAATATGGAATGTTATTGGTAAGACTGTGTCTAGTGGAACCCCATCCAAGAAAGATAACAATGGACCTTTATAGGATGTGTAGATATTTACCATAAATGAGTCTCACCAAAGTATATTAAACTCAAATTCAAAGGATTTCCGCCATCTATATATAAGAAATTTAGATTTCAAAATTGTTGTATTCATCTTCATAATGTTAGGAATATACTCATCTAGATAAATCATGCAATATTAAAGCTAAAATTATTTGTGGCTGAAGGGCAATAAATATTTGTAAAAAAAATCTAAGTACAGAAACTTAGTAGATTCTTTTTTTAATCCCTATATTTAAAGATGAAACATAAGTTGAATCTAAAAATCGGGAAATAAACAAACCTAGGAAGAAGTTGAAAAATCATTGAAGTGGAAAAGTCTATGGATAAGTTCAAATAAGTTATGACTATGCATTACCAAAACAAAGTTGTAGAGGGTAGATAAAATTTTATAGTATGATTAAAATATGAGCCAAACATGTTGGAAAAGGATATGGATACTGAATAAGTTTAGAGTTAATAGAAGGTATAAATGGAGATGAATAAATTTCGAATTAGAATTTCTCGAGAAACTTCAAAATTTTATTCAACAACAATGATTGAAATGTTTCCCACATACCTAAAGTGAAAAAAAAATAGTTTAAGAAGATACCGTAGGCCAATCATTCAACCTAAAATCAATCCATCATGGGTTGGTGTAGGAGGTCATAGGTGGTTTCTATAATGAGAGGTTCTTAAGAAAAAGGTTCGATTTAAGCTAGTTTATATTTGTATAAAAACGTGATTTGAAACTTTACAATTAATTTTTTTTAAAACATGATAATTTTCAAATAAGGTCCAATGGAAGGTAATGATACCCACTTATGATGCGTTAGTTGCAATGGACTTCCTGGAAAAAAGAAATCCGACCATTAAAATGGAATTTTAGAGGTGCCTACACAAATTTTTAGAACATGGTGTAAAAAGATGAAACGTAGACAATCGGATCACCTTCCGGAATATAGAACTTTTATTTATGTAAAATAGGTGTAACTTCCAAAAAATGGCGTTCTTCTAGGGTTGGTATGTTATTTTTTTTCAAAAACATAATGAATATGTTTATGTTAAGCCCCAGGTTTGGTATGTAAACTGTCTAAATTTGAAAAAATATATGTAGGGTTGTAGAAAATAGGCAGATCTAGTGTAGCGCTATTTTTCCAAAATTTTCCAAGCTAATTTTATATATTTTTTAAATCAAGGAAGTTGGGAAATCCCTAAAAAGACAAGATTGAGCATTAGGCCCCGCTATCATGGTCTTAACAAAGTCATTTTTTTAGTGCATTTTTAGTATCCATGTGTGGGTTCTTTTTCGTTTTGAAAATAGTTGTTTGAGTCAAAAGTTATATTTGAAATGAATGACCTATTTTTTATGTAAATATGACATCGTTGCAAACAAAAATTAATAAAAAATAGAAAATAATAACAGATTTTATCAAGAAATAGATATTTGGAATCTGCACACAGAGTTTTATAAGCGTGTGCAATTTCGTTAGCAGTGGACAAGTGGAGAACATATAGATTCAAGGTTGAAAAACATGAAGTTACATAACATGATGTGTTTTATATAATGTAGTCCAAGGCACAAGGTTCGAAAATCTAAACCTAGAACCACACCTGCCAAGTCATTACACACGGTATGTAAAAAGGTAATCGCACCAAAAAAAAAAATAGCGCACGTGCATTAGTAACGTGTGCGCACAAAAAGCTTGCATGCACTATTAGCATGCATGCACTATTAGTGCATGCACTCTAATGTTACATATTTTTTCTCTCTCCTTCTAATTATATCTCCCTTTCTCAATATAATCCCACACCCCCTCCCTCTTTATAACCCCACCTCCCTCTCTCTCTCAACCACCCATCTATCCCCTTACCATAAAGCATAAGCCCCTGATTAAAAACATGTACCATAAATCCAAATCCCCCCATCTCTCTATTACCCTAAGCCCTAACCCCCTCCTTTCTTTATTTCTCTAACCCCCTACCAATAACATTTCCCCCTCTCACTTAGTCCTACAACTAACCATCACCCCCCATCTCTCTCTCTCTCTCTCTCTAAACCCCCAACCCCTAATCTCTCTCTATATCTCCTTCCCCAAACCTCTACACTTCCCCCTCATACCCCCACCCCCCCCCTCTCTCTCTCTCTCTCACCTACCACTAACCATCTCTCCATCCCTCTCACTCTATATATATCCCTCCTCACCTACTCCCCCATTACCCATTAACCATCCTCTCTCTCTCTCTCTCTCTCTCTCTCTCTCTCTCTCTCTCATTTTGGTCTCTCACCTACTCCTACCACTAACCACCTCCTCTCTCTCCCTCTCTCTAAACCCATAACACCTAATTTCTCTCATTAAACCACTAACCACCTCCCCATATCTCTCGATCTCTCAAAAATCCTAGCTCTCTCTCTTTTTCTCAACATTTCTCTCTCTCTATGTCGTCTTAACCCAAAATATCCCTCTCTCTAGATCTCTCTAAACCCCTAACCCCCAAACTCTCTCTCTCTCAACCTATAAGCCACAATATCTCTCTCTCTCTCAACCCCTTCAATACTCCATACCCCTCTCTCTCTCTAAGCCCATAACCCCCAATATCTCTCTATCTAAACCTCTAAGCACCAATATCTCTCTCTCTCTAAATCCTTAATGCCCAACCTTTGTTTTTATTTCTCTCTCTAAACCCCTAACTTCAAATCCATAAGAACCTTTGGTGTTTGATACTTTCTCTCTCTCTCTCTGGGGCATCCAAAACTTAATAATAGAGATTGGTTAGCTTCTGCATCTTTTCCTTCAATACTTCACACTCTTTCACATCTGATAGTCTCCCCCTCTCTCACTCTAAACCCGTAAACCCTAATATTGCCTTTCCTCAACTCCTAACAGACATCCAAAACTTCATAGTACATATTGGTCAACTTCTCCATATTTTCCTTCAAGACTTCACACTCTTTCACATCCGATGTACTCTCTTTATCTCCCTCAACCCCTAACCCCAAGTCTCTCTCTCTCTCTATAAACCCCTAAGCCACAATATCTTTGTCTCTCTCCATAAACTCTTAAACCCTAGTATAACTCTTTCTCTATGTGGAAACCCCTAACCCCTAATCTCTCTCTCTCTCTCTCTAAATCCCTAACCCTCAATATCTCTCTCTCTCTCACTCTCTCTCTAAACCCTTCACTGCCAATGCCTCTCTCTCTCTCTATATATATATATGTTCCTAACCCCCAATATCTCTCTCTCTCTATAAACCCCAAACCCTCTCTCTCTAAGCCACAATATCTCTCTCTCTCTCTCTATTTAAACCCCAAACCCTCTCTCTCTAAGCCACAATATCCCTCTCTCTCTCTCTAAACCTCTAACCCCCAATATCTCTATCTCTTTAAATACGTAACCTCCAATATATCTCTCTCTCTAAACCCCTAACCCTCAATATCTCTCTCTCTATAAATCCCTAACACCTCCAATCTCTCTCTAAACCCCTAACCCTCTCTCTCTTTATCAATCTTTCTCTCTCTCTCTATCTCCATATCCCACAATCTCCCCCTCTCTATATCTATCTAACCCCCAACCTCTCTCTCTCTCAACCCCTAAGCCAAAATATCTCTCTCTCTATCTCTAAAAACCTAACCCTCTCTCTCTTTCTCAATATTTCTCTCTCTTTATTTCCCTCTCTCTAGATATCTCTAAACCCCTAACCCCCAACCTCTCTCTCTCTCTCTCTAAACCCCTAAGCTGCAATCTCTCTCTCTCTCTCTCTCTCTCTCTCTCTCTAAACTCCTAACCCTCTTTCTCTTTCTCAATATTTCTCTCTCTCTATCTCCATAAACCACAATCTCCCACTTTCTAGATCTCTCTAAAACCCTAACCCCTAACCACCAATATATCTCTCTATATAAATCCCTAACCTCCAATCTCTCTCTCTCTCTCTCTCTAAACCCCTAACCCTCTTTCTCTTTCTCAATATTTCTCTCTCTCTATCTCCCTAACCCACATTCTCCCTCTCTCTATATCACTCTAAACCCCTACCCCCCTTTCTCTCTTTCAACCCCTAAGCCATAATCTCTCTCTCTCTCTCTCTCTCTCTCTCTCTCTCTCTAAACCCCTATCCCTTTCTCTCTTTCTCAATCATTCTCTTTCTCTATCTCCCTAAACCACAATGTCTCACTCTCTAGACATTGGTTAGCTTCTAATCAAGCATCTAGATATTGGTTAGCTTATGCATCTTTTCCTTCAAGACTTCACATTATTTCACATCCAATGTGATATGTCTATCTCCCTCAACACCTAACCCCCAGTATCTCTCACTCTCTAAACCTCTAAGCCACAATATCTATCTCTCTCTAAATTCCTAAGCCTCAATATCTCTCTCTGTTATGTGGAATTTTTCCCTACGGATAAGTCAAAATTCCCTTAACTTAAAGCAGACTTTCACTAACTCTAAGCTAAGAACAAAACACAACAATTGCTACCTTGAAATTCCTAAACTAACTTTCACAACAAGATTAAATGTATTCAGAAATAATGAGAGATATAACACACCTTTCAATCTGACGTTTGTCCCGCTTCTAGTTCTCTATCCAAAGCTCCAATGTAGAACCTGTTAAGATCAACCAAAGAACAAACATAAAAACTTCCAAATACCTTGAATGTAAAGATTAAATTCAAATCTAGATTAGATACATTCCATGCTAAGAACTTATGCTACACACATGAAATGGGAAAGACAAGACAAGTTATCTTTATTACAACTTAAAGAATGCTTACAAAGGTTGCTTGATGTCCAAGCCAATCTTCTAGCTCCAAGTGCTTCCTCCTTTAGCTATCTCCACAATGCTGCAAGATCATAAGTTTGGTGCTTCAAGAGTCCTCCCCTTTCCCCATGGAATGCCTCTCTTTTATAGTGTAAGGTAGGGTTAACCAACAAGAAAGATGGGTGGATCTAGGGAGAGATAATTGGATCAAGGTTTCTAATCACAAAAAGTGAGTTGGGATCGAATCAGAGACCCCAATCTTCCACTATCTTCGAAAATCTGAAATCCCACAAGCCATGGAAAAAAGGCTAATAAAAGAGTACCGTGCCCTGAAGTCTGAGCATAACGCGGTAGTACCGCGCAGTAGAGACAAAGCATAGTGCGGTAGTGTGGAGTACCGCGCTCCTATAACTGAGCAAGGAGCAGTAGTGTGGGTAAATAAAGTCCCAGCTGGGTCAGAACTTGTCAGGGTAGATTTACCTTCAAGGTTCACTCATCTTCTGGGTGGTTCAAACAACATGGGAAGTCTCGTCAACTATGTTTGTGGTGGAGATGCGACACTGTGGAATATAGAGGTATAACAGATGCCCCCTAAAGTGTGAGGTCAGAAGGGACTGATGGCCGAAAGACTTTACGAATATAATGTGCAGAGATAGAATCGAGGAGAGCGACAAGGAGCTGAAACGGAAACAAAGTGTTAGATATACCACCAAGGCGGGAATTCCCATGCTCGGAAACCAATGACTCAAACCATGGCTGGCGACCAATACATTGCAGATCCATGAGTACTGAGATGATATAGACTGTGGACAGACCATGGCTACTATGAACAAGCGTAGATCCATGAGACAATGATGACAAAGCCACGACCAATACATGAAAGTGGATCTGTGTGACAATACAAAGGACATCTCCATCGCAACCTGGATGCAATCAAGATATAGAGATGCGCCCAGGATCTTCTACTCGATCGCAAAAGATATGAATCTAGCCATGTGATTACAAGGTGTTGAAGTCGAACATGGTAGAAACCATTTGATTACCGGTCAATGATGTGAACCATTAACAAATGCGAGGGAAATCACCAATGATGAGGATGATCCCCAAGGTATCTGAAGTACATCTCAACGAAATGCGAATAGGTGAGTTGATGTCGAGCATTCGAGAGATCGTTTGGTCAGAGGTCAATGATGTGAACCTACTGTCGAACACGAGGAAACCTGCCATTGAGGCATGCAGGTACCAAGGTACTAATGGTTGATTCCTAAGTCCAATTCCCGGATAGTGATTTGGTGTCAACAGGAATAGAATCGTCGAAGGTGGGCCATAATGATTCCCACATCATCGACACGAAATCGGCACGAACGATAAGATGATGAAACAATGGGGTATGTACTGACACATCGGAGGCCTGACACGATGAACGACTTTGAACAATGCAACCCTTTGAACATATAACGACATGTAATATGACTTGGCAGCAGGTATTATTGACAACAGAGAATAGACACCGGATGAGTAGGCTCGTGGCCAGGGAGACGACTCAGGATGATGACCAAAACTCAGTGAAAAATGGATACCCAATATAGACAAGAGACGGACACATGCCATGTTCAAAGGTAACGACTGACAAGCTGCCAAAAATAAACTTGACTTATCCCCCCATATTCCCCCGACATGATAGACGAGTACCTCTTTGTTGTTTTTCAAGATTGAAGAGGATAACAGATGCTCGGTGCAGCTCATCTCATAGATGAGTACAATCTCACATGTTTTATGAACCTGAGAAAGGAGGGGTTCATCCCAAAGTGGGTCCTTCGATGTTAAAATTTTAACAAGTCCAAGGAAGGAAAACTCGGTAGTTTTTCATATTTAGAGAGCCTGAAAAACTTAAAGAAAGATCCATAATGTACTTTTTCGTCAATTTAGTCCCTCGATCCCGAAAAAGTGTAAAACAATTCCCGAGAGAACTCTCCCAGTCGAGATTGACTGAGGTATACCTTTCTCGTAAATAGTCTAGACAGGCTGAAAAAGGGGTAACCTATCACTGAATAGACGACCTTTCAAATACTTTTACAAGTGTGAAAGAGTCAAGATCACTTGGCAATCTTTTCAATTTTAGGGAGTCTGAAAATAGATTAACTATGGACTCCTATGGTTTTTTTCGTAATTTTTAATTATTCTGGTCCGAAAAAAGAATAAAATACATCCAGGATAATACTTTCCTCATCGTTTAACGAGCATGAGTAAAGCTGACTGTACTCGACACCATTTTCTTGGATTTGACAAGCATGAGATGAGTGTGAAAGTGCTTGGAATCTTTTTCAAGTTTTAAATCCAGAGCATGAAAAAGATAAAGTAGGCTCAAAATGAAGGTCAAACGATGGATAAACGCCAGTGTGAATATATCGCTTTTTATAGGAGATCCTGTCAATAAATGCTCGTAAAACCAGACATTAGTAATGTGAAATGGGCTTTTTATTTCAACCATATAAAATAATAATTAGAAAATAGGTGAAAAAACTATAAAAGGATGGTTAAAAATAGAAATTACCATTTCATTTGTGTTTTTACCCAAAGAGGAGACTTTTACCCATTTGAGGAGCAAAACTTCAAGGATCCATATCTGGAGTTTCAGGGCACCATTTCAATGACCATCTGTGCCAAGTAAGAGTTCTTAAACTGCTCTTTCATTTCATGCATGAACCTTTCGCTTTCAGTAAGGAAAATCGATTTTTTGGGCAAGCCCTATTGGGCAAAAATCGCCCTTCACAGTACCGCGTGGGGGCTCTATCAAGAAACACAGTATTGTTAGACAATACCGCGCTGTGGTTCCAAACCGAGGCGCAGTACTGTACAGTACCGCGCGGCAAGAAAACCCCCAGACACGATGAAGGCGCAACCCAAGATGAAAAAATTAATTTTTCTAAAAATTTTAGTTCGGGTTGAGTTGTTAAATAGTTATTGAAAGTTTCCCCTGACCTTTTGCAGGAGTTTGCAACTCGTTTGGATCAAAATGGTCAGCTGGAAAGAAAGAGAGCACGAAGTAGATGACTTGGCAGCTGAAAATCATTTACCAACTGTGACCGCATTGCGAGAATGTGGTTTGTTGAAGTTCTTTAAGACCAAAGGGATTCGTCAGCAACCCAAGCTTCTCACTCATCTTATTCAATTATGGGATCCTGACATTCAAGCTTTCCGAGTGGGAGAGCATGTTCTCGAAATTCAACTTGAGGATATTTATTTCCTCATGGGCCTCTCAAAAAGAGGGGCTCGGGTGAACTTTACTGGATACACGGGCTCGGAAACGAGTACAGATGACTTGATTGCTCGGTATTGCCATCAGGGTTTGAGTAAGAAAAGCGGGAAGGTGGCCATAAAGGATGTTATAGAACTCCCTGTAAAAACCGTACTGTTCACCATCACGCGTGCAGTAGGAAGTGTGGGTCCACATCAAGCGTCCCGTACACAAGTGAATCTCGCAGCAGAGTGTATGGGGGGAATAGTATTTAACTGGTGTGAGGCGGTGTTGGCCAATATCAAAGAACAAGTGCACAAGTGTAGAGTTGGAACGAATTCCCAATTCAACTATGGGAGTATCCTGGTCACCTTCTTTCTGGCGAGGGTGCCATTATTGCGCCCACAGATATCTATGCCCCCCTGTCCACCGACCGAGCCATGGATGGCTCGATGGAGTGATTATGCTGGACGTCTCGGGGGACCTCAGCGCTTAGCCTTTGGTGAGGATTTCTTTTCCTGGCTCGAGGAGCAGATAGTTATGATTGATGACTACCCCTATGCTGAGGTAGACTTCCGCGATGACATCGACTTGGCACTGCCAGAGAATTATGATTAGGACAACTCAAGTATGACCTTCATGGATATGCATTTTTTCTTTTTGAATATTTAATTTTTATTTCTTTTTTAGAATGTGTAAAAGACTTCTAATGTATATTCATATGCATGTCGCAGATCGTGGACCACAGAGACCAGCTGGGTACTCGCCTTTACGTCGTGACGGTGTTGACCTCCAAGCTGTTCCTGACGAGGAGGAGGACGAAGATGAAGCAGGAGGTGTTAGGGACATAGATAGGAACTTACAGGGGTTGACTCATGGTATCCCTGCTATGAGGATGGATGACGTCCCTTATCATCTCCAGCGCCATACTATAGGTGTGCCTAGTCGTATTGGTCGACTTCTTTGTAGGGTGGTTTGAGTTGTGGTATGTTACCACCAGCAGTGGGAGGAGTTTGATGAGGGACATGATAGGTCTCCCAGATCTCCGTAGATGATAGCTTTTGATCTTTTTGCGGCATGTACACGATATGTATGCTTTGAGAGCCAAATTTTGTATGGGATTTGGTCCCAAATTTTGTCTTTGACACAAACTTTATGTATTTGGAAAACACTCTTATATACAGTGATATGGACCTATTTTCATGATCTAAATTATTTACAATGACTTGTGCATTTTATTTTTTATGATGTGTTTAAGTATGGGCAAGATGCCAATCCAAAATGTAATTAGCCAATGAATTAGCTATACAATTGAGTTCTCTCGGTATGTGTTGATATGTAATGAAATTAAATGATCGTTCCAAGAGGCGTACTCTCCGAAATAAACGAAGTAGTATAGGATTGCGAACTGTGTAAACACGGTTCAGATGAGAAACCATGAGTTGGGAGTCTAAAAAGACTGATAAAGAGTCAATTCCGAGTGAAGCAACCTCCGTCAAGAGACCAATGACTGCATGGTACTCCGCGATATTGTTGGTTGCAGGACCTAAACAATTGGCTCTTGAAGAAAACAACTCGCCAGTGGGGGAATAGATTACCCATGCTGCGGAAGCAAGATTCCGGGTATGTCGGCTTGCACTGTCGGCGAATCCGAAGTAGGCAGACATTTGCGCATAAAATTGCGATTCAAAGTAAGAGTGGATACATGAGGTCCACGTGCACGCCAAAAAGAGAGTAAAAGCAAACTAAGTACATTATGTACAACAAGTAACCCGCGTAGGGCAACCTCACGCGTAGAAGCGCTTGAGGTATATCCCATTGCGGGGCCGTGCCAATGGCATACCATCACAATCGATTAGTTCATAAGCTCCTTTTTCCAAGACACATTTTACAATAAAGAGGCCATACCACATAGATTCAAGTTTACCTTTTCTAAGATTATCGTGCATTTGATCATATGTAAGTACGAGATCACCTTCATTGAAGATCCGAGGTTGAACGGATTTGTCATATTGAGCTTTGACGCATATTTTGTGAGCTTCATTAGCTAAAGCAGCGTCGCGGCGGGTTTCATCTAGCTTGGCTAGGTATAGAAACTGTTCCTCTTTGGAAGTGGTGTGTGGAAGTAGCTCTATGGCTATCTTGAGTGATGGTATTTCACATTCAATCGGTAAAATGGCTTCTAGGCCATACACCAGTTGGAATGGTGTGAACCCAGTAGCACTTTTCACTGAGGTTCGGTATGCCCATAGTGCTGAGAATAGAGTTGAGTGCCAGTTGAATTTCTGGGTACCCACAATGCGCTGAATCATTCTTTTCAGGACTTTGTTAATGGCTTCAACTTGGACATTAGCTTGTGGGTAATATGGGGTTGAGTTTTCATGACGAAAACCCAGCTTGGCACTTAGTTCTTCGATCATATGGTTCCTGAAATGGGAACCATGATCGGTCACTATAGACTGTGGGATACCGAATCTAGCTATAATATGATTGAATATGAACTGCGTTGTTGTTTTGCTGTCCTCAACATACGTAGGCATCGCTTCAGTCGATTTTGTAAAATAGTCGACAGCTACTATGACATAGTTATTCCCCCCAGCTGAAGTGGGCTTACAGTGCATGAAATCTATGCTCCATTTGGAAAAAGGGCCGATGGCAATAACAGGATGGAGTGGAGCAGGGTGCGAGCGTGCTTTACTACGAAAGAATTGGCATGGTGGACACTTTTTGACTGTTTCAATGCAGTCTTTGAAAATTGAGGGCCAGAAGTATCCTGCTCGCAGTATTTTTTGGGCCATAGCCATCCCAAAGAGATGACCACCACATGCTCCAGCGTGGCAGTCATTAAGAATGTGTTCCGCCTCATCTGAGGTCAAACATCATCGAAGAATGGTGTCGACACCACGTCCATACAAAGTATCATTGACTATGATGTAGTATTTTGCGTGATGTCAGATGCGTCGTCGTTCATCGCGAGTGAGGTCGGGACGGAAGCATTGGGTTTGGAGATATAAAAGAATATCCACGTACCAAGGATCAGACGTGTTAATGAGGAACAATGATTCGTCAGGAAGAGAATCAATGGGATCGGGTTGCTCGGTAGCATGGGGCAAGTTACAAATTAATTCCGCGAAGACCAAAGACTTCTTGGACTTAGCCTTGACAAACTCCAATTCAAACTCTTGAAGGATGACAATCCAACGAGAATATTTTCCCCCAAGCACCTGACGTGTGAGGATGTAATACATTGGGTTGAAGTCGGCTATAACAGTGGTTTGGCGGAGTAAGATGTAGTGACAGAATCTCTGGACAGCAAATACTATTGCCAGAGCCAGTTTTTCAACATGTGAATAGCGAGTTTCGGAGTCGAGAAGACTCTTACTAAGATAATATACCACATGTTCTATGCCGTTTTGGTATTCCTGCACTAGCACCATACCGATGGTGGAAGTTGAGGCTGTGAGATAAAGAATGTAGTCTCGTGTGTAATCGGGGGGTTGAATCACAGGATCTTTGGTTAAGGCTGCCTTTAGATTGTCAAAGGAGCATTGGGCTTCATCATCCCAAATAAAGGGAACATTCTTTTTGAGAAGCCGCCTTTTGTTATCTCAGACAGATTGCAGATGAAATGACGTAGAAATTTTGCATGCCCTTGCAAACATTGAAGTTCTGGAATATTGGTGGGTGAAGGCAGGGCTACGATAGCTGCTACCTTTGCGGGATCTAAACGTATCTCATCTTTGGAGACTATGAAGCCCAACAGTTTTCCAGCCTCTACACAGAAGACGCACTTATGTGGGTTCAAACGTATATTGTAGCGATGGCACCTTTCGAAAATGGCACTTAAGTGATTTGGATGGTCTTCCCTGGTTCAAGAGTGATCGGGAAGGTCATCAAGATATGGCTCTACAATATGTTTGATGTCATGAAGCGCGTAGGACATCGCCCATTGGAAAGTTGCCCCGGCATTTTTCAGGCCAAAAGGTAACTTTCGATATGCAAAAATCCCCCAAGGGCAGATAAAGGCCGTTTTGTGCTGGTCGGCTGGGAGGATATCAATCTAATTATAGCTAGAGAAGCCATCCATGAATGAAAATATGACACTTTCGGCACAGTTATCGATGATCTGGTCGATGAACGAAGTTGGGTAGTTGTCCTTTGGACAAGCCTTGTTCAAATCATGATAATCAACACAGACCCTAATCGTTCCTTGTTTCTTGGCTACGGGAACAATGTTGGATACCCATTATTTCAATGGGACAGGATAGATAAAACCAGCACGCAAAAGTTTTTCAACTTCTGCTTTAATGGTGACTGCCTTAAGAGGATGGACGGGTCGAAGTTTTTACCAAACAGGTCGGGCGCCAAGGAAAGTTGGAATTTCGTGGACCACGATCGGGGGGTCTATCCCTAGCATTTCTTCATAACTCCAAGCAAAAACATCGCGCAAAGTTTTGAAGTAGGCACTATAGAACTCCGTTTCAAGGGGAGTACATGTTTTGTTGATGTGTACATTTTCCACGATACCAGGCTTCACTAAAATATCAATGGGAGTGGTTGCCATAAGATTAGCCAAGTTTCCTTCGGAAAATACCTCGTCAAGGGAAGTGGGGAACTTGGTTTCAACCATCCTAAGTGAAGTGCTGGGTTTTGAATCAAGCTCAAGTGGCTGAATGGTGGGGAATGAAGATCGATGATGAAAATCTCCCCATGCTGGTTCATCACTACACATAACCTCCATAATTGATTCGTCCGTTGGAAAAATCAAATTGAGAGGATCGAAAAGTGGTGGGTATGGATGAGTCTCAGCCGAGAGATGTGCCACGAAATGATGAGTAGAACAGTCGACCCAATTGGTGGCTGATTGGATCGCGTTATATGCTGCGAGGTTTCTGTTCAGAGGCATAGAGTGGCCGTAGTCTTCAATCTGAGAGGGACTTGGAATCACCCATGAATCATTGGAAGGGGTGATATTCGATGCAATCATGTTAACTGGTTGAATATGGGTTCCCAGCTCTGGAAAAAACTCCAATAAGGGATGAATCCTTCATGAGACCAACACCAATGTCTTGGAACCGGTACCGAGGTTGATCCAATAACGGGATGGTGTTGGCAGAGTTTGGATGGGAGTCTCGGATACAGTAATCCAGTTGATCAATAGTGACAATTTTCCCTTCATGAGGAAATTTCACAATCCAGAAGACTGTAGATGCTATGGCGGTCATGGCATAAAACCAGTTCCGTCCAAGGAGGAGATTGTAATCCAATGGTGCATCTACGACTTCAACGTGTACGGATACTGTTTTGCCCCCCAGTTCGACACCAATTGAGGGAATGAGTCCATAAGGTTTAAAACCGTGTCCATCAAATGCCCTGAGAGTATTAGGATAAGTAGTGACTTCGGGTGAGCCTAAGGCTCTCGAGTAGTTCAAAGACATGATCGACGTAGAAGCACCTTCATCTAACACAGTGCGATGGATGATATTTCCACGGATTTTTCTATGTACCTGGAAGGCTAACTGGTGAGAAAGCCTAGGTTTGGCATGCTCCAAGTTAAACATGATGGAGTTTGAAGTATCTAGGTCCATTGCCCCCAGTGCTAAAAGTAGGGTTCTACGCTGCGTGGGGCAGTGTTGGAGAACCTCGAGAGTCGACATGGCACAAGGTGCTTGAGCCAAATCCTCAACAATGTTGTAGTTTTGGGCAGCTCGTGCATTCGGATTAAATGTCGCCTTTCGTATGGTGCCCTTGGGTGGGCGTAGCACTGTGTCCGTAAGTGGTCTCTCGATATGGAGATGACCGGTAGGGGGGGGAATAGGAATTGGATCTTCAACGGGAGATTTGCCTTTGGCTATCTTCGATTGTTTGTTTGAACTTGGAGGGTTGTCATACGTCTTTGAACGAGTGGTTATATGAACCTCTTCGTTACTAATCATCAGGATTTTGCAGTTTGTGGACGTCTCTTCATGGGTGGGATTGGTCGGGTTGCCCCCTTGTGGGGATTCTTGGGAAACCATTTGTTGTTGCTATTGGGGGAAAGGGTTAGTTAATACTACCGGGTGAGAGGATCCTTTAACAAACTTGTTGACCTCGTCCTTGTAGGGACAGTCACGCATGTAATGATCATCTTGACAAATCAGGCAAGGAAACTTAGCCTTTCGACGTGGTTTCTGGTCATTCTGGGTGGTTTGTGGCTTGGGGTTCTCCTATTGGTTTTTCTTGGGTTTACCACGATTGTTTTTCTTCTTTCCCCCGGATGGTTGTGACGTAGATTGAACTGCATTCACTTCGGAGGAAATAGCAGGAGAAGTGGAAGCTTTTGAAGTAGCTTGGGTAAAAGCGGGGGAAGCAGAAGCTTGTTGTCCCATCGAGTTGGTAGCAGGCTGAGCCTTGACTGAACCGACAATACCATTAATGGGGGGTTCAGTGGTAGGATTCATTGGATTAGTGTGAATGTGGGAGGCATGTGGAAGAAGTTCATGCAAAGTACCGGATTGAGTGTATACCAAATCCATGTACTGGGCTGCCGAGATGGCTTGTTCTTCTGTAACCAGCTCGCACATAGTGATGTCTCTGGCTATGGGAGGAAAAAAGTATTTTGTGAACCAATCAACAAGTAGCTGATCTGGAATAGGTGCCTTTATTAGCCTATGGCGTCGTCGCCACTCATGGATGTGATCCGAAATATGCGTAGAAGTGGTTTGATGTAGTGAGGTTTAACATTTCTGTTCCAGTCTCATACAGGATGGGGAGCTGGAAATGTGTCAGAAACTGCATAGCCAAAGTGTTGAAATCATGAAAAGAGTGTTGTGGCAGCTCAATATACAATTTTGCTGCCGTGCCATTGAGCGTACGTTGGAAGAGCTGAAGTCGGATGGAATCATCCATCAAGGAGTTGGATGAACACCAAAGATGGAAGGTCATCACGTGGTTCCTGGAGTCTTCCCCAGGTTTGGCATCAAACTTAGGAATGTCCGATGGTAGTTTGGCTGGGATAGGTGGCCAGTGAGGTTCATGCCATATAGAATCATTAATAAGCCTCGACAAATCAGGTAAGCCAAGTGTGGCGAAAAAGGGAAGTTGATGGTTAGTCTGCGGGTATGAGTAATAACCATGTGGTGCAGAGAAACTTGAAGGGCCCTGCATAGCATACTGCTGTGTGTTATAGCCATATGTGTTTCTCGGGGGGTACTGCTGGAAATTATGTGGATGATAAGCCATCTGGTTAACCGGTTGATTGTAGGCAACCGGTTGGTGAGTGTTCTGCTGAGTGGGTATGGTACCCTGGGGTTGCTGATACCCAGTGATGGTTGCTGCCCTTTGTTGGGAATAAGTTCCTTGGAATTCTTGTGTTCCAGGAATGTTATCACTGTATTGAGTAAGTCGAATGTTTCCCATAGTAGGGTTGGGGGGTGGCTGCGATAGTGGTTTCCATGGAATACTCGTTCCTGCTTGAGGAGTAAGTGGAAATTGAAGTGATGGGTTCCATGGAGTTGTAGCAGCTGAAGGGTAAGGGAAGTCAAAATTCAAGTTAGGGGGAATCTGAGATTGCCCCCCATCTTGGTTCCAGTTTCCAAAAAGTGAGTACCCCCCACTCTGTGGGATTTGAGGATCCCAAGAAGGAAGCATACCTGATGGGGGAGGTTGAGAATAAGATCCAGTTGGAACACCGGAGTAAGGTTGTCCGCTGCCAATTGTGTTGTACATACCATACTGAGCAGAATCTGCTGGTTGGGAGAGTTGTTGGATGGAACCAATAGGATGTCCTCCAGCAGATGGGTTGGATGGCCCTATAAGAGGAGGTTGTTGAGCAGGAACGGGGTTCCCAACAAAAGGTTGTCCTCCAACTAGTTGGGCTGATGACCCTATAGGAGGAGGTTGTTGACTAACAATGGGGTTCCCAACAAAAGGTTGTCCCCCAACTGGTTGGGTTGATGGCCCACCAGGGGGTGTTTGCACGTTGGAGTTAGGGACCACTGCAGTCGGTTGTCCACCTCCTGAGATAGTGTAAATGGTGGCTGAAGGTGATCCTCCGGTCAAAACGGAAGATCCAGTAGTATGACTAGGTGTTCTTCTGCCACTAGCCAAATATGATATTGTGGATTGGCCAACGACGCCAAAAGTACTGATTTGCGGAGGGGGTCGTCCATATCTGACAGGCAAGGATGGAGAAAAAACTAGGTTATCCCTCGTAGAATGTGCGCCAAAAATGGGTGATGGCAGCAAATGTGGGGAATTTAGGCCAGGGGTATCGGCGTCGTCCATAACGTGTTCAATGATAGGAGGACCATCGAGAACTGGGTCTGAGTTCATGTCCTGAAAAGGGTTTTGGAGATCCGGCAGGAACCTAGGTATAGTAAAGTCCGAAGGTCCTGAGCCGTCTGCAAAGGAATGACGAAACTCTGTGCGAGACGGGATGTTGGGATCCCTATAGTCAGGATGATGAGTCATGGGGGGATATCTAGACGTTGTCGAGAGAATTTTTTCTGTGTTGTGTCTAAATCATGCCGATGCTAACGGGGAGTTCACTAGACTAAACATACTAGACTGGATGGAAGCCATGATTTCATATCCCGGAGGGAGGTTGGGTAGATCTATAGTACAAGGTACATTGCTAGAAGAACTTGTTTCCTGAGGATGAACACTCGGTGACGTAGTTATAATAGGCGGAAGTTCCACCTGGGAAGTAATGAAGCCATAATCAGGTTCAAAAGGTGTGTCAGTAAGTTGAGTATCTTCAACGATTTCAATGTACCCAGCTGGGACTGAAATCAAGCTAGGTATGTTTTGGTCGGACCCTTCTGTGGTGCCAATAGATCCCTCTGTGTCATCGTGAAAAGTATCTGATGGACGGGAAGTGCTGACATCAGGTAGAAGGATGACCTCTGGTCTAGTACTTTGGGTTGTACTAGGTTCAACCGCTGTAACGGTGTCCATTGTGACAGATAAATCTGGAATGACAGTGGGTGAAGTGACAGTGGAAGTCTCAGATATGCTAGTGGTTGCAGAAGCTGCAATAGATTCCGAGACTGTGCTGTGAGTAGCAGTTACAGGTGGAACTGAAGATGTTGTACGTATCGGCGGTGGAATGTTGCCTCGACCAACACCGCGGCTAGGAGGAGCGGGAATGCGTGATGCAGGCGGAGCAGAAGTCCATGGCGGTGGTGGTGGTGGAGGGCTTTGGCCCTGTATTCTTCGTGATCTTCGTGGTTGTTTTGACATGATGATAGGAAAATGAAAATTGGGGGCAGTGCCGTAACAAAGAACTCAAAAACTCTAATGCAGCCGAGTGTGCAGAAGAGGAGCTAGAAAAAGCAAGGCTCGCAGGACAAAAAAGCAAGCTCTAAAATCTATACTAAGACCGACGTCTCAATAAGTGAGCTGATACAAAAATGGCCAGAATGCCAACAAGTAGTCCCTATAAAGAAAAATGACCCTCTACAAAGATGAGATACCAAGCAAACTCCTAACTAAGAGTTGGAGACCTCAACAGGCTGTATCCTTTGCAAGGTGATGAAATCCAAGTCGAACAATACAACATGAGAGACCGATATAAGAAGGATATCCCTCTACTGAAAGGGATCCTGGGTAAAAGAGCCCTAGTAGAATAGATACTAAGCCACCTCGTTCATGACATGTCCGAAAAGGTTTTGGGCACTTCAGCCTTCTAAAGAAGACAGCGATCGATGTTGCCTTAGGGCTAAGTGGAGTGCGGTATTCCATGGAGTCCGTCCGGTTCTCAATCTCGCGGCCGTTTAACCCCTGAAAGTTAAAAACAGTCAGGAGGCCCCTCCACAAACTAGCTGTGACCGTGTCAATAAATACTAGAGGATTTTAGTTCCCTAAAGACAATGACCATGTCTCAGATGAAAATGACAAGGGGGAAGTATTTTGATGCCTATCCCCGGTGTCCTACCTAACTACCAAATTCTTTTGATTTCCTCAAGTGAGGTTAAAGTTGGTTTAATTAGGGAGATTAATTTTAGTGGCTGTCTTACTCAATTAGGTAGTGGACGTGAAACTTGATGGTGTTATGACGACTCAAACCATGCAAATGAGAATGAATAAAAAAGAAGCCTTTGTCTTCGATGAAATCTAGCTAAGGAAAAGATAGAGTTTCTTCGATCAAATATGCACGAAATTTTTCACAAGCAAAAATCAAAGCAAAAGATTTTTTCTTTTCTTTTTGTAAACAAAGCCAAGCTGAAATAAACACTCCTTTTAATGCATTGATCCTACAATCTACAATGCTTCAACTATGAGAATTTTTTTTGGCAAAATCAATGGTTCATTTCGTAATGCAAAATAATGCTACTAGACCTTTTTTCAATTCGAACAACAAAATTGCTCTCAAATGATAATATTTTAATTACTGAAAATGATGGAAATAATGTGACTGTAAAAGCTACAGGGTTCAGTAATAGAGAACAGTGGTGTTGAGTTGGTTGTGGTAAAAAAAATCAAGTCAATGCAATCAAACTGGAAAAATGACCCAATATGTCAAAAATGCCACTAATTCAAACAAATCAAGCTCACAACAAGGAAATAATCAGACCACACAGACTGTAAACTAACCAGGATGCTACCAGGAAACAGTAAACACTACCTAAGGCAGAGAGAGACTCAAGAAACCAAGCAAGTATAAAAAATTTGAAAAATTGGAGACACTACCACGTGTCAGGGTCTGACTGGAGCGCGGTACTGTGACAGTACCGCTCTGGTACTAATTCCTAAAACGCGGGTACTACCACACTGGAAGCAGTTCTTAGGGCGTGGTACTGTGTCAAGATAAGGAAAAAGCGCAACTTGAGAAAAGAAAATGAAGTTTTCAGGGTTGTTGCTAACCCAGGGGACTCAGTGATCAAACAGGGAGAAAAGTACAGCGAGGAGGAGTGAATAAAGGTAAAAAAGAGACCAAGATTCAAACTGGTTTGAAGTGCAATAAAATAAATCACAATCAGCAGATGGATGACAGTGAACTGAATCGATTAAACAGAAATCAAAACCAGTGCAGTCGCCATTCTTGTTATGTGGAATTTTTCCCTACGGATAAGTCAAAATTCCCTTAACTTAAAGCAGACTTTCACTAACTCTAAGCTAAGAACAAAACACAACAAATGATACCTTGAAATTCCTGAACTAACTTTCACAACAAGATTAAATGTATTCAGAAATAATGAGAGATATAACACACCTTTCAATTTGACGTTTGTCCCACTTCTAGTTCTCGATACAAAGCTCCAATGTAGAACCTGTTAAGATCAACCAAAGAACAAACATACAAACTTCCAAATACCTTGAATGTAAAGATTAAATTCAAATCTAGATTAGATACATTCCATGCTAAGAACTTATGCTACACACATGAAATGGGAAAGACAAGACAAGTTATCTTTATTACAACTTAAAGAATGCTTACAAAGGTTGCTTGATGTCCAAGCCAATCTTCTAGCTCCAAGTGCTTCCTCCTCTAGATATCTCCACAATGCTGCAAGATCATAAGTTTGGTGCTTCAAGAGTCCTCCCCTTTCCCCATGGAATGCCTCTCTTTTATAGTGTAAGGTAGGGTTTAACCAACAAGAGAGATGGGTGGATCTAGGGAGAGATAAGTGGATCAAGGTTTCTAATCACAGAAAGTGAGTTGGGATCAAATCAGGGACTCCAATCTTCCACTATCTTCGAAAATCCAAAATCCCACAAGCCATGGAAAAAAGGCTAATAAAAGAGTACCGTGCCCTGAAGTCTGAGCATAACGCGGTAGTACCACGCGGTAGAGACAAAGCATAGCGTGGTAGTGTGGAGTACCATGCTCCTATAACTGAGCAAGGAGCGGTAGTGTGGGTAAATAAAGTCTCAGCTGGGTCAGAACTTGTCAGGGTAGATTTACCTTCAAGGTTCACTCATCTTCTGGGTGGTTCAAACAGCAGGGGAAGTGTCGTCAACTTTGTTTGTGGTGGAGATGCGACACTATGGAATATAGAGGTATAACACTCTCCCTTCCTCTCTCTAAATCCCTAACTCCCAATCTCTCTCTTTCTTTTTCTCTCTCTAAACCACTAACCCCAATCCCTAAGACCCTTTCACATTTGATACTCTCTCTCTCTCTCTCTCTCTCTCTCTTTCCAGGGCATCCAAAACTTAATAGTAGATATTGGTCAACTTTTGGATCTTTTAATCCAAGAATTCACACCCTTTCACATCCGATACTCCCCCTCTCTCTCACTCTAAACCTATAAACCCCAATATCACTCTCTCCCAACCCCTAACAGGCATCCAAGACTTCATAGTAGACATTGGTTAGCTTCTTCATATTTTCCTTCAAGAATTCACACTCTTTTACATCCGATGTAATATCTCTATCTCCATCAATGCCTAACCCACCGTCTCTCTCTCTCTCTAAACCCCTAAACCATAATATCTCTCTCTAAATTCCTAACACCTGATAACTCTCTCCCTTCCTCTTTCTAAATCCATAACCCCCGATAACTCTCTCCCTCCCTTTTTCTAAATCCATAACCCCCGATAACTCTCTCCCTCTCTCTTTCTAGATTCATAAACCCTAATCTCTCTCTTTCATTTTATGCCTCTAAACCCCTAACCCCCAATCCCTAAGACCCTTTCATGTTTGATGTTCTCTCTCTCTCTCTCTCTCTCTCTCTCTCTCTCTAGGGCATCCAAAATTTCATAGTAGATATTGGTTAGCTTCTGCATATTTTTCTCCAAGACTTCACACTCTTTCACATCCGATGTAATATCTATATCTCTCTCAACGCCTAACCCCCAGTCTCTATCGCTCTCTAAACCCCTAATCCACAATCTCTCTCTCTCTCTCTAAATTCCTAACCGTCGATATCTCTCTCCCTCCCTCTTTCTAAGTCCCTAACCCCCAATATATCTCTTTATTTTTCTCTCTCTTAACCCTTGACACCTAATCCCTAAGACCCTTCCACATTTGATACTCTCTCTTTCTATCTTCGGGGAATCCAAAACTTTATAGTAGAAATTGGTTAGATTTTGCATATTTTCCTCCAAGCCTTCACAATCTTTCACATCCGATGTGATATCTCTATCTCCCTCAACTCCTAAATCCAGTCTCTCTCGCTCTCTAAACCCCTAAGCCACAATCTCTCTCTCTCTCTCTCTCTCAATCCATAACCCTTGATACCGCTCTCCCCCCCTCTTTATAAATCCCTAACCCCCAATCTCTCTCTCTTTATTTTTCTCTCTCTAAACCCCTAACCGCCAATCCCTAAGACCATTTCATGTTTGATACTCTCTCTCTCTCTTCGAGGAATCCAAAACTTCATAGTAGATATTGGTTAGCTTCTGCATCTTTTCCTTGAAAACTTCACACTCTTTCACATTCAATGTAATATCTATATCTCCCTCAACGCCTAACCCCCATTCTCTCTTTCTCTCTAAACCCCTAAGCCACAATCTCTCTCTCTCTCTCTCTAAATTAATAACCCCCAATATCTCTCTCCCTTCCTCTTTCCAAATCCAAAACCCCCAATTTCTCTCTTTCTTTTTCTCTATCTAAACCCCTAACCCCCAATCCCAAATACCCTTTCACATTTGATAATATCTCTCTCTCTCTGTCTCTCTCTCTTTGGGTCATCCAGAAATTCATAGTGTGAAATTCCACGGGAGTAGATCACTGAGCTTGAATAAACCTCACAATTTCACAATGTAATTACTAAGAAGAATTAGACAAAAACATGGATCAATTCACTCATAAAACTGAAACACACATGAAAAATTGTTCTTTATACATTAATCAACTGTGAGCTGGAAATCAAATAATGTTACAATATAATGAATTCGATAGACCTAGGAGGATTCGAATTCACCTCAAGTCTAGGATTAGTTTGCATTGGAACCATCTCTCGATAAGGTTCATTGGCCACCAATGATGAATAATTAGTTAACTGAGGTAGAACTAAGCATAATTGAATCATGTGGGCACCAAAATAGGAGAGGAGACTCCAAGGAGGTGCATAAATAACATTCAATGGTCAAAGAGGGTGCTCCTATATTCAGTAACAGTAAACTAGGAGTTGCAAGTAGTTAACTGAGCAATCAAGGGGACAAGGCTCCCCAAATCATGGAACCGACTGTGTGGACTCCTAAATCTATGCATGAGAGCGCATTGGAACTCCAGTGATGTAAAAAAGGAACTCTGAGCGGATAGGATGGATAATTATGGCCAAAACCAAGCTCTGGGGGGGCCAAATATCTCTCTCTCAAATCCTAAACCCTAATATATCTCTCCCTCCCTCTTTCTAAATACCTAACCCCCAATCCCTAAGAACCTTTCATGTTTGATACTCTCTCTCTCTCTCTCTCTCTCTCTCTCTCTCTCTCTCTTTGGGCATCCAAAAATTCATCGTAGAGAATTGTTAGCTTATGCCTAACCCCTAGTCTCTATTACTCTTTAAACCGCAAGCCACAATCTCTCTCTCTCTCTCCCTCTCTCTCAATTCCTAACCCACGATATCTTTCTCCCTCCCTCTTTCCAAATCCCTAACTCCCAATCTCTCTCTTTCTTTTTCTCTCTCTAAACCCAAGAGACCCTTTCACGTTTGATACTCTCTCTCTCTCCCTCTCTCTCTCTCTCTTTCTTTGTATCTCTCTTTCAAGAATCCAAAACTTAATAGTAGATATTGGTAAGCTTTTTCATCTTTTCCTTCAAGGATTCACACTCTTTCGCATCCGATACTCTCCCTCTCTCTCTCACTCTAAACCCATAAACCCCAATATCGCTATCCCTCAACCCCTAAAAGGAATCCAAAACTTCATAGTAGAGATTGGTCAACTTCTGCATCTTCTCCTTCAAGACTTCACACTCTTTCACATCCGATGTACTCTCTCTATATCCCTCAACCCCTAACCCCTGGTCTCTCTCTTTATATCTCTCTCTAAACCCCTAAGCCACAATCTCTCTCTCTCTCTCTCTCTCTCCCTAAACCATTAACCCCCAATCTTTCTCTTTATAAACCCCTAACCCTCAATCTCTCTCTCTAATCCCGTAACACCCATTCTCTCTCTCTCTCTCTCTCTCTCTCTCTAAACCCTTGACCACCAATGTCTCTCTCTCTCTCTCTACAAACCCCTAACCTACAATTATATCTCTCTATCTTTATAAATCCCTAACCTCTAATCTATCTCTCTCTCTCAACCCCTAACCTCAAATATATCTCTCTCTCTCTCTCTCTCAACCCCTAACCTCCAATATCTCTCTCTCTCTCTCTCTCTCAACCCCTAACCTCCAATATCTCTCTCTCTCTCTAAATCCATAACCTCCAATCTCTCTCTCACTCGCTAAACCCATAACCTTCACTCTCTTTCTCAATCTTTCTCTCTCTCTCTAACCCACAATATCCCCCTCTCCAGGTATCTCTAAACCCCTAACCCCAACACCTCTCTCTCTCTCTCTCACTCTCTCTCTTTAAACCCCTAACCTCCAATAGATCTATCTCTCTAAATTCCTAACCCTCGATCTCTCTCTCTCTCTCTCTCTCTCTCTCTAAATTCCTAACCCCCAATCTCTCTCTCTCTCTCTCTCTAAAATACTAACCCCCAAGATATCTCTCTCTCTCTCTAAATTCCTAGCCCCCAATATCTCTCTTTTGTTTTCTCTCTCTAACCCCCAATCCCTAAGACCTATGAATGACATATCGGAACAATTCAAAAATTTTAGGCACACTGGATGGGTCTTGAGACCTTGAACATGGATGTGGGAGAAAATAAGAGTCTTATTACCTAAATTAATTATCTAAGGGTCATGATCCATGCAAAGTTCCTTGAAGCACTATAGAGGCCCTCTAGAGGGGATGGTGTCCTTCAATTAGTATATGGATGGAATTAGGATGTTTTATGCACCAAGGATAGTAATTGAGGTCTTCAATATATGGTAAGAGGAGGAAATAAAGGGCCTATTGGATATGAGTGCCTATAATAGATTTTGTGTACTGGTGACGAATCTTGGGATCATTACTATGGTCGAGTGAGGAAAAAAAGGCTATATGACCTAAAATAAGCTTCTAGGATTCATGGGACAAATGATTACTTCAAACACTACACATGTAATGTAGAGGGGATCTTTAGTCACCAATTGGGATACATATTCCATTAGGATATTTTATTCACCATGTGTATCAAGACCTTCACCATTGTCATATGGGAACCATTGGAATGCTTTCTACACTAGATGGTGTCCATATTATACTTGTGGGATAAATATTCCATTTATAGGGTTTGTGTGGTGTTTTGGGACCATATGCATAGTCCATAAACCATAAAAATATATTTGTATTCCCTGAGACATTAGTTTTTATCCTTGTACCATGGGTAGTGTATCAAGAAGCATCTAAGATGGGAAACCTCCTAAAGGATCGCATATTACCATGAATAAGACCTTGAGACCCATCCATGGTGAACACAAACTCTTAATTTTGTATGTACCCCACTAGTAGCTAAAGTTCCCTTTTCAAGGATGTTTGTAATAGTTCAATAATTTCTTTTGTCCCATCAACTATGAAATCTTCAATTATGTCATATGGCTCTTCTTTCTCCATTTCGCCATGGTTGAGACCTCAATATCCTCCCCTAGTATGAAAAACCTCCTATAAGTGCCCACATCCCACTTATATATCAAATATCCATCATCCCATATATTTTTTCTAAAAATTTCTAATTAGAACCCCATATCTCATGCAAAGTCCAAAGTTTATGAGCCCTAGAAGAATAATCTTGATCATAATGACCTTTTTTACTTCATCAACCATGGTAAAAACCCTATAATCCACATTAAGTATATAAAATATTTTAAAGATACAAATATCCCACCAAGAGGCCAATGATATTGGTCTATATGATGCTTTGAGGCCTCTTTCAGGGACTAAGACCCTAGAAGCTTCATTTTGGGACAAAGTCCCAAAATCGATCTCTTGTGTGCAAAACCTCCTAATAGTGCCCATATTTGACTCAAGGACAAAGCTACTTGTAGAGGTGTTTTGTAGTGGTGTAAGTAATATTTCATGTCCATAAGACCTCAAGGATTAATTAATGGATGAAGGACCTTATTTTTCACCTCCCATCATGTTCAAGGCCCATAGACCCATTCCTACTACATAAAAACTCCTAATGACACCACCATACCAGTTGTATGTAAGAAAATCATTTTAGATGGCCTATCTTGTATTTCAAGGCCTTAATCATGGCCTTTTAGTATAAGGATCTTCATTTAGGATCTAATTCCCTATATTTATCTCCCAACCATGGTTAAGGCCTTAAGACTCATCTCTAATGCACAAAATATTTAATAGCACCCATATCTCATTTAAAGGACAACGATGCCCTATAGAATACATGTTGTGTCCACTTTATGGAATTATTTATGGTCCTTGATCATTAAAGGTTTCATCAAGATTTTAAGGGGCATACTTTCTTTCCTTAACCATGACCAATTCCTTAAGACACCCATACTTAGTGTGTAAGACTTCACAATGGTACCCATATTCCACATAGATATCAAATATCACATATAAAGGTCCTATGTTATTATTCTAGGTTATTTTCATGGTCAATGAGCCTTAGAGATTCATTTATAGTATTAGGACATTGTTTTCCTCTTGTAACTTTGGTGAAGGCCTTAATATCCATCCTACAACCATTTTAATTAGCTCTCACTCTCTCCGTCTCACAATGTCTCGCTCTCTTGCTATCACTCACCATCTCTTTGTCTCTCTCCCTAGACCCCTAACCCCCTTGATATCTCTCCCTAAACCCCTACCCCCCTTTTTCCATCTCTCTCCACCCCTAACCCCCAATCTCTATCTCTCTCAACCCATGATTTTAAATGGATATCAAATGCCTTCTTCGAGATCAACAAATAAATTGTGAAGTTAATGTTTATGCGACACAGCTTCAAATGTACAACCATTTTAATTACCTCTCACTCTCTCCATCTCAAAAAAACTCTCTCTCTGGCACTCACTATCTCTCTGTCTCTCTCCATGAACCCCTATCCCCCTTTATCTCTCTCCCTAAGCCCCTACACCCCTTGTTCTATATCTCTCAACCAATAACCCCCAATCTCTATCTATATCAACCCCTGACCCCAGTCTCCCTCTCTCTCTTTCAACCCCTGACCAGGTTTTACAGAGCCTCCCATGCCCCTAATCTCAGAATTAAAGAATGTTTAATGTCGAATCCCTAACATCAATTTGTCTCTCTCCCTAAACCCTTAACCCACAATATCCCCCTCACAATATCCCCCTCTCTCCCCTTAAACCCATAACCCACAATCTCCACCCCCTCTTTCCCCACAACCCACAATCCCCCCTCTCTCTCCCCCTAAACCCATAACCCACTACCCCCCTCCCCCTCTTTATCTCTCTAAAACCATAACCCACTACCCCCCTTCCCTTCTTTCTCTCCCTACACCCATAACCCACAATACCCCCATATATCTCTCTAAACTTTATTCAAGATCACCAATGTGTCATTAATGTAAAAAAAAAAAATTATACCCAAAATACAGTACATGCACGTTCACCAATGAAATTAATGAGACAAGAGCGTGTTCGCGCTCCTAGAGCAGTCGACATCTAGAAAAGTCCAACACGGTCGTACCCTGAACGTTGGTGGTGAAAATTGATTAGTTAATGCACAAAGGAGACCGTGTAATATTTCAGAAGTAGGATCACTCAGCAGTAGAAGACCTCACTAGAATTTACTCATGTAGTGTAGAAAGAAGAAGAAGAAATGCTGAATCAATTAACACTCCTTACGCAGAAAATGGAGAAAAACTATTGTATCATACATCAGCTGTAAGATGGCACTATGTAATGTGAATAATAACTAAATACAATCAAAAGAATTCGAATGCCACTAAGGTCATTCGAATCATCCTGAATGGCTGGCTTGGATAACATTTGAGACATCACCCAAACCGGTGCCAGTGGTCACATAAGTCAAATAGTCATTCAAATGAGTCTAATTGAGTGCATGGGAACTGATGTAAGGAAGGAGACTCCAATGTGGGAGCATGAGGAGTTGTCAGTAGTCAATAGAGCTCAAACTAGTCTCAGTAGGTGTCTATCTAAGTGCTTCAGTCAGCTAACTGATCAATCATCCCTTGAATCAAGGAACTAATTCATCAACCAACTAACTAACTAAAGTAACTCCTAAATAGGTGGAATTAGGTGCACTTGTGCTCCAGTGATGAAAACAAGGGCGCATCAGTGGCTAGGAGGGCTAAAACTAAGCAGAAACAGGCTCCTGGGGGATGCAAAATAAGGACTAGGTGCTGGGAGACCACCAAACTGATGACTAGATGCATGCAATTGCATGCAGGGATGCAAAATACAAAAATGATGGTGAGAATATTCCAACACCCTCCCACAAGCTAAACATGAGGAACAACTGAAATGGAAAAGCCCTGGTAACTAAGACCAAGGGTCACCTCGTACAACAATCTAAATAAATAAAGTGAGGAAAGAGGGAAAACCCAGTGGGAAGAAAGCCCTCCCTCAAGATAGATTGTGGTAGGATGATCAATCATGTACATCACTCACCTCAAATGGTAAGTGGACTTATCCACTGAAGAAGGATTTGTTGGCAGTAAATGAATTAGTAATGTGAGAAGGATAAAACCTTCCATTTTGGTAATCAAATATGGTCCTCCTTTGATCAAGTGGATCTCCCACAAGATCTCCAAAATATATAAGAGTAGTGGAGTCCCATATAGGAAGAGGAGGATCATCAGGTGCAAGATATGGATCTTGGTCTTCCATTCCCTCATCTTCACTAATAGGTTCTAGATCTTCAGGTTCTCGTGGATCAGGATCTAGCATTCTCTCAAAACGAGTTATCTTCCTCTTGGGAAGAAGTGGATCATGATCCAAAAATATGTGCTTGAGTTCTCCAACAATGGATGCAAGTGAAATTGGAGGCTTCATGAACTTGTTCCTTTGACCAAACATGATGGGAACAAATCCAAAAATATGAAGATCATTATGGAGCATGTGATTTGAACAAACTGAGGTAGAGTCAACTCCATGAATGTGTGTGTAGTTCTCTGATATCTCCTTTGAACCGAAATAGGTGATATGATAACCAAATGAACTAATACATGATGGTGGTGGCTTGGAATTCAAATCAGATCCAAGAATTGATAGATGGATTCTTATGATCTCCTTTGAACTAGCAGGGGTGAGATCAAAACCAAAATCATAAGGATACGCATGAGACTTGAAACCAAGTGAATGATAGTGTCTTCCATCTTCGACAAAACTATGAAAAACATGTGCCAATGACCAAATAGGAGTCCATATGAAGCATTTGATCAAGGAGGGAAAATGCATTGCCTCCCAAATCTGATTTTACTTCCAAAATACTCAGTAGGTCATCATCTTGCACATCAACCAGCTCATGGGAAGTAGATATTTTGAAAGTCTCTTCAACTTCTTGTGTAGTAGTTGACATCTCTTGACTATAATTCGAATCAAAATTATGGATCTAATCCTGAAACCATGTCTTGAATTTCAACCTCATCTTGAACAACTTCATCATGAGAGATGGAGGCCGAATCATGAATAGAGAGAGAACTGAAGGCAGTACTATTGGGATTGTTCTCCAAATGGATAACACCATCCTCTTCCTTCTTTCCAAATAATATGTCCACTCTTGTCCAGTTATCACTTGGATGTTCTGCAGGATCAATGAGGTATTCCATATTGGAAATCATAGTAGTACATATTGCTGTTGAGGCTCAGTCACAATCATCTAGCCAATCTTCTTACTCTTCATAGGAAACAAAATCTCTCTTAACACCAATACACATCTCGAAAAGACCATATCTCTTTAGGTATGCTATCATTTTTGGTTTACATTCTTCATAGTTTTATGTAGAGAGAGAAGGAATTGCCTCCAAATCCATGGAAGATGTTGTAGAATTCGAATCTACTGCTTCAACTACAAAAAAATTATGCGACTGTAGAAATCATTGGAACTGCTGGAACTGCAGTAAAATTGAAAATTTTTGCAACTGAAGGAAACAACTGTAACTGCAGAGAACTTCGAATAACCTGCAAAAACAATGGAGATCCATAGTAGCTGCTAAATTCGAATATGTTGAAGATGGGATAGTCCTGCAAAACAAATGAGAATTATGAAAAGGAGAACTGCTACAATTCGAATTGAACACCGCCTTAGGACACTGAGCACATGTGACTAAGTCCTTCACATCTGGCTAGAACTCACTAGATTGCTTCAGTGAATTCAAGGCGATAGCACCAGGATTTGCTATGGAAACTCAGAGGCTTTTGGTGCTCAATGAAAGACAGCTACTCAAGGAATTGCTGCTACTGCAATTCGAATAGCTTCTTTCAGCTTTGATACCATGCAATATTTCAGAAGTAGGATGACTCAGCAATAGAAGACTGCAATAGAATTTACTCATGTAGTGAAGAAAGAAGAAGAAGAAATGCTAAATCAATTAACACTCATTACACAGAAAATGGATAAAAACTATTGTATCATACATCAAATGTAAGCCATCACTCTGTAATGTGAATAATAACTGAATACAATCAAAATAATTCGAATTCCACTAAGGTCATTTGAATCATCCTCAATGGTTGGCTTGGATAGCATTGGAGACATCACCCAAACTAGTGGCAGTGGTCATAGAAGTCAAATAGTCAGTCAAATGAGTCTAAATCAGTCTAAATGAGTGCATGGGCACTTATGTAGGGAAGGAGACTCCAATGTGGGCACATGAGGAGCCTTCAGTTGTCAGTAGAGCTCAAACTAGTCTCAGTAGGTTCCTATCTAAGTGCTTCAGTTAGTTAAATGATCAATCATCGCCTGAATCAAGGAACTTAGTCTTCAACCAACTAACTAACTGAAGTAACTCCTAAATAGGTGGAATAAGGCGCACTTGTGCTCTAGTGATGAAAACAAGGGTGCATCAATGGCTAGGAGGGATAAAACTGAGCAAAAACAGGCTCCTAGGGGCTGCAAAATAAGGACTAGGTGCTGGGAGACCACCAAACTGATGATTGGATGCATGCAGGCATGCAAAATAAAAAAATTATGGTGAGAATATTCCAACAGAGCATGCGCATTAATAACGTGCACTCACTAATAGTGCATGTGCGCGCTCCTCTGTCTGAAAAGGATAGAGTAACATTTCTTGTGCATCATCCAAAATTTCAATTTTCACTCTTATGCAGTAAACTGAGCTCTACTTCGTTCAATTTTAGTTTTGTAACTCTTGCACTAACATAGAACTTGCATTATTTGGAAGATTGGAACCCTTTCAACTATCTTGCACACAAGATTTACACTCAACATTTCTCAAAGATTTGTTTGGAACATTGGACCATCTGACTACAATTGTTGGACACATTGGAGTTCACTTGTTTTGCAATGCAAGTAAGGAGATATTAAGAAAAGGTATGGTGACAAGTTTTCTACATGAATTGTATGAGTTGTCTACATGAATTGAAGATGGTGTATTCATTCAAATTTAAAGATTATAGATTTTTAAAAAATTATATATGTGCTTGATTTTTGTTCAAATTGATCTATATGTAAATGAATGTTGCAATTCCAAATATCAATTTCATATAGGACACATTTTTTTGAAGAAAACTAATAGAGTAACAAATGTGTAAAGAAAGGCGTGAATTTGATTTGAATGAAAATTTTGATATACAAGTTCTTCCACAAATATGTTAACGTGAGGGAAAACATTTAAACTCTCTCCTAATTTATGAATTAAATTGGAGATGTCACAATCAATCTCAATTTATTGGGATATATCACTTGGTGGTACCACTTCCCCTTAAACATAGTATGTGGTCCAAAATGGATCATTACATACATTTCGCATACAACTATGAAGCTCAAAACCAATGAACTCTATAAGCCAAACTTGCCAAATGTGGTCAACATGTATACCTTGGGCCTAATCATTTGATACACATAGTAGAATTCAGCATAGTTCTCTATCCTTGTTATCCCTCAATAGGTCCAAACTCAAAATCCATCACTATGAACTCCAATCCCTTTTCTATCACCATGAACTCCAACAAATAGTAGAATCCATCGCTATGAACTCCAACCCCTTTTCCATCACTATGAACTCTAGCACATCATAGAATCCATCATAGTGCTCTATCCTTGTTATCCTTCAATAGGTCCAAACTCAAAATACATCACTATGAACTCCAACCCCTTTTCCATCACCATGAACTCCAACACATAGTATACTCCATCACTATGAACTCCAACTCCTTTTCCATCACTATGAAATCAAACACATAGTATACTCCATCACCATGATCTCCAACTCCTTTTCCACCGCTATGAACTCCAACACATAGTAGAATACATCATAGTGCTCTATCCTTGTTAGCCTTCAATAGGTCCAAACTCAAAATACATCACTATTTTTTATCCATCACTATGAACTCCAACCCTTCTCCATCACCATGAACTCCAACACATAGTAGAATCCATCATAGTGCTCTATTCTTGTTATCCTTCAATAGGTCCAAACTCAAAATCCATCACTGTTTGTGGTCCATCACTATGAAATCCAACCCCTTTTCCATCAACATGAACTCCAACAGATAGTAGATTCCATCACTATGAATGCCAACCCCGTTTCCATCACTATGAACTACAACACATAGTAGAATCCATCATAGTTCTGTATCCTTGTTAGCCTTCAATAGGTCCAATCTCAAAAACCACCACTATTTGTGATCCATCACTATGAACTCCAACCCCTTTTCCATCACCTTGAATTGCAACACATATTAGAATCCATCACTATGAACTCCAAGATATAGTAGAATCCATCACAGTGCTCTATCCTTGTTAGCCTTCAATATTTCCAAACTCAAAATCCATCACTATTTGTGATCTAACAATGCACTTTCCAATGACAAACCCCATCCACTATAATAACTATATAATGACAAGGGGAAGCTTGAAATGAAATACACACACCATTTTGTATCAACAACTTGCTATTTACCTCAATGGAGAAACCATCAAGACCCAAAATTATAGCTTTTTGGAAGGATTCAATGACCAATTGCAACTCCTTTGATGAGACTTATTTCATACAAAGTAGAGATTACAAAGTATTCTTGTTTTTAGAGTGTCTTCTTGCATACAAAATAGAGATTACAAGATCACTTGCGTAAGAATTAAATGGATAATATGGAATGATACTCAACATCTTGTTGCAAATGTTATTTATTAGGGCAAGGACAAAAAACTCGTTTTCTAAAAAAATTTGTTGGAGATGGGAAACAAACGGAATAGAACAAAAACGTCTAGATGGAAGGATCTATCTCCTAAAAAGCTCCATGATCTAAGAGATAAAGCAAGTTTTGGCATGGAAAGACATAGACATGCAACTTCCATTGCATCAAATACTAGCACAATGAACAACACAGTGAATTCTAGTTCATCTCCACAAGTGAAGTGGTTGCCCCCAATGGATCCCATTCAAATTCCATCACCAAGTCATCCTCCAACAATATTCCATCACCAACCAATGATGAAGTGCTTCAGGGAATTCAAATATTGGAAGAATCTGATTATGAAGTACTTGATGTGCATCAAGTTGTGGTTTTGAAGTCTCCCCAAGACCACACACATGTCAAACACACTCCCAATCCGAAACAACATGTGAATGAAGTGCCACAAAAAAGCAATGGTGGGATTCGTACTTCTCCTAAACCTACTTTACCTCGATTGTCCAGTGCATGATGAAGAAGAACTCCTAGATGTATTCATGTGGATGAAAGTGCCCTAACAGATATTGAAGGCAAGTTACCTAAATGAACTATTGATTGGCAATGTAACAAAATTGTCAAAGAATTTTTTGAATCTAAGAGCGATGCATCTAAATGTCAATTATTTTTAGCTTTGATAAAATCGCATTATTTATCCACTGTTAGGAAAATTTTAGGCATAAAGATAGTTAGAAGTTCAGAGGCTAATAGTCATTTTGTAAGAATTCTCCAGGTTTCATTTAATTTAATTGGAAAGACATCTCGTACAAAAGATATTAATGCATCCTGTCATGTACTATATGAATCCATTGTAAGCAAAATAATAAGGTGTAGTCGCCTTATATCACACACATATCACCTCTTTAAAGTAGATACAAAGACACTCTATAAGTATTCTGATATTAGAGAAATACTAGACACTCCAGGACAAAAATATTGTTGGGAATTCATTGGTAGGTTTCCTCGTTCAGACATGAAGCTAATTGCTGCAGTTAAAGATCTAGTGCACAACTTTTTTCATGATAACAGTAGACTTTCATCCAATCAAAAAAAGTTCGGAAAAGGTACTAATGAGCATAAACCCCACATCAAACACTTCCTTGACATGACACAAATGGAGCTCTACGAGAGATTCAGGACTGAGCACATGTAATTGAACCTAGGCCAACGGTCATTTGAAAAATGCAAACCATGGTATGTTAGAATTTTCACTGACCACAACACATGTTGCTGCAGATACCATGCAGAGTTTGAATATTATTATGAGACAAATAAACATATATTTCATTATTTGCATTCTAACACTATGCAGGAATTATCTTTCATACTACCATCAAATGCATCAAGAGATTTTATCCACATCATAATGTGTCCAAGGGATAAAGGTGAAAAATATTATGCAAAGTCATGTCTTTATGGGACATGTTCTAGGTGCAGTGGATTTTCATTGTTGGGACGTTGCACCCATGTAAGTGAGGAGCATGAATTTGAGAACATGACAGTAGAAACACAGAGCTTCAAATATGCAACGTATCACATAGTTTAGAAATGTGCATTCAATTTATACATACATATATTTCAAAGGTCACGTTGTAGTAATGACCTTGTTTTCATGGCACCAGGTTCAGATATGTGATTTCATGGAGGAATTTTACAAAAAAATCAACAGTATGTTCAACATGTGCATGTGGCACGGTGGCAGGATGACCAATATAGAAGATGCAGTGATAGCTTCCCCGTTGGAACCATATTGCCAGTTGTGGATTTTGTTGAGAAATACACTCTTTAGCCAAAAAATGAGATTCAAAGTCAATACTACCATTCTTACAAAATTAGTATAATGGTTCATATCACATACAAGCATGTTCCAGAGAGCAGCAATGACCAGAGGACAATATTGAAGGAGACAAACTTCTACATCAATGATGACGGGCGCCATGACCTGCATTATGTACAACATTTCTTTTAGATTTTATATGAATAGTTGAAGGGGAGAGATATACAAATAGATCAACATTGGATACGGTCATGTGGTTGTGCAGACCACTCAAAAAATGCATGTGTATGCCATTGGTTGAGTATTTTGCACAAGAATTATGGTGTGCTGCATATATGGAACTATTTTGAGACCGGGAACAGAAATGGAGAGCATGATGGGGCTAGAGCATGTATCAAAACTGTGCTATGAAGGGAGGAGATGAGGTGCAAGATGAACCCTCATATCCAAGATGCAGAATCCATAGTTCAATGGTGCTCTACAAAAATGTCAAGTGAATCCTCCGAGCAGCAGACATCAACAGGTAGAGGGCATGTGGTGGAAGTTTTTGGAAAGTGGTTGATAGAGATATATTGTGTTCTTATAGTTGAAGTACTGTACAAGGGACCCGTGGATTTCATTTGGTTCGAAGCTCAAACAACCCCTTATTTGAAATATGTATGCGGAAACTTGCTTTCTTTTGTGGGCCTTGTAGTAGAAGTGAGTGGGATGAGTGTGAATCAATGGACTGGGTTGATGATTGGGATCATGTATCACTTACAGTAAACCCATGTGCATTTGTTGAAACAATCCAGTTAGCTGAATGCCAATCCTCTATTTCGAACGACTATGATCATATATCTAATCTTGTACAATGAGGTAGATATTTATGAAACCATATCTCGGTCTCCTTCTTTTTATTTTATTTAACCATGTTATTAAACCCCTACATGTTTGAATTTGACAATGAAATGCATTTTTACAGGACACATCTATGCAGTTGTTTCCCTGAAATACAATGAATGGTGCATGAATTATTGGTTGGCGTGATGCATCCAAAGGAAGCAAACGCTCCTCACATCACCCATTGATAGTGAGATCATTGTATTTTCGACTGGATCGATGGTTGTTCAGGGTGAATATATTACAATAGATGGAATTCACCAACGAACGATGGGTATGTATACATGGATTACAAGCCAGGTTCACGGGTGTATCACTACATGCACTTGATCATTGGTACAAAAATCCAACTACAAACAATGTCAACAAAGAGCTCGAATAGGCTACGCTACTGCCTACCTCACCCAAAGAACGAGAGATTGTTGGAGACAATCATAAATAGAGAGGATCCATATGGCTTAATTGAATGAGGTAACTATTTCATGCTATGTACATAGGTTAGTCATGTAATTATTTTTCCATCCATGTCTAAGGTTATTCATGTTATGTTAGATAGTTCATTTCATGTTATATAGATCTTGTTACCTTAGATTCTATATTTCATGTTCATGTTATGTTTAAGTTCATATTACCATACATTTATTTATTCTTGACACCATTATATGATTTAAATCATTACATGTTTTAAACCATGTTCATTTTCCAATCATTCTATGGCCAATTGCAACCTGCCTCCTAGAGGATTTCAGGGACACATGTTGGATTGGTCTTGAGGGAATAGGATTTTATCTGGGAAACGAAATTGAATTATGTGAGATGTTGCAAGTGTGTTTGGGTGGGTTTGACATGTGAACATTGGCCATGGGTTCACAATCGATTCATTTCTAAAGTTGACCCCTTGTGAAAGAATTGCATTGTCTCTCATTGAGAGAAACCCTAGACTACAAAATTTCCAAAATGGAATGGATCTAGGATATTAACCCAGGGGAGAGAGGTACACCTAGAATTATTATGATGTATTGATTCCAACAATGTAAACAGTTTGTCTATCTAAGCCACAATCATCGTTCTATGGCCACTTGAAACTCACCTCCTCGAGGTTTTCAGTGACACATATTGAATTGCTCCTGAGCGCATACAATTTGATCAAGGAATCATAATCGAGTTTCGTGAGATAATACAAGTGTGTTTGGGCAGGTTTTATGTGTGAACGTTGTCCACGGGTTCACAATCGATTCATTTCCAAAGTTGATGTTGGTGTCCAATATTTTCACCATTTTGATCATTTAATTTACTTGAAGTGGCGTTATTTCTATCGTTTTTGCTATAGTAAGTTGTTTTCTTAGCCACTCAAATCATCAAATAATCTAGGTATGCACAAATTTACTTACCATGCAAATCTTATTATGTTTCATATATTATGGTTTATTTATGATTAAAATGATGTTTTTGGGCATAATTAACACTTATGGTTTTAATTGACAGGATACGATTTGCAAATTACCCACCATTTAGCCCATGCTCTACGTGCTTAGCCTAAAACGCGTTCAGCTCATCGTTCAGCCCTTCGTTTAGCCCGCGAAATCCTTGGTTGACACATCTCAGACCATAGAATGAAGAGAAGGACACATGGGTTTTGTTCGACACGCAATGGCCTAGTTAACGAGCTATTGCTCTAGAAGATTCGTTCTTATGTTCGCCAAGCTTGAAAACACATCTCACCTCCACATGAACTCTCCAATCCTTGATTCATCTATGCATTCAGCATGGATTCATGCGTGTTGGCCAAGCTCTCGCTCATGCCATTATTTTGGAAGGAGTCCATCTGTCCACAATTAGCCTGCCAACATAACTTCCATGCCCATGTCAACACTCCAGTGCACTTGCTCTTTATTTGTTTGGCTGGAAGTTACGCATTCCTACTCATGTTCATTCATGCCGTTGTTCCGGAAGGAGTTCACCTTCCCACGATTCAGTTTGTCAGCACACTGCTCGTCCAAGTCTAATTTAGATCGACATTGTAGCTGCACTGTGAAGGAACCAACCTCGTCAAAGTCTGAAGAATGCCCCCTGCGTTGGCATGTATCAATTTAATCAGTAGTTATAGTCATTTAAACACCTCTATTATTAGAGAGGTCGACTCTCTCGACCCTCTCATCCATTATAACTTATAAATAGTCGCCTCTGTGATTGAGACGCGTTAGTTTTCTAATTCACGATGGTTTTTCAGTCTTAGTCCAAGAATTTGTAGTCGTAGATAGTGTGAAGACAGAGTCTATAATTTTTCTCAAGTTAATAGAAGTATCATCTTGTTGATGTTCTCCTGGTAGTCGCTTAAGCTGAGCTAGTTCACCCTCTGATTGCTGGGTAGGGCCCCTCATCAACTGGAGGTTTTATTTACATTTTTTGCATTTCTTTTCTTGCAATTAAGTAGTTTATTTCCGGTGTGTGTAATATAATTCATTTTCTTGTGTGTTTACTTTCATTCCTATGGAATTAATATTCTGCTGTTAAATGCAACCTTCCTTCTTCTGAGTTAGAATGGTCGACCAATAGCTCAATAGTTGATAATTTGTAGCTTGTTTTCAGTCTTTCTTCCATCATCATAGTTAGACATCGCTTCCAAATTCTTCCATAGTTGGAATTCCTTTCGTTCTCTTCTCCTCTATTAGTTTTTCTTCTATTTTGCTGTAGGTTAACTTTCCCTTCTTCTATTCCAACCTTCTTCCTACTTTTTATAAAACTATTCTTTCTCTTAGGTAATGGTTTGTATAGATAATTTCTTAGCCTCCAGTAATCTCTCTACTGCTTCCTTTGCATAGTAGGATCATTTGCATAAGCCAACTAGTAATTAAATCATCCAAAAACTCTTATTTTCCTCACTTTAAAACGTTTTCCTCCATTCGGATCGTCATTTGGACTGCCATTCAGACCGACATTTGGACCGTCATTCGAACCTGTGTGCTTTCTGTATTATTTTAGCCCTTTTTTCGAATCTAATTTCTGCTGCCTCTTACTCATCATTCTTCTTGTTCCTCCTTAATAGTTTGAGATGTAATTTAATCTTGTTTTATGTTATTTGGAGTTTTTAATTCAATTGTCATCATTGTTTCCTCCTTTTTTATTTCTTCCTTATCCTCTTCTCATCTTTCTTCCAAACTTTAGTTCTTTAACTGGTTTTGTTACTTAGTTACTGTTCAGAATGTATGAATGTTGTTTCTAAAATAGTTTATTTCTATGTTATAGTTGATAATTCTATTCATTGAGTTGTTTTAGTTTGTTAATCTTAAGACTAGTTTCTATTTAATGAAGATGTTCATGTTGCAAGATCTGGATTAATAATAAAATATCTTTATCAAGTTTTCTACTTGATTCCAAATCTAATATAGTTTAGTTGAACATCTTTGTTAAAGTTCTTATACTTGCTTCTAACTTACATTAGTTTCATGTTGTTCACATATGGATAGACAGTAGTTCACAATGTTTAAAGTTAGTGGTAGTTTGTTGATTTTTAGTTTACATTTGTTTGTAGAAGTTAAGTTAGATTTACTTCCATTTAGCTTCCTTATTACATTTGAAAGTCATTACGATACATTTAATCTAGTTCCTATTACATTTTATGTACGTAATTAAGAAGAGTGGAATTAGATGGTTTAGTCTAAATTAATTTACAATTAGAAGTTCTCCCTATTAAACATCTAATATCCGTAGCTTTGATTATGTTCATAGTTGTTATCTAGAAGTTTAATTTAGTAATTTCTCCCTTTTCTAGAAGTAATTTGTGTTTCAGTATTTGTTTCCATCTTTCTTATTAATCAACCATAGAAGTAGAGTAGTATGATCTAGTACTATTCTGATCTATGATTTCTTAGTTGTATTCTTAAATATTTAACTCGGTTTTTCATTTTGAAAGATCATTCGATCTTTTTCTTTACTAAGCATTTTTAGGTCTGACAAACTTGAAACTTTAGAACCATTTCTACCTTGGGATATATTTTTCTTCAACTCTAATTTTACTGATCCTGGTTGATAATTAATATTAGGTGTTTTTATTTGAGATAACTCACACACCCAACATTTTGGCGACGTTGCCGGGGAGTTGTAATAGGTAGAATTCAGTTGAATATAGGTAGAACTTCTCTTCCAACACTTAGTGATAACTTAGATTAGGCTAGTGGCGGGTGAGTGGTAAGACGAGAGGTAAGAACATGCGCATCTGTTGTAATAGGCATCCCCAAAACCTAGCAGTAGTAGTTATGTAGTCAAAGTTTCTTTCAGTTATAATTTGTTTTCATGAATAGGTCTAGAGATTCACAAGGTAGATTTATTAAAACTAAAATTCCTACTAACCTATATGGGGGACGTGGCACCCCAACTTTTAACTCAACAGAAAGGTATCAAAAGACACCTAAAGGGGATAGTCCTACATGGAAGGCTAAAGAAACCTTCTCTGGAAACATTTTAAAGAAAATCATAGGGACATCAGAACAGTCTATTCATAAATAAATTCCACTAGAAGAACCTCAAGCTCATATTGAGACTGAACTTAGACAAGAGGAAACTCTGAAGGGTAAAATTTCAAAAATTCTTAACCCTCCATTAGTCCAAAATCCCAAAGACACTACTTTTTCAATAGTGGGTGGTCCATATTTGGTAGATTTTGTCAATCCTGCACAAGTAGATGCTCTTTTTGGGAGTTCTACAAACATCGTCATCTCACAGATTGACACAACAACAATAGAACCTCTAGGACTGGATTCTCACATAGCTGATCATTCTCCTCCTAAAAAGAAGAATACCCTTCCTGAAAAAGAACGTTGGGATATCCCATATTCACCAAGAAAGGAGCCACCTATATTTTCTCTCTTTGGTAATTGAATCTTCATGGAGGATGAAAATGAAGATTGTGTCCGACAAGATGAAGAAGATGGAGAATTTAGAACTGAAGGTACCTTCGGGTTCCCTATCTTATACACTGCACAAGATGTTACTATGAAAAATATCCCTCCTTCCTCACTACCAACTTTCTATGGAAAAAGTAGTGAGCATCCGGACACTTTCTTATTTGAGTTTGACATTTTGTGTAGGAGTTACAATTACTTACAAGATGGCCAAAAACTAAAACTTTTTCCTGCCGCATTAAAAGATTCTTCGCTTCAATGGTTCATGGGATTAGGAGAATCTAGTATTAAATCTTGGGAAGACATGAAGAATGCATTTCTTCAGAAATATCAAGATTACTATAGACCAAAGGACTCTCACAATGATATTTTTAAAATTCATCAGCTTGAAGACAAGAGCCTGGAATACTATCTCGAAAGATTTAACTATGTGTTACACAAATCTAAATATAGTGATATTCAAGAAGATGCAGTAAGAACACTCTTCCTTAAAGGAATCTTAGAAGAATTCTCGGATAACCTTAATCTCATGGCAGCATGAGACATTTCTCATAAATATTTTGCAGAGATTTGTGAACTATGTAGGAATTACTCTAGGAATAAAAGGGAAAGGTGGAAGACACTTTTGAGAATCTTATGTTAGAAATTCAAAAGGAAACACATCCAGTCCTGGTGGAGTTACAAGGGTATAGTTAGGGAACCTGTTAGAAAACTTCAAAACAGATATTTTAGGAGCTATGGGTTCTCAGCTAGATGCACTACAAGCTAAAAAGAGACAGGATAAAAAGTGTTCAACAATGAGTATTTTATGCCCTAGGTGTAGAACTAAACATCCTCAAAGATAAATTCCATTAAACAATGTTTAAGTTTGTCACCTCTGTACAGAAGAGCATCCCACTAATAGTTGTCCATCATTGCCTGGGTTGCAAGTTGTATACAAGAGTGGAAATTTTGGTGAAACATCTAGGAGTCCTTGGCATCCTAGGGATCAACCTTTAGGTCAGGATCCATCATTCCAATTTCCACCTTATTACCATCCTTATCAACCTCCGCAACAATGGAACACTTCAGGTTGGAAAAATTGGCCACCGCAATACCCTCCTCAAAATGATCAACAACAACAATGGCCTCATGGATGGAGAGGACAATCTTTTGCTCAACCATCTACTCCTATGCCTAACTATCCTTACCCACCTACTGTTCATAAATTTTTACCTAGATATTCACCTCCTTCACTACCCCCTATCTCAAATCAACCTCCTCATTTTAAGAATATGAACCCTCCGAGGCCCACAATATTACCCACACAACCGATACCAAATCCTAACAACAAACCAACCCAAGCTCTTAATAACATTGGGTTATTGCCTCTTCCATCATATGCTAGTTTGTCCACACCAATACATGAAGTTCAATTGCTGTCTGGAAGAGTTTTGCAAGATCATCCTAAGTCATCAGTTGTTATTCAAGAAGAAAATGAAGAAGAAAATATACCTAATGAAATTTTAAATGATGCCATTCTTGAAAATGTGGTTATTCCTAAATCTTAAACACATAACCTTCCTCATAAAGAAGTAATATCGGGAAATAAATCACCTCCATATCCAGAGTGTCTAACAATAGAAAAACTTGTAACTTACCCAGAATATAACATCATTAATGAATTGAAAAATATTTGTATTAAGATTCCTTTATTACAAGCCATTAAAGATATACCAATATTCGATAAAGTGATAAAAGAAATCTGCATTAAGAGACTATGTAAGAAACAAAAAGACCCTCGAACAATACATGTCATAGGTGAAATCTCAGATTGTATAGCAGAACAGCCTAGAATCCCAAAGTATACAAATCCAGGAAATCATGTAGTAAATGTTCTCATTAACAACACCGCTATAAGAAACACACTCATTGATCTAGGGGCTTCTATTAACCTAATGACTACTACAGTTTTAGAAGCTCTACAATTACGACCATTCCTCCGCCCTACCCCAACAATGTTAGAACTAGCAAAACGTACTATGGTGCAACCTACTCGGATGTTAGATGATATTATGGTGTCAGTAGCCTCATGGGAATACCCCATGGACTTCATGGTTATACAATCAAAAGACCCATCTAGAGGGCATCCTATCATTTTAGGAAGACCCTGGCTGGCTACTGCTAATGCATTCATATGATGTAGGGATGGAGAGATGGTTATCTCTGATGGGTTATCTACAAGAAGACTAGCTTTATACCCACCAGCACAGCCCATAGATGAGAGCTTATTTTGGTTAGATTGTCCTTTTGGAGAAGAAAACTTGGAAGAACTTTCCCTTGTTAGTGATCTTTCCTGGGCACTTCAAGAACAAAATATTGAAAACGTGTTGAATCAATTTATTTCCTCCACCACATGTATAGACTTTCCTTAGTCTTTTTCCCAACTTGAGCAGATTTTTGGAGAAGAATTTCAAGAAAACATGAGTCTCTCAACATTTACAAGTACACCTTGTGTCTATTCAATTGAAGAACAGCTAGGATCTTATACTATACCATGTGAGGCTAGTTCCGAAAAATTTCTACATATAAATGCACGTTTAGATGAGAGTCAGCAAAAGCAATTGTTAAAAGTTCTCAAAAGTCAAACTGGAGCTTTCGCTTGGGAATACACTGATATGAAGGGTATAAACCCAGATACTTGTATTCACCACATTTACATAGACACAAGTATACCTCCCGCCAGACAACCCCAAAGGAGAATGAACCCAACTCTTAAATATATAGTAAACGAAGAATTGAAAAAACTTCTTAACACTGCATTCATTTACCCAATTTCTAATAGTAAGTGGGTGTCTCCTCTGGTAGTAGTTCCAAATAAAGTCACAGGGAAGTGGCATATCTGTGTTGATTTTCAAGAATTGAACATGGCACTCTTAAAGACTATTTCCCTCTACCTTTTATAGATCAGGTGTTAGATACCCTATCGAGGAAACAATACTTTTCTTTCCTAGATGGGTATAGTGGATACAATCAGATATTAATAGCACATGAGGACCAAGACAAGACTACTTTTACTTGCTCTTGGGGGACTTATTCCTATCGAGTGTTACCATTTGGCCTTTGTAATGCACCTTCTACTTTCTAATGTGCAGTTTTAGGTATCTTTGCTAACCTTATACATGATTGTGTAGAGGTCTACATGGATGATTTCACAGTCTGTGGTAATACCTTCTAAGAAGCCCTTGACAACCTCGAGACAGTTCTTATTCGATGTCAGGACACAAACTTAGCCCTTAGTCATGAAAAATGCAAGATGTTATTAACCGAGGGCATAGTTCTAGAACATCATGTTTCTTTTCAAGGTATTAAGGTGGATACTACCAAGCTAGAGATAATTGTCAATCTTCCTCCTCCAAAGACTCTGAAGGAAGTTAGAAGCTTTCTTGGCCATGCAGGTTATTATAGGCATTTTATAGAAAATTTTACCAAGATAGATGCACCTATGTTCAAGCTACTCATGAAGGACACATAATTTCAATGGACTGAACCTTGTCAACAAGATTTCGAAACTTTAAAAGCAAAGTTATCAGTAGCACCAGTACTTAGGGGCCCTAACTGGTCCCTTCCTTTTCATATCTCTACTGATGCATCCAACATAGCTATAGGGACAATCTTAGGTCAAAAAGAGGAAAAGTTATCTTATGCCATTTATTTTGCTAGTAAAAACTTGACTCCTGCAGAATCAAAATACACTGTTATCGAAAAAGAGTTTCTTGCAGTAGTCTATTCCATCAATAAGTTTCGTCATTATATCACATGATATGAAATTTTCATACATACCAATCATTATGCAATCAAATTTTTTATGAATAAACCAGTTACCAATGGAAGAGCGACTCAGTGGCTTCTTCTGTTACAAGAGTTTAATATCACCATTGTTGACCGTCCTAGTCGAGAGAATGTAGTAGCAGACTTTCTCTCCCGAATTAAAATTGACAATGATGATAGCCCTGTTGATGATAGCTTCCTAGATGAACATTTATTCGATGTATCTGTTCAAACCCCGTGGTTTGCAGACATAGCCAATTATTTGGAAACTGGAAAGCTACCAAACAATCTCTCTCCACCCGAAAAACGTAGAATCATAGTTCAAATCTCTAACTATTCCTAGGTGGATAATGATCTCTTTCGTACCGGTCCTGACCTTATTTTTATAAGATGTGTACGAGAGGATGAGATGGCAGAGATTCTTCATGCATGTCATGGTGGACCTTGCAGTGGACATTTTTCTGATAAAAGAACAACATATAAGGTTTTACATTCTGGATATTATTGGCCAAAAATCTTCAAGGATGCTGCCAAATATGTCAAGGGATGCGATATTTTCCAAAGAATGGGTAGACCTACGCCATCTTATGAGATTCCTTTGCAACCTCAAGTTATGATCGAGCCTTTTGAAAAATGGGCTCTAGATTTCATTGGACCAATTTCCCCTATGTCTCATAAGAAGAAGTACATACTAGTCTGTATAGATTATGTCACCAAGTGGGTAGAAGCCAAAGCTTTATTCCAAGCCACAGAGAAATCAGTGGTAGAATTTATGTATGAAGAAATATTTACCCGATTTGGTGTACCTAGGGAAATTATAACCGATCAAGGATCTCAATTCACTTCCAAGTTAATGAAAGAACTTACTAATATATATGGTATTAGACATTGTAAATCTTCCCCATATCATCCTCAGGCGAATGGTCAAGTAGAAAGCAAAAACAAAGTATTAGAAGCTATCATGACAAGGACCATTCAGTTACACCACAAGGACTGGGCAGATAGGATCCCAAAAGCCTTGTGGGCTTATAGAATAACTTGGAGAAACACTATTGGACACACACCTTATGAACTTGTTTATGGAAAATAGTTTCTCCTACCCATTGAATTTTAGGTTAAGACATTTCGTATGGCTGCTCAGTTAGGAATGAATTTAGAAGAAGCACACAAACAACGAATCCTACAAATAAATGAATTAGATGAGATTAGACAGGATGCTATCCAACGAACAATCTAAATACAGAATCAATGTAAAAAAAGGCATGACAGATACATTAAACAAAAACAATTTAAAACAGGAGGCTGGGCATTACTTTTTGATTCAAGATACAAAATTTTTAAAGGTAAATTGACTACTCCCTGGATGGGTCCTGATGAAATTGTTACAGCTTTCGATAATGGATCCGTTAAAATTAAAAAAATTGATGATTCTCAAACTTCCTTTGTTGTAAATGGCCATAGATTTATACTTTATCACCAACCTATATCTAAACAAGACTTTGTATAGAATGCCTTGCAACAACAGGAGATGGAGCTAGTAGAAGAGGAAGTCATTCCTTTTCCTCCTAGTCTTTGAAATTTCTAAAGGATTGTCTTTATTTGTACATATGTAAATATATTGTGTTTTTGTTTTAATTATAATAATGAAGAGTTATTTATGACAAGCTGATTATATTTATACATGGAATTCATTTGTATGATCAGCTCTTGAAATTTTCGCCATTAAAAACAGGAAAATTTTTCTCCCTTTTTAGATTTCTTATGACTTTTTTACATATGTTTTGTTTTGAATAAATCAAAATCATATAACAATGGTTTTACAACTTAATTACAAGGACCTTATCCGCTCATGCAATATTATTGAAAGGGAAGCACTTAAAGGAATTTTTTTTCAATATACCCTAATCCCTTCTTTTTTCAAATTATTGGTTGAAATTTTTAACAAAAGATAAAGCGTTCTTTATATTATTTTGCAACCATTTCATTTATGATTTTGAATATGTTATTTGATTCAGGCATGCACATTTCTGATTATCATTTGCAACTGTTGCTTAAAAGACCTATCTTAATTGCTATGATCTCAAAAAAAAAATACTATCTTACACCTATGGATAATTGTCTTATCCTAGACTCATTAACAAAGCTTGTCTCTTAAAGCATCTTTTAAAGGTAACTTAGAAGTGAATGTTATTTTTATTCTTGTGGGGAACATTACTGAATTCTTATGAAAGAGATAGACATAGATCAAAGAACAACTTCAGGTTATTATCTTTTGACATGATCTTTAACTTTGGTTATTATAAGTAAAAGTTGCTCATAAAGGTTCGTTCTAATATTTCAAATTATGTGTTTAGAAGGCTTAGCACACTCTAGTGCCAACTAGCTTCCTTACAAAAAAAATAATAAAAAATAAAAAAATATATACATATACATCATTATATGAAGCAAACCCACCGGGGTACTGAACAGGCCTGCTGGAAGCGGGTCCATGCTAAGTAAAATCTTAAACAAGGAAGCTAGGTAAATGCACGTAAACCCACTGGGGTACTGAACAGGCTTACTGGCAGCGGGACTATGCTTGCATGGTACCAAGATAAACCCGCTAGGGTACTGAACAGGCCTATTGGCAGTGGGTCAATATCAGGTAAAAGAGATCGGTTAATGCATTACTATGCACATGATTCATATATAAGAAACCTAAGTATACAAACACATGTTTTGGCCAATCATCTATACTATCATTAGAGAATAACTGTAAATTGAACTTCGACCTTGTCACCTAATTCAAACAATATGTACGATGTTATTCTCCTAGAAATGGGACCCATAATTATGAAAATCTCACAAGATTTATGGTATACCTTATCTATATCTTGGGATGACAACAAATCTTTAAAATGAATCATGGGTGGCTAGTTTTCTTGTGGCATATTTCATATCAAACTATACTATCATTTTTTTATATGGCCCTTTTAAGCACTGTTCTATTCTTTATGATAAATGTACATATCTGAATCATCTACATGTTTAGTTAATATTTCATTTTCTTGAGAAAAGTATTACAACATTTTTTCAGCTATTGATAAAAGAATTGAATATCTAATGCTCTTTTTGTTGGCTTTAGGACAAGCCATATCTTTGGTTTGGGGGAGGATTATAACTGTTTTAAACTATCTTTTATCTTTATTCATAAAAAAAAAAGTTATTTATCTCTGAAAGTGATAGATGTTTGCAGGTTAATGCAAAAGCAGAAGGCGAATTGTTTTAATTAAAGACAAACAGAAAGGGGACATGACTTAAAAGTTTCAGAAAGCAAAGTTTACAGCATTTTCTGTGCACTAATAGCCTTAAAAACTCCATGCAAAAATTAGTTCCAGTTGGCTTTAGCAATAAAAGTTTGTATAGACAAAATTTTGTAAGAAAGGCTGAATGATGGATCGAATGCCGATCCAAATGAAGTGACGAATGCAACAAATAAGAAATGTTTTGAATAAAAGTGCTGAATAAATTTTAGTTTCAAATAGCATGCCAGATATTTTTGAAAATCTTGACTAACCAATGATGGCAGGGATCAATCAAATGTCAAACCTCACATTTGGTTTTATTCCCTTACCCATCATGCCTTCGTTAAATGAATGAATCTTGTGTCATTACGAATCATTGCATGACTGCTGTGATCCTAGAGATCACACAAAATTGCCAGCAGATGGACCGGATCTTCATGATCTCCCACGTGTAGTCTATCCCATTACGTGAATTTCATTCAGCTTGTCCAAAGCTTGGATTTGGACATGGTTGAATACGCTATACCAAACACGCATCCACCGAATTCATGCACTTCAATACTGGCACTTGAATCAATATCTTCAAAGTACAAGTGTGTTATTTTTTAAGCGTTCTCACTTATGACCATCCAGCCATCCAAACGGACCTTAATTTAACTGATGGCCGCGTGAAATTTTGCTTCACTTTGTTCACCCTTCATTTCTCTCTTTGCGAGCTACGTACTCTGCAAATTCCTTGTATCCCTTGCATTTATCTGTTGTTTTCCCCATCCTCTATCAGCAATGCCTAACCATTGCAAGCCAGGTAGATACCAAGATATACTTCATATCCCTGAGTTTAAAAGATGCCATGAGTTATTCCCTCAAGTAGGATGGAATCCATTTCTCCACCGTCTTGATGGTCATGGCCATGATATTTAGTTGTTGTTTTCCAAAGGTTTCGATTTCAAAACGACTAAGGTTGGCCATCTTGTTTTCTCCATAACAGAAGAGTCAATAGCATTAGCTACGAAGATCCCTAGAGAAGGTGCCCGATGGCACAAGCATTTGTTTCTTCCACGAGAAGCTCACCGTTCGCTCTCAAGCCCGATTTTCAACACATTACTAGCACCAAAGGTTTTCATAGAGAATGGATCAAGACAGAGTACTTGGATCTTTTGACCATTATCATTCACTTAGTCACCTACGAGGGTAATTTCACTGTTTTTAAATCTTGCCATGTTAGACTGTTAGCTCATTTTGTCAATAATCAGACCTTAAATTTCCCATTCTACTTTCTAAATATCTTGGAAAAGATGTCGAGTCAAGTTAGAAAGAATACCATTAACCCTTCTGGCAGCTTATATCACCATTGTCTCATTAAGCTTTTGATCATTCATCAACTAGAGGAGAGAGGTCAGACTTGGAACCATTTCATTTTTGAGATATTAAACCCTCATATATCTACTATCAAATATTCCCCTTCTCAAGAACTCCTTCATTCCCAAGAAGAACCAAATGCTAAACGTATATGATTTGATGAGAGTTCCTTAGATGATATGCACCCTGTCCATTCAATACATTCTCCTACTGAACCTAGAGAGACAAATCATGACAAGTCCATTGATGAGCCTGGCATTCAGATTATCATTCAATCTTCATGCTCAAATATTCAGTTGGACAATCATACCTTTGAGTCATCCCTCCTCACACTATCTAATGCATCCATCCAGATGAGTGAAGCCCGTGTTGCTAGAATCCCTCCTACATGTAACAAAGACAAAAGCCTTGAAGAATAGACTATCAATGTTGAGACATATCCAAAAGAAAAGAGTCCTCAAATGGACTTGGAGCATGGTATAGAACATCCTATTTTGATTCAACAAAAGTGGGATCAGTTATCCCAAAATATAGCACAATTAACAGAACAAAGTCAAAGCTATGTGGAGACAATCTTCGAGCTCCTTGAAGAAAATAAGATGTTGCGTACACAATTGAAAAGCATTGAATGCTCGATTAACGCCAAAATAACATCAAGACTGATCACCAAAGTCTGAAATATTTCTTGGAACAACGTGTCTCCTCCCTAGCACAATAGAAATGGGTTAGCAAACTCATGGGTTATGAATATGAGATCACTTACAAGAAGGGTAAAGACAATATTGTGGTAGATGCTCTTTCTCGCACATTTGATGCCCAAGGTTCTCTTTCATCTATTTCTATGCCTGTTCCAAATTGGTTGCAATCTGTTCAACAGGGTTATGTCAATGACTCTTCCTTATCTCAAATCATCCAACACTTGACCAACAACCCTTCTGCTGTACCACATTACTCTTGGGATGGTGCTTCTCTGAGATACAAGGGTCATCTAGTGCTTCCCCAGAGCACAGATATTCAACAAGCTGTCTTCTATGAACTCCATGCTTCTTCATCGGCAGGGCACTCTGGGTTCCTCAAAACGTATGAACGGGCACGGCGTAACTTCTTTTGGCAGGGCATGAAAAGGAAAATTAAACAGATGGTGGCCGAATGTGATACCTGCCAGCGCAATAAGGGTGAAACAACACTCCTTCCAGGATTGCTCGAACCCTTTCCCATACCTATATGGATTTGGACAGATATTTCTATGGATTTCATTGAAGGGATCCCTAAATCTGGCGGGAAGACATTGATTCTTGTTGTGGTTGATTGCCTCTCCAAATATAGTCATTTTTGTGCTCTCAACCATCCCTATATAGCCTCCTGAGTCACTCAAATTTTCCTAGACCAGATCTTTCGTCTTCATGGCATCCCTTCTTCCATTGTCTTAGATCATGATGCGACTTTCACCAATCAATTTTGGACAGAACTATTTTGCCACACTGGCACCAAACTGAAGATGAGTTCAGGGTATCACCCACAAACAGATGGTCAGACTGAAATTATCAATAAATGCTTGGAAACTTATCTTTGTTGCTTCATCTCTGAACAACAACATCAGTGGGCAAAGTGGCTCCCTCTCATTGAATGGTGGTACAATACCTCTTACCACACTGCCTCTAAAATGACCTCATATGAAGCAGTCTATGGTCAAGCACCTCCAGTTCTTCTTCCATACACCCCCAACAATTCACCAGTTCAGGAAGTTGACACGGTCCTTCGAAACAACGATCAAATTCTTTGCATTTTGTGGGACAATCTTCACATGGCAAGAAATCGCATGAAGCAACAAGCTGATCAACACCGTTCTGAGCGCACTTTTCAAGTAAGTGATATGGTTTTTCTTCATCTCCAGCCGTACAAGCAATCCTCCCTGAAACTCAAAGGGTGTCATAAGCTCTCTCCAAAGTTCTATGGGCCATATCGGATTCTTCAGAAGATTGGGTCCGTTGCTTATAAATTGGAACTTCCTCCTTCTTCCCGCATTCATCCAGTCTTTCATGTCTCTTTCCTAAAGAAAGTTATTGGCACCAACATCAGTGTACAAACGATTTTACCTGAACTGGATAATGAAGGATCCATCCTTTTGGAGCCGGAGGCCATCCTCAATCGACGCACTCGTTAGCTTCGCTCTCACTCTATCACATAGGTTTTAATTCAGTGGCACGGCATGTAACCAGAGGATGCTACATGGGAACAACTCCTTCAGATTCAACAATAATTTCCACGTCTAAAGCATTGAGAACAAAGCTTTTTTTAAGGGGGAGGGGATGTTAGGAACCCATGTCTTTACTATGTTAGTATATTGTTGTTGGACGCATATGCTTTGTAAGTTGTCACGTAGTATTTGTTGATCAATAGTTTGTGTTATTGTTGTTGGCGCATATGCTTTGTAAGTCGCCCGTAGTATTGTTGATCCATAGTTTATAGTGGCCCATGGTTTTGACCCATAGTATTGGCACCTAGACTTAGTATATAAGTGTGTGTTGAGACCTATGAAGGCAACGTGAAGTTATTTGTATTGAGCTTGCTCATAGGAGGTTGCCCCCTCGAAGTGGCCTGTGATCAATATAAAAGTGATTCTGAGTTCTGTCATTTCTGCTATTTCGCATATTCTTATTAATTAATTGTTGCAGGTGCTTCACAAAAACCTTCCCCCACTTCGAAAATATTTGCATAAATTGGACTCGGTGATGAAGTTTGAAGGGTGGGTCTTAATTTTTATTGGAAGGGCTTACTCTTTGACACATCTGATAATTTATGGTTGTCTATGCGCCTTGACCCAATTGACATTGTAAGGTGAGGATGTGCATGCATCATAATCCTTATTTATTACTATATGATGAGGATTTAAATGGAAGAGGATGTAAATACGTGTTATTTTTATACGTATTTTGATGGCGAGTGTCGAAGAGAAACGTGGTGATAAACCACAATTCCTGAGCCAAAAATTGTTTTTTTAAATTTTATTAATAAGTATTATGGTACTTTGGTCCAAATGTTTTTTCTAAGTCATTTTTTCTCCATATTGTGTGCCTACTGCCACCTCTCTATATCAATGCATAAAATCAACCTCCGCTTGGTTTGTGGTTATAGTTGCATGCCATTGAGTGTTGTTTAGAGTTTCTGTGAGTCTGTGACATTCAAGCAATAAATGAAGTCTTGTAGAGGAGGATTCATCAAAGAGGCAATTTGAATTTCATTTTGACAAAAAACATATTTTGTAAATATCAAATGCCATGAATGCATCCTTGGCCTACCATGCAAGACTGTGGAT